>AP028168.1:26279064-26882931 GCA_014132275.2 Samia ricini
TCCAATTGTTTTGTGTTTCAAGGTAGCAATAAATAATTTAGGAGTTACCATGGTAACTACTTATGGCATTTGTGACTTACGTATGGAATTTATGTATGCTAAATTTACCCACTATGTAGTATTATCATCGATCATTAGTACCTAGCATGCGTTGCAATGTCACGGAAAGAATTCTTTTTTAAATCAGGAGTCTTCCTACGCATATGTACGCATTCACCAAAGCTTCGGACAATGAGAATAAAGAGTTTAAGAATCCTAAAGCACAAAGATACATTGATTTTTATTGAGATAATAAATAAAAAAATCCTTTGGGATTTTTCTTGGTTAATTTTGCTTTGTAAATACACCATTTTTATGTTATCTCAGTTAATTGAGAGTACAGTACCTAATGGTTATTTAGTCCCCTTACATCTCAGACATAATCCGAGTTTTTTTTTACTTTTAATGGCTTTACTCTATTTTTTTTTTTGTGCCTTTGTTGTTTTCATCTTACTTCTATTTTCCAATCTTATTCTATTTCTTATCTATGTGTTCCTATTGCATTGTGGTTATGTCGAATCTTTATATTTACTTAAATCCTATTTCTAATTTACAATCCATTTGACACACACAACATGGTTACAACATGGAACCTGATGGTTAAGTGTGATAGAGTGCCATTGCAGCAATGACCGTTAGTTACAAACTCTACCGGCAGTGATTACCGTCACAACGGCCGTTTAAAGATATCTTTGCAACCCTTTTTTGAAAGAGTCCGATATTATTAGATCTTTGATATTGTAAAGAACAATATGCAGCCTTGAATAAATCCCATAACGTCTCCAGTTTTCCTAAATTCTTTTACGATGTGTTTTACATTGTTTGTAACTTTTAAGAATACCGATAGTTTTTTTTAATGAAACAAATTTCCTTTTCGCTGTGTTTACTTTCGGGATTAATACTGTCTGGTAAGTTATGTTTCATAATGTTTGCTTTTGCAGATAGCTAATTGTAAATCTATATTTAGGATTCGAATATATATAATAATTTCATTGCATTTTATCGTATTTGTGGTCTTGGTCAATTTGGTTTTCAAACACGTTTATAATCATATTTTTTATGCTTAGTCAGAGTTTCACCATATTATGTGTATTGAAATTAGAGGTTTGTTGTAACACGACCTCATTTTGCTCAAAAACTTATTTATTTAAAATAGATAAATTATATGCGAAATTGACTAAATCCGCTTTGCGAGTTACTTAAATTTTAATATAAACCTCACATTTCACCGAACTTTTTAAAGTGGTGGTAGTATTTTGACTTTCACAAGCGACTTATCAGACGCTAATTTCAAAAAAATATGTTTAAGTTTGCATTGACTTTCTATACATTTTTTTTTCGATTCAGTGGTAATGTAATCGGGGTTTGCGTCGATGGACGTAAGTCTGGATCATATTCTATAATGAACTTGATCTTTCGGTGAAGGGAAACATCGTGTTAGAATCATAACATAGTGGTCGGGCATTTCTAATAATGCCTGTTAGCTACCATCATCAAGTTTTATAATCGATTTGGAGTTCACACAAAAAATAAACATTTTTTTTAATACTAGCCGTGTGTCCTCGGCTGCATTTGCGTTTTATATATTTTTCACTTCGTAACATAGTTTTTTATTTCCTTATTCGGAACTGTAGTTATTTTGTAAAAAAAAAAAAGTACTAAGATAAAGTAACAAATATTTCTCATAAATTCATACACTTGCCTAAAAAACGGATTTTATTAAACTTTTTATGAGTTTTAATTTTTTTTTATTTTATGCTTAATTATCTTCGAAAAACAAAAGTACCCTAAATTACGTGGAGTAACTTAAGCTATCTATCAAAAAAAAATCCCGTAAAAATCGGTCAGCCGTTCTGGAGATTACCCGGAACAAACAGAAATACAGAAAAATAGACAGACACAAAAAAAGTTAAAAATTCTATTTTTGGTATAGGTATCGCATATACATTCATATTTATTTGGTTAAAAAAAAATATTTTGGCATTACAAACAGACACTTCAATTTTATTCATTGGTATTGATGTCGATAAATTCTTGTGAAAAGATTTATATATGCGTGACGAAATCTTCGAGATTTGTTCGAAACGAATAAATCGGAGAACTTTCAATCGAGAGAACGGATAAACAGAAACCAAAAATGTCATCGTAAAATTTATTTGCACATATTGGCATTGTGGCATATTGGATTTGAGACTGGCACTTAAGAAAAAATCTTAGTAATTTGCCAATAATAGTACCACATTAACTCATGATTAGAGCTTAAGGCAAACCAGAAGGATCATTGCAAAAACCATACTTAACGTGCAAAATATCAAAGGTAACGTCTCAGGGCATCTTTCTCTCTTTCTCTCTTTCTCTCTCTCTTTTCATTGTCTGTCAGTTAGTTGAGTTGTAATTTGACAACCTCTAAGCTAATTTAGATGATTCTCATATGATAAATCATAGAAGTATTTGTTGGTTGTTTTAGTATATATTTGGTTATATATTTAAAAACAGTAATGAGGAAAATAATCAATGAAGTTGACACAAAGATGAGTAGTACGTAGTAATAGACGTTCTTTGCAATACTTGAAGTGAACTAATAAATATTAAATTAATTGCATTATAATACATTATTTAATTATATATAATTGAAACTGTTAGATGAATATCCAACGAGTGTTACTGTGGGCACAAACTGAACACTGTTGTTTCAATAAATAAATGAAATTTGGTCACAAAACCTACGCTTTTTTGTGAAATTTCCTACGAAATGCCAAAATATATCTTGTGCGAGATACATGCACGTAGGAGTATGAGCCACTAATTTTACAGACAGTTTACGTACAGACGCTATCTACAAAAAAAGATTCTAAAGTATTTTCCAAGTTGTAGGCCTTAGGTAGTGAGCTTGAGAAATGTGGGGCGATTACAATAGATTTTACTAGATCGCAATGCTACTGGTCTGTTCAATACTGCATAGCCGAAGTGTTAATAATATAAAAAAAATCTAAATGCACTGAACTAAATTATACCATGTAAATTACAAGAAAATTAAAAAAAAACGTTTTAAAATTTAATGTCGCTGTCTTAGTCTTAGTCACTGATGTTTTTTAATACATGTAATTCCATGTTCTTCACTGCGTTTTTTTATACGGACCCCTAATTTTTTTTGTCAGTACTAAGATAAAGTAATAATATATCTTAAACATTCGGGCACTTGCCCGTAAAACTGTGCATTGAATCGAATTTTACTAACAATTTTATGAGTTTATTTACGCGGGACCTTAATTTTTTCCTTAAACAGAAGTACTCTAAGTTACGCGGAGTAACTTTAGCTATCCACTAAAAAAGTCCCGTCAAAATCGTACTCGCCGTTCCGGAGATTACCCGGAACAAACAGACAGACAGACAAAAAAAAAAGTATTTTTGGTATAGGTGTCGTATATACATTCATATTTATTTAGTAAAAAAATATTAATTTAATATTACAAACATACACGTTTATTTTATTTATTAGTATAGGTGTCATGTAGTTAATTAAATGTGTAATTTTTATTTCATGCGTCATTTACGTTTGTTATTCAAAATAAATAAACGACGTATTCGCCAAGAATATGTTTTTTTTTCCCCTCAAAAAAAATTAATATAATTATTAATGTTATAATATAATACTCACTGTTAAAGCCGTCGCCGACACTTTCGAAACTGGAAATATTTCGTAACAGTAAACGATGCGAGAACCAAGCGAAGCTTCTCAGTACCGAAGCCTTACTGAGTTTCGCCTGATCTGATCTGGTCTTGAGCAATGGTTGTTTGAACCTTGGCTATTACGACATCATCGATGCACTTTACAAACGCTGGCTATCAATAAAACCATTCGTTTTTAAAATTTTTCGTTTACTTTACCAACACGCCCATGTAGTTATTTAGTGACCGTATTTAAATAATTTCTTGTTAGATAAAAATTAAACAAGAAAGAGCTCGTTCTAGACCAGAAAATATTAATAAAATATGAATGTAATTTTTATTCAACCATTCTAATTCAAGTATTAAATATTTACGATCATGGAAGTGCCCGAAGAGTCAAACAGATAACGTTAGCAGCGTTCATAATTTATCTATCGTAATGAGTTATTCCGCGTATTATCATAAGTAACATTATCTGATAATAATATATGAATCATGATTTTCAGTTAAATTGGATTTAGCGTGAAAACGATATAGATTACGTTAACTTTTAGAGATATCGGAAATACTTGGTTAATAGTAAACAAAATTTATAAGTACACAAATAAATAAATTCGGCATTGTGCCGGCTTACGAATAGTGTTACTCGATATCTACCCGTGTGCACCTAAGGGATAAACCAGGGGATGGGCAGCAGGATTTCTGAGTACCACGAACATCTACTGCGATCGCCAACCCGCCTGCCAAGCGTGGCGGTTATGGCAATTCCCCCTTTATCTTTGGAGGAGACCTAGTCCAGCAGTGGACGCCTTCACTGTTGGATGGATGGATGAAATTAAATAAAATTGAAGTGCCTGTTTGTAATATCAAAATCTCAACTTTATTATAAATACATTGACCACTATATCATCTGGTAGTGAGTGACTATGTCATTCAGGATGGTAAACACACTAAACCTAGAGGTACTGATTCTCAACATACCTATTGGTATTTGGCGACAGGTTTTCAAACTTGAGGGTGGTAGCTATCCAAGCGGTCAATTTTATGAACTGTCCTACCATCATGCTATGGTTTCCTCACGATGTTTTCTTTTACGGAAAGTACAGGCTGATTTTAGAGTTGGATAAGTGGGCTCGAACCCACGTCCGTTGATACTGAATCCGGCCACACACTGCCAACTGAGCCACCTTCGTTTCAAATATGTAGACGTCTCAAATTTTTACATAATATTTTGACATAATTTAATGAATTAATCATTATTCTGACACACTTTAAATATTGAGTTGTATTAGGGAATCGAGTGAACGTGTATCTAAAAAGGCACGTTTGGCTGTGCATCGGGGTGTGCTAGTCCCTATACTTGTGTATGGTATTGAACGCTTTCTTCACCAATGAAACCCCAACTTCTCTATATAATGTGGACTGTATTTATTAATCTTGGAATTACACTTATTTAGAAACTATATCTTGCCGGTACAACTTTGCCGGCGGTCGGCACGAATTCTAATACATTTTTAATACTTACAACTAGCACATAGTTACTCTTAGTCTAAAAAGTATTATCTATTACTTTTACATACATGAGGTACATATATTATATCTCTCTCTCGTGTTTCCAGCTAGTGTGTGTGTGTGTGTGTGTTGTAAGGCATGTGAATCGCGATGTTATTGTTAAAGATTTAAGGAAAGAGGTTCATTTGTCCACAACAGGTATTGAGTGCTGGGTCTGGCAGAAGAAACATGAAATCAAGATTAATGCAGTGGAGATGAGAAGTCTAAGAAGTATAGCTGGCATGAGAATGATAGATAAAGTATGGAATAGTGTGATAAGGGAATGTTGTGGTGTGATAAAGGATGTCATGATAAACATAGAATAAGGAATGCTTAATTAGTTCGAAGGATGGATGAAAGAAGCTTGATGAAACAAATTTACAAGGCGAGTGTGACTGGGCAAGCTGGTAAGAGTCGGTCTAGGCGAACGTATCTCGATAAGATCGAGAACGTTCTGTAGAAAGGGCAGGTCAAAGTTATCCGTCACCCCGTGTCGCCCCCATCCCAAATGCAGCGGACGGCCCCGGGGGGTTTTAGTGGGTATTTCCGGGCGACTCTCGCCCGGGTGAGTCCCACACTGGCACGGAACTCGTCACTCCGTGCCCCCTTATCTGTTGTTGTATTGGGGGACTTTGATCCCCTAAATACAATAGATAAGGGTAGTGCGTAAATGCATTTCCCCCCGTCAAAAAAAAAAAAAAAAAAGGTCAAAGTTATCCGTAACCGAAGGTGCTTATGAAAGTTGAAGAAGCGAGAGACGTGTGTCACAATCGTAGCAAGAGGAAGAATGAGGTATCTTTCTACCCTTATGGGAAGGAGTCGTGATCAAAAGAATATCGTAAGGAATTTATGTGCCTAATACATATTAGGGTACATACGGGTAGCTATAAAAACGTGTTTTCTTAAACTATAATTTACACGTGTATATTGTAATATCGTCTAGTCAGCTAAACGGTGTGAAGTACCGAATAATATTTCTATTACTCGAATACATTACGTAAAGATATCTTTGAACTCTGAAGCAGTTGTGATAGAGTGCCTCTAATATTTATGCAACAATCGCTTTCATAATAAGCGACGGCCAGGTGTGATTGAATGTGAAAGGCGAAATCAGAACGCCGTGTCACGTTATTATTAGAGATATAAGGAGAATTAACGAAATCATTTTGAAGATTACTTCTTGTTTATTAATTTTCAAGGGTCAAATTATATTTAGTTACTTTACAATTAATGGCATAACTATAGGTTGAGCTGGCAAAATGCCACGGGCCCCGGTCCGACGGTTCTCCGGGCCACAAAGCCGTGAGCTCAAAAATGTAATAAAAATTAATCAATAAAAATAAAGTTAGGCATGACTAAATATTTAAACGCTTTAGTGATTTATTAAAATCAGTTTACGTGACAATTTTTACTGGGGCCCCATCCAATGAATTTGCCATGGGCCTCAAATGGTATAATTACGCCACTGTTTACAATGATTATTTTTTCTGACATTTTATAAAATGCTATGTCTCTCTGTCTTTCCGTTAATTGTAACTCGGGAACCACTAATCATTAAGAATAAAATTGACAAAAATGATTGCGGATTAACTTGAATGCCTACTGTAACTAATTAATATAATGTTAATTTATGTAATGTTCTTCGCCTTCTTGGTTAATGGCAATCTGCGATTTACATAAACAATTCTGCCAGCGTCATGTGATAAGGTATATTATCAATATTGTGTCAAAGTTTCTAAGCTCCAGCAAAACGGGTGGCTCATCTTGTTAAGACATGGAGTTTTCGTGACACCTCAGAATAAACCTTTCGCGTCATTATTTTCAATATACTTCACCTGTGTAGAGTAACCAAATTATAACATACAAAACGCCACCAAAATTACACAATATAGGGTCAAATATGCAAGTTAATGGATTATTGATAATAACTGCTACAATTGAAACCGAGATTCCGCCAAAACACCCTAATTGTATTGTGACTTATCCCGAAATATATTTATTATACCGAAGTATTTTTAAGGGGTTTTTTGGCGGGATCTCAGTCTGACATGTAGCAATTGTTTTCTTTAATTCATTAAACTTGTGTATTTGACTCTATATCATGTAATCTTGGTGGCGTTTTGTGTGAAATAGTTTAGTTATTGTGTTCAAGTTAAGTTTATTATAGAAGACAACGCGTAGCATACATTCTGAAGTGCCGACAAAGCTCCATGGAAAGTTCGAGCAGGATGGGCCACCGTTTTGTTGGAGCTTGGTAACGCTGATACAAGATTGAAAATCTTACCCACATGACATTGGCACAAATTGTGTGTACACACAGATTGCCATTAACTAAGAAGAAGAAGAAGTATTTTTATCATTTATTACGGCCATGAATACAAGTTCTTTAGAGTAAAACTTGTACAATAGACCATCGTCAGAGGGATTCACTCCTCTCTGTATATTATTAAATAGATTATTGTATACATTTTATTATGTACATTATAAAGGCAAGATTTTCTTGTGCATCTAACCGTGAACTAAGCAACTGCCAATAAATAACTACCTATGTTTATAAAAACATCGAGAATATTCGACTATGCGTTGTTTTTTTCTTAACATCCTACATAAATAATTTATTCGCACTTTTGTGTTTAAACCAATTATTTAATAATACTCATAATTAAATTATATGGTGTATCTTTTTTTCAAATTTTATTTGAAAATTCTACGACTAAATAAACGATTAAAATGTTAGCGATAGTAACGTATACAAAATACATATAAATATTTCTAAAATATAATATGTAAAAGAAAATACCATTTTTTATGTTTACCTATCCTAAAATATTGAAATCTTATAAAAAGTATGTGTATGTAATGAAATATCATTTCAATAGGCTTTAGTTTGCTGACCAATGAACATAACTCTACTAGTTGTTAAATTTTTCCAGGAAGTATGCTTATGGGTAATTATTTACATACAAATAACGAAAGTGCACATTCAAATATTAACCAGGAATAACATTTAGTATTGTTTCAATACAATGCGATGGATAAAGTTATTTATATAGTGGATTAATAAAACAATCATTCAAAAAAAGATAGTATTTATTTATCAAAATGCTTATAAAAACACCTCAAACGTATTATATACGTTTTTAATTAAACTCAATATAAAATAATATAAATTGAGCAAAACTTTGGTTGATAGTATAAAAATAAGCAAACGGAATACATTAACAAGTGAATCAAAAATAAAATTCAATTACTTAGTAGATGTTAATAATGTCAAGTATCTGTCACGTTGGCAACTGTCAATTTGACGTACAATGAAGGATGCGAAATTGTTATGCTTGTGCCTGTAATCCGTTGCCGAATTAAAAAAAATAATACCATTGGTAACTAAATAGGCGATAGTAAGAGAGACGCTCCTTAACAAATTGAATTTAACGACACGGGAAAGACTTAAAATGTAGTATTGCCGTTATCTCAACTTGATAGATTAATTTTGACTAATTTCATAGTAAAAAAAACTTTATAAGAAAACCTTAGCATAGATACAAAATAGTGATATCGAAGTGCTGCCATTTTATTTAGATAATATTTTGAAAACATACGATCGACACTACTTCAAATTTGTTGATGTTTTTTTAATAAGTACTAAGTTTTCTTTATTAATAGATTATACTATGAGCGATGTTCAGTCGATTACCAACTGACGGAAAGAACCATCGATGCCGAACAATTCGTCGTAGTTTGTTGGTTTCCCAGGTCGTAGTGCCTCGTTAGCTTTAACGTTCTCTTGCTCTGTGAACCAGGGTGTGTACTCTTCTAGTTTCTTGACCCAAGCGTCTGGAAAATGTATAAGATAACATTTAATATCCTCTAGTCAAGTTTGCTAAGACTCGAATGTCACAAATAAATTGAGTCTTATTAAAACAAACACGAAAGGCGTCATTGGTTACATATTAGGAATGTATTATCAAAGACTATGTATTATTAAATAGAACAATTAAAATCAAGGAAAAGTAATAAAATTGTATGTAATTTTCTTAAAATATTTGCTTATCAATTATTTGTGATAATTATTTGTGTGTAACAACGAACATAATTATTTGTGTTTCATAATACGTGTGCGTAATAGTCATTACTTATATTGAATGTACTGGTTTAGTTCATAACTTTAATACGCGCATGGGCTTGGTAACATATTACTGACAATGAACGTATATACCGCAGTAAAATCATACTGTAAAGGAATCTATAAATGCAGTTGCTTCTCGGAACCAAGTATACGATTACTTTTTCTTTATCTTACGTCTTTCTAACTCTTTCTAATATATAACTGTAACGTACTATAGCAAAAGTCCATCTCTCCTTCCGCCTATTCTGCGATTATGAACTTCTTTCGAAAAATATAAACGAAGATAAGGCAATAAATATTCTGTTGGGAATTCGGTTAAATATCTCGCAAAAATAATGGCTAAGTGCACAGTGATCTCGGATTTAATCCCCAACCTAAGCTTTTACGATTTTTAAGTGTTTTGTAAAATGATTAATTAAACTTACTATGAAGGTCATTCATAGAGCCAGCGTTACCGCCATATTCTGATGGAAGCATCTCCTTTGGAATGTATTTGGTTAGTTCATCAGCCTCAGTATGAAGGAAGATCTGTAAGATAATAATTTTAATTGGAAAATGATTTAATTTCTACATTACATTTCTATTACTTCATGTATCAGAACGATGCATTTTAAGAATTACTGTAATATGGAAAATAGTCATCTCTATAATTGTATTGTATTTATATAATTTTTTTCTATTCTATCTATTTATTTTTGAAGTGAAACTTCTCATGGGACGGTGTGACTTGGATTTTATGAAACGAAAATTTGTAATGAATTTCAGTTCCATCATTAAACAATAGATGCCACTAAATAATATGCTCAATAGCTTTAACACATTTGTTTGTTAGTACAAAATAAACAAACTAGATGTCACTAAAACGAAGTTTCACTTCTATCGTGTGTGAACTCACACCCAATTAGTTTTTTTATACTGCACTAACTTTTGAAACATTTTAAAATATGTTATGATATCGCTCTAAGATCAAATAAAATTACTTTTTTTTTTTATTTGTTTTTTTTATTTGGTTCTTCTTGTTGGCATTTTAGGTACCATTAAATAAAGTCAACTAAATATTAAAAAAATATAGATAATGTTGAAACAATCATAAAATGAAATTTTATTTTAAGTGTTACAATTGTAAAATCCAAATTAAGGAATTAATTACCCTGTCTTTGATCTTGTCCTTGATGAAAGGTTTGACGAAATTGACGATTTTATCGACGAGGGGCGATACATTGATAACGTGCACTTCCTTCAGTTTAACAGGGTAGGCTTCCTGAAAATAAGAATCACGATAAAAAAAAAATTCTAAATCACAGTAAATTGTACTTTTTAGTTTCTCCATCCCCAGGGATCGAAGTTTACAAGTTAGTCCCCACGTGACTAGTTTACAAACCTGCACGGTGACAAGGAATTTCTTGACGAGCGTCGGTGTGAATTTAGCGAAGTGCGTTGGTGTAGCAACCGACGCGTCCAAACACGTAGACATCTCCGGCGACGCCTTCCTTCTCTTCGTTTAACCTGACGTCACCAAGCATCAAAGCCAGTTTGAAGGCATCCGCCACGTTCGGAGTCTGGACGTCTTTGTCGATGCCTGTTTAATAATGTTTAGAAATTGCTTATTATGAAGAAACTCATTTTTATGTGAATGTACTTTATTCAAACGATGAGGGCGCAGTTGGTAGTGCGGTCAGATTTCCATTCGAGACCATCTATCCAACTCTGTTCTGGCAATCCAACACCTATCCACTACAAAAGTTATTCTGCTAGTTATTGCATTGGTATTTTAATAATATTGATGATTTGCTCCAAAAGTGTTTTTTTTTAATACCGTGTAGACTCAGCGCATTGACCACATTCTCATCTGATGTTAAGTCATGATGTGGTCTAGAATGTTAAACACGCTAAGCGTATACTGGCTCTCAAGTAACTTAATCGAAAACATCTGTTGGCATTTTGCGACAAGATTTCAAATTTGAGGTTGATATATTTCTTTTCTGCTTTGCTATAAAGTGAATCGCTATGTTTTGTTTCGTTGACAATTACTTAATACTAGTGTGATTCATGTTTCAAAACTACATACCTCTCATAATAATTACTCGGCGTCCTTCGGGCGTGATACCAGGCAATGGTGGCATTTGACTGAAAAGAATTAGAAAAAATATACAGTTGGAAAAAAAACAAAATTAAAGTTGAATAATAAATCATTATATGAAATTTTGTTACGTGAATTATATGCTCGTATTATAACCAAGGTTAAATTTTAAAATTTGTATGAGAAATTATATGTATCATACACTATTATTCGTATCCAATACAAATCATATAATAGAATTGAATTATTGCAATAAGTCTTAGACATTGTAATATAATAGTAAGAAAATAACTGCATACACGAGATTTAAAATTTCCTGTAGTTCGGGGCGTGTGACGTCACGGTTTGTAAAGAACTCTGGAACCGCAGTGCGCATCGTGAAATACATGTCCAGTTTACGCTTGGTCTTCTCCAACGAGAACTTGCAACCTCTTAGGAAGGTCATGATACGCTGGTCGTCTGTTGAAAATAAATATAGTATGATTGTTATGAATGGTAATATATCTTTACTAAAGATTACAAGTAAGTGGACAAGTAAGAGTAACAGCTGGAAAAAAAAATTAATGTGTGCAATTCACACGTGGTAGAATTGAAACCTTTAAAAACAGTATAATACATACACTGTCGCTTTATCGTTTCATAGACTTTCAAATCACAATGGTGCTAAAGAACTTTTCCCTTCAAAAAGAAGAAAATTGCTCTATAAATAGAAGAGGAAAGTATCCTGAACTGTTTTACCTTTGCATATTTCTATTATAATAAAACATACCGAATTCGTCAGGTAGATGAGGCTCCTTCTTCAGCCACTCCTTGATGTGTGCCAAGTCCGCATCTCTGGTCTCGACATTCTCATTCAACTCCTCGCGTATCTTCTGCCACATTTCACCGGAAGGTTGTTCCAGAGTCATTTTGGTTTCGTCTGGTTCTAGAAATACGATAACATAAAGTGTCATACAAAGTTACATTACCGAATTTTTATCACAAATTCCCGTTAAAATCAATTTGATCTTCACAAAATAGTTACGTAATTATCTAAAAGTGTTTTTTTTTATATATATATCAATTACGTTTAAATATCTGGAAAACGTTGATGTATAGAAGTTGATGATATCGTAAAATAAGACTTTTTTTACATTCTCACTAAGATATCATTTAAGTCCAGCGAAGTAGGCCAGTATCAGTTATCTATAATGTTTTGTAATTTCAAATAATAACTTTTTACTAAATACATAATATGAATATATGTAAGGTACCTATACCAAAAATACAATTTTGAACATTTTTGTCTGTCTGTTTGTTCCGGCTAATCTCCGGAACGGTTCATCTGATTTTGACGGGATTTTTTCGGCAGATAGCTCTTGTAAATACTTCTTGTAAATTGGCTACTTTTATTTTTCGAAAATCATTAGGATTCCGCTTACAAAAATTAAAACATAAGAAATTGTGGAGAAAAAGCAATTCAATGATCATTTTTATTGAGAAATATTTTGCTTTCTTTATTACCAAAAAAAATTAGCAAAATAATTAAGGTATAAAATATATTAATAACGAACCCATGCTAGAATTTCAAAATATATTCGTAAGATTACAAATAAAGTAATGAATTCTATGAGACAAAACCTTACAAAACGTTTCGAGAATATGTCAAATTATTAAAATCTTACAAAACACAAAAGTAATGCAAGGACATAACTGTCTTTGCAATCATAAAACCATAGGAAATTTCATAATACGAGTGATCGCTTGTGAAACTAAGACCTTGGCTTCTATGCGGTGCCGCAGTGTGAGCAAACGGATGCATATAAATATTGCCCAGTAATATTTGTGTGACCGAGCACCCACTCCTGAACCTAACACAATACTTGTTAATTTTAATTACACGTACATATATCATTTGTCTGATTCGTAATACTAAAATAGTATATAATACAGAAACATATAATTCAAACCTTACACACTTTAAAAAACACAAAAACGAAAACGGCAAAAAAAAGGCACAAACTTAAATGTTTAATAATCATAACAAATGAAGTCTTTGGTGCATTGTGTATACTTATGATTTATGATGAAATTATTAATAATAGATAAGAAAAGTAATATCGTAATTTTTAGTGTTTTTAAAAGTAATTCACCAAACATTTTTTATGTCGATTAAGTCATTTATTAATTGCAAAATAATTGTATGTATCGTATTTATGTTTATTTTTATAAATAATGTATGCGTAATGTAACAAAAAGCAGAAAAAAAAAAATGTTTTGTTAATTGAAAATTGTATCTAAATTAAATTAATATATTAAAAAGTATATCACGGGATATTATAAAAAAAATTAAAAATTTGCGATCTTCGTACTTCCACTTGTATGCAAAAATGTAAGTATTTTACTAAAGTTTTTTTACGATTTTACTCTAAAATTATGCAATTAAAAAAAACCGAAAATTACGGATTTCTTAGTAGGCACTTCGCGAACAATCATATTTAAACAAAAAATAAAAATATTATTTATTCTATAAAGACCCGCTGTCTAATTGTTTATTACCGTATAATATTGTGTTACTTTCTTTTTATAAATTATATAAAAGTCAGTCCGAATTTGTGATAGTAAAAACAGATTTCTCGAATAACACAGCGGAACGGTTTTCGTGTAACGAAAAAAAAAGAAGTAATTTAATGAGTTTCACTGATTTCATGACAGGCATCGACTTTCACCGTGATTACACGCCGTTTTTTTTATATATACCAAGTTTCATACGGTCACGATCTGTGTAATACGCTCTGATACGTAAGACTCATTTGATTTTATAATTAGTAATCATTAGAAGAGCCTATTATAACGTTATTTGACGTTTTTATAAAGTTTCTATTTAATATAGCTTATCTAGCTTTAGCGCCATCTGTTTAGACGAATTGCAACTATATTGAAACGAAATTTAGTTTACATTTTTACTAGTTTTGGATAGATGGCGCTAACGTCGATAATTCGCAAATTAATTATCTGCATTAATAGATTTCAAAATAGTTTAAAAAGAATCTTTATTTACAATGTTTTTAACGTGTTCATTACAAAGTTATATGACCACACAAGTGCCAATTACACTGTACCATGTCAAATACAGTGTTGATCTATATAATAACTCGGGCATTATTATGTAATTAAAATTCAGAAGCTAGGTATATCATGTTATATTGTAGGAAGCTGGTAACTTTTTGTATATTTAAGTATTATCTGGAAAAATCTATAGTTACTGCTAACGATTCCCTTGAAAGTAAATGGATAGGGTATCCGTTTTGAATATTCTTAACTTCAAATTATTTAATTTATTTTCATTTAAAGATATCATATGTATTATTCAGGAAATTAATATAGGCAAGAACTCCTAAGGCATTCAGGATCATTCAGAAACTTTCTAGATAATTAGATAAAATGCGAGGAGTGATTGCCATAATCTCCACGCATGGCAGGCGGATTGGTGACGGCAGCCAGGCGTTTGTGGTACTCAGAGGATCCTGTTGCCCATACCCTGGTTTATCCTTTAGTCGTCTTTTACAACACCTACAAGAAACTATCAGGTGGTACTATTCTTGGCCGGTACCACGCGGCGTAGCTTAGGTAGGCCCACCTCAAGGTGGACCGACGATTTGGTGAAGGTCGCGGGAATCCGCTGAATGCGGGTGGCGCAAACCGGTCGTTCTGAAGAACTTTGGGGGTACCTATGTCCAGGAGTGAACGTCTTTCGGTTCAATGGCGATATAATGGTTGACTAATTATTGGACTACGATTTACAGTTATTTGTTTAAATTTGGAAAAAAAATTAACTGTAGTATTTGTAAAACTGTAAAATCCTTCTGTTGGAGAATAAATATATATCGAATAATAAAAAACGTGATTTTGTACAATTTAATTATAAATGTATTATGACTATGTATGAATTATAAATGACTTGGTTGATAAAGTGCAAGGAAGCTGTCAAGGCCTCTCAGGTCAACGTCATTAAGTTCGCAAAAAAGAATATACAATACTATGTTTAAAAAAGTTTATTTATTTTTCTTTTTAACGTTGTTTGCAAGACTTGAAACAATCATTGTTTCATAAACGTTTTTAAAACATTCTTTTGAATGGTTATTTATTAACATTACTTTAATATATATAATCACAACTCATTATACATAAACTATTATTCGGTGTTGTTTTTTTTTTCTTAATTTTTTGTAACGTTTTAAAGATGTTTTTTTTTGTTATCGGAAAATAATTGAAGGTGTGAATGAGGTTCTGTAAAGTAAAAAAAAACTAGGCAGCCATGGGGAACGCCGATAGAAGTGAAACTTTGAAAAAAAAAATTTTTTTGTGAAGTTAATAACACACGGACTACAGTTATAAATCTGATTGATTACTAGTGATCTTATTTAAACAGTCAACGGAATCACTTAGTAGTAATTGTTTCTATTCGAACGTTTTATTCGGGCATTTGTAGGAAAATATTTTAGATGTGGCAACACAAAAAAGCGTCCGCGTAAACGTCATCTTATGTTTGACAGACTGTAGCATGTCGTTACCACGAATCTACGTGTTTTTTTTCTTAACGAAAATCACTCAAAGCGAGTAAAGCAGTCTTCGATTAAAAAAACTTTTGACGTCGACCAACGCAGCCTTTCCAAATAATCGAATCGTGATTATAACGGCAGTCAATATACCGCTATGCAATACAATGCTCTCTCTTCAAAATGATGTACAAGCACGGAAGTCACGGCCGAATGGATAGGATAGGTTTTGCTTTATTTGCGCTCGAACGGGGAGCTTTGTTCTTTTTATGTTATTCAACGACGTACGTGACGCAAATTCAGAAAAAGCATTGCCTTATTCATGTTTATAATTATCATATTGATGATTGTTAATAAAAAATACGTACTTCTAAAATTAACTTGCCTTGTGTGGTGTTGTCAAGTATTTTTTAATAATAATTACAAACATGTTAATTTTTTAAATAAAATAATGTTATTGAATATTTTTTGATTCGCTTGCTTGAAATTATGATTAATATTTTGCATTTGATCAATGTTGTAAGACTTCTGTATCCTTTTAAAGGTTAAATTTCAGATGGAGTAAATATGTTTCATACATAGACTATTAAGAGGAAATGCGGTTGGAAAAGTAAGTATTTCAGGAATCTATTGCTATCGCGTTGCGCCCCAAAGAAATAATCATAAAACACGAAACGGCATCTCGGGCTGATTTTACATGTGCTAAATTGACGTAAACATTAAACATCACTTCGTCGTACCCTGTTTCCTCTTCCGAAATTAAAGTGATTTTTAATTTTCTTTCAGTTTTAGAATAATAAAAACTTTGTCTATGCTCAGACGTTTTGCTTTTTTAATTTTTATCCGTCAAATTTGTTTAACGATCGTCTGAAAATGACTGTAAATATCAAGCATTTTTTTTTATTTTCAAAGGGTCCTAGTTTTTACAATAACTAATTTATTGATAAAATGAAAACGTACGGGCATGGCGGATGTAGATATATATATATATACATATATATATATATATATATATATATATATATATATATATATATATATATATATATATATATATATTATTTGGTATAAAAAAAATCCAGGAAGGAATAGGGGACTACGTTTGTATGGAATAAATGCCGCTAGTATATTAACTTATAAGGCTTCTTCTAAAATCTAAAATAAATGTTACTATTTGTTATCTATATAAGTCCGGTCTGCGTGGAGGTTTTTGAGGGAGACCTATGTCCAGCAATGGACGTCTTTCGGTTGAATGGATGGATACCATTTCTATACATAGTTCGTTATTTAGATTTTTTAAAGAATTCTTGAAATTTCTTTCTAACATTCACATGTCTAGCTACCATTCTACTAACAGACATATAGGTGTTCTAACAGCATCATTTGAGGGCCAGTACCTATAGGTTTAACGTGTTTTGAATTATGGACCGCATCATTTCTGAACACCAAGTGAGAAAACATCCGTTTAACCTAATTTTTTTGGTAAAACATTTTCAAACTGTTGACATTAGTGTCATTATAACTCGCTTTAAAAACAATAATTCAAGTCCCTCAATCTCTATGACGGCGAATTATTTTTACATTAACGATGACTCTCCCAACCAAAACCACGTTATCAACAACTAAATACTACATTTTACCATAAAATATTTTGATTTGTATGTTTCTGACTTGTAATGTTGTGTACTACTGAAACTTTTAAATTTAAAGCCGAATATAGCTTGGCAGGATGTTTGATTGACAATTATTTGCCGATAGCGTTACGTTTGGGCGGTTTTACCTAAGTACACTGCTCGACACGTAAGGGCGGTGTCAAACGAGCGTAATTTTATGAGACGCGTTTTTTGAGTCGCGTAATTTAGGTTCGACTGAAATTCGGTTAAATCGCCGGTTAAATATTTAAATCAGTTGACATTACACGCTCTTAAATTATAAAAAAATATGCATTATAAGATAATAATATTAAAATATGATGAGTATAATACAAACGAAATATTAAAATTCTAAAATCTGGTTAATTTTATATACTACCATATGTCTAAATCTAAATTTTATTTTTCCGTATCGAACATTTTTTGAAAAAGAAACGTGTTAATTCAAGAGAATTTAGTACTAAACAGTTCGCTTACGTCTCTCCACACTCCGACCGAAATTCAGTTATATATACATGGATGAGTTTACTGTTTATTCATTTTGTGTCGTCACTAAATACACTTTTATATGAAACTGAATGCAATGTAGATTATGCGAAACAAAGAACGCGACTCACAACTTTTAAAATTAGGCTCGTTTAGCCTCCACCCTAATACGTCGTACGATTTACCGTCAAGACCGGTTTTAACATGCAATCCAAACGACATCGTATATATAAATAATATTATTTGGATTTGCAGTTTTTATTCGGGAGCTTTAATATTTTTAACTTCATTTTTGAACTGGTTTATATAACACCATGCAAAGTTCAATATTAACTTTCAAGGGTGGCCATGAGATATGAAAGTTTACTTTCAATTAAGTATCAATAATAAGTGGGCAGGTAAAAACGTAAGGAAGGAAATAAGAAATCATTAAGAGATTTCCGATGCAAAAGAAAAAAAAATGTTGAGAACTCCTGATTTAGAATCAAGTACATTTCAAAGTAAATATGAAGAGCTTAAATTACGACAGTATTTTTATTTTAGTATAAGTACTGAGAATTTGACGTGAACTTGAAAAATAATATCGATTTATTTGGAAACACTTTGATACCGCATATAATATTTAATAGACGAATAAAAACATATAGAATAAATTATACGGGATTATGGGAAGACTTTATAGGATAGAGTGATTTCCTAATATCTGCTTAATTAACCTCATACTGAAAATTTACCACCAAGCCATCGCTGTATTCTGACAATCTTATTATTTGAGAGATGGTTCATTTTTTTTTTTGGCTTAAAATATGATTCATCAATGGGACGTGTGGTCATTATGGAATTGTCTTTTTATTTTATGCTTACAGTTAAACGATGAAATGTCTTAAGTTTACTATAACATGGCAAAGTGTTGGATCGACAATTCATGGTGCAGTTGTTACAGTTATATTGGGAAATGAATTACTTTTCAGCATCTGATGTCATTCCATATAAACTGATTAATCCCTAAGCTGCGACCAGTTATAATTTTTCGTTTCAAAGACACTGTTGATCTGAGGGGCCTAGATAACTTCACCTGGCTGTTCGACCGAGCACAAAAAGCACTTAGCCTAGAGGCTAAGGCAAGAGCTCTAGATTGGTACGAACTTTTGCTTAGGTTGATACCTGTGGCGAATAAATTCCGCAGAATTTGTAATTAACTAAATATTCGGTAGTTAATAGAGAGAAAGTGAAACCCCTTATACCTACGTGTAGTGTGCAGGGGTGTGCACCCTGTGGGGTGTAGTGTAAACGGGTATTATGCTAGTGCATGAACGTGTAACATTTCGCGCTGGGGATAGGTCCTGGAGCCTCTCAAGTTGGGAATTTAAGTACGTCCTTGGCCGCAGTCGGTGTGTCTCCGGGTATTTGCAAAACACTTGGGTACGGAAAATTTTATCAGCCCGCTTGACAAGTATTATCAAGGCGTTCTATGCAATTTTAGGTCTGATATTATATTATGGTATGGGCAAGGTAGACTCTATTCACCAACAGTTGAGATATAAAATTAACTAATAAAACTATTTCATATAGTTTTGGTTATTACTTGGTTTCCATCGCGTAACTCTTTACGCTTATGGTTCTCATATATAATGTAGTTACATCATAACATCTATAATAACTCTGGCTAAGAAAATAAGATATATAAAGAAGAAATAAATCAAAAAAAAAAGAAGAAAAATGTAAAATGAGAAAAATAACCTAGTAAAATTAATGTCATCGCAGTGTTCAGTTAATTGTAATCAAGTACCTTTAAAAATTTTTTTTTTTTTTTCTTTGCATATGTATATCGGTCTATATAGATTAAAAAATCGAAACTGCTAAAAAGAGATTAAAATAACTACCTACTGTCCTTCCAGCTTGTTATAGAAAATAACGTAACGCCATCCATTATACGCATACTTAACTAATATTCCTTACCATTTAATAAAAAAAAAATACTCCAAGTATACACATCACTGAAAATCACATAATAATACAATTATAATAATAAAAAAAAGTTAAAAGATCACCTTTAAAACGGAATATCAAGTCACTCGCCAAAGTCTCTACGATAAAAACACTGGCACTTGGACGCAACGTGTTTGTTGTTAAGAAAAATACACTTGATATATATGAAAAATAAATGGAATTAAAGAATATATGTATGATTTTTATGATAACTTTAACGTTAAATATTAAAAAATCACGGCGTCGGCAAACGCGCGCTTTTGAATGCGGCTGAAGCGGGCGGATCGCTCTTTTTATGATTTCGTCACGCGGTATGCACGCGCGACTCTGCAACTGCATTTGTGGGGAGGTTCGGTCTGTATATGACACTGTTTTTGCGGTCGGAGAATTGTTCAGTTATTTAGCGGGTGACCCGACTTTCTAGTGCCGTACATATATAATTTGTAATGTATCTTCATATTTTACAAAAAAAATGCAACTTTTAATTACAGCCTAAAATATTCTAGACAGCCTGTTCTGTTATATTAAACTGTTTAAACGAATCGTGGCGTTGGATGGCTTAAAATGAATAGTTATTTAAAAAAAAACTTTTAAATATTTTTTTACATAAACTTTTATATATTTAAATGCAGATGCATGATATTTTAATAAATCTATTGGAAGCGAAAGCTATTAATTTTTTTCATGATAGTGCTATGTTGGGTGATTCTTTATTATTTGTTACTAGCAGTACCCGCGACACCGTCCGAATTTTATTATTGTAACATGACGACTTTAAAAAAATCAGACAAGCTTCCATATTTATAAAAATAGCCTTTTCCTTTTGTATAATTTACTTACGGGAATCATAGAATGTATCACGTTATTCTAACACACCCTTTGACCCCTTCCGAGTACTTGATATTTATAGGACAGAGATACTTTTGGGTGACAGTCTTCTTAAAAGTATAGAAGCAAAGTAATCGTGACACATTTGCTAAGAATTTCATTCAACCTTAATTTGGTCACCAATTTATAGCTCATTATTGTAAAAACTCTTTTGTGTTATTTACATGGAAAGTTTCATAACTCTAGAACTGAGTTGATAACCATGCAAATTCACATCCTCTTTTCAAAATACGCGCTCGTACACTCTGACACACATCACATACATACTGTGTTAGTTGGGTTCAACATAAATTTATTTACACTTATACTCATTTACACATCTTATTAATTAATATCCTTATGTTAAATATTGAAGCAGCAGATAAGCACTTGTCAACAGAGCGAAACCTACTGCTAAGATACAGGGAATCCTAGTTTAGCAGGCAGATGTGTACAATCATTAAATTATGCTCCTAAAAGTTCTGTTTTTATTTTGAAAATGTATAAAACTGTGTCATTTCTTGGTCGAATAAATTATTATTATAATCAGTTAGAGGCGAGTTAAAAAAATTATCTATATATTACTCCGGGATACAGACTACAGCCAGAGACAACAATAACAATAAAAAACATAGAAATGCGTTTTACTATTGCTTCTAAAGTTCACCCGAGTGGGGTTTCTCAAAAATATTTATGTACAGATTTTGTTTATTTACAGTTTTATTACAATACTAGGTGTTTGCTTGTGGCTGGGCCCTCGTTTAATATACTCTTCACTACGTTTTAGTTATTTTATATGGAACCCTAATAGTTTTCCTAAAAAAATTTAGTACTAAGATAATGTATAACTATTTCTTTAAAATTTTAGCACTTGCCTATGAAACTGTTCATTGAATTGGATTTTATTTACATTTTTTATGGGGTTTATTTTCTTTACGCGAAACCCTAATTATTTTCGAAAATTAAAAGTACCCTGAGTTACCCTACCAAAAAAAAGTCCCGTCAAAATCAGTCCAGCCGTTTCGGAGATTAGCCATTACAAACAGACAAAAACAATTTAAAAAAATTATATTTTTGGTATAGGTATAGGTACTCATATCTATTTAGTAAAAAAAAAATAATATAGACATTACAAACAGACACTTCAATTTTATTTATTAGTATAGATATATCATATGTTTGCCAAACCCAATCAGTTATTATATTTAAAATGTGTATTGTCATTTAAAAAATCACTACTAATCATTTATTTATATATTTCAATGTCAACGAATATCGCTTGCAGTGTGACCGCATCTTATCAAGAGTGAGCGAGAAATTAAAGTCTATGAGTCACGATGTGGTCGCTGTACGGGTCCGTAAGAAAAATGTAAAAGTAGTTCCATTTTCAAATAACCTTACAATTTAAATCTTGATTGACCATTATACGATAATTCAAAATATTCTTTATGTGTTTTTTATAATAATTTTATTCCTTTGAATCGAATGTATTTCTATTGTCAAATATAGCAGATGAAACACCAAAGCGCATCTTGTGTGATTATGACCCACTAATACCATACGCAACCGAGTTCTGGGTAAACATGCGTTGTTCCCAGAGGAGGTACAGACGCTCTCTGCCAAAAAGATCCTACAGCATATCCAGGTTGTAGGTCTAGGCAGTGAGCTTTAGGAATATGGGGGCGATTACAATAGATCTATCTAGGTCGCAGTGACACAGGACTGTCTTAGCCTGCATAGCCCCTTTCTCGAATAATAATAATAATTGTCAAATGTATAACTTATGTCAAATATAAATGTATAACTTAATACGAAAATTGTTCAAATCAGTCCTTATACTTTTAAAGGCAATATGTTTTTGTGTATCACCTGGCGCATCTATAATTGCATATCTTTTTACCAGACATAGTCAGTATAA
This sequence comes from Samia ricini, assembly GCA_014132275.2. Taxonomy (NCBI): domain Eukaryota; kingdom Metazoa; phylum Arthropoda; class Insecta; order Lepidoptera; family Saturniidae; genus Samia; species Samia ricini. The sequence continues at coordinate 26,301,980 of AP028168.1, forward strand.
GTATTTGAAAGAAGCTCGCAGGATCACGAGAACATACTATTGCATCCCTGGTTCCATTTATATTGTAATAGACTCAACGCCTTGTTAATCATATTTATAAATATTCCTTTTTTTTATATTAATCAATATTTTTTAATTTGTTTTTATTCACCACTAATGGGTGCCCATGACTTCGTCTCCGTGTTTTGCGTTGATCGAATATGTGATGACCTGATTTTGTTTTGTTTTTTATAACCTATTGGTTAAGTATTACATGTACAGGTATTACATTATTCTCGAACACTACATTTCATTCAATTTTTTATTTTTATTTTTAGCTTATCAATCACATGCACACAATATTTTATCACAATCGGTTTATCCGTTTTTCCGTTTATAAGTTTAAAACGAACAGAATTTTTTCTTTATAATTTTTCTTCTCCAATTCTGAATATAACTTTAAATTTTATAGCCTATCACACATAATCTTCGTTTACAAAATTTAATCAAAATTAGTCAAGCCGTTTTTGAATTAAATACGGACATAGACACAAATAAAAACATCTGTTTTCTGTTCTGTTTTCTATCTAAAAAATCAAATTTACAGACAAAACTTGGGCTTATTATTAGAGTAAGTAAACTCTGCTATTAATTTTGATTTTTCACATCTGCAGCGATTCCACGGACAGCCAACTTTTTTAAAGTTATTAATTTAAAAAAATGATATATTCTGTTTAACTGAAATAAAATATTCGATTTTTTTTTCTTTTTCTTTGTTTTTTCATCGATTTGCTCATTGATTCATTCACTCAACCATAAGCAACAATGACAAAGAATAATAACTATTAGATTTCAGTAATGGAAAACATCGTAATGAAACCATAGCATGGTGGTGGTACTTTTTTAATGCCTGTTTGTCTTGTTACTAGCCTTAAGTTTGAATATTTGTCTTCGAGTGTTTATATGTGTCTCCTGGCAGCATCAATGGAGATCCAATAGCTTTAAGTTTAGCATAATATTATCATCTACCAAATCGTCTCTTAACATCAATGGAGATGGTAGTCAAAGCGCTTAGTTTATACAATATAAAAAAAGCATGTTATTGCCAGAATTAGGTATTCTCACAGTTATTATTCATTTACACATTATAGATTTGACTACAATCTCACTTGATGCTAAGTGATGACACGATCCAGGATGGTAAAAACACTGAACTTTTAGATATTGGTTCTAACCGGGGTGACGCGGAATGTGCTAAATCAAACTCTTGTTAGCAGACGGCGGTAAGGGAAGTGGGTTTTAGTGGGTATTCCTGGTGCTTCACGTCGGACGAGTCCAACATACCTCCCTGGGAATTCTAATACAGGAGACTCTACTCGTGAATTAGAGATAACAGGGGGGATGCGTAATAGCATTTTCCACTATGAAAATGGTAGTGGATCTCAGGTGATGCTGCCGGAAAATACCTATTAATGTGGGGCGACAGGTTTTCAAATTTCAGAGCGGTAGCTACCCCAGGCATGCATTAATAGAAAGTGGACCATGCAGAAAATTCCCAGCTACCATGTAAAGTTAGGTATAAGAGTGAAACCATTTCTATCCATTTTCACTCATATATAACTTAATCCATGTTTTTAAATGTTTCAAAATAACTATCTTGTCTTACAAATAATGTTAGAATTATTTCATAAAAAAATCAATTTTAAAACTAATTTTAAGTGCAAAACCTGTTTCCAAATATTTAAAATAACATAGTTATATCTTCATTGTTTTAATCATATTTCAGAAAATATATTAGATAAATCATGTAGTGAACCACTATAAAATGTTCGAACGATCCTATGATTGTTACAACGATATGGTTTAAGAATAAAAAACTATCTAGTACGATCTTTTTCATTTTATACAACATTAAAATCACTGTTAAAACTGTTATAATATTTACATTTGTTTTTAGAAAGTAAAAAATTACACAGTCACGAAACTTTTAACAATTTTTTTATGTGCTGACTCGTTGATGTCTTTTCTTTGTGTAATATAATCTTACGTTTTGTTATTTTGTTCTCGTATTTGCACGCAAACGTCGTCTTACAAGTGTATCATATTCTAACAAACTTTCCATGATCGGTGTAATAATAGAGAGTCATACAGAATTTTTAAATTTGTAATAGATGCTTAAAATATTTTTAATGAAAGTTATATTCTTAAAATTATCAATTCGTTGTAAATAATCAATAATTATGTACAGACTCGTCTGTAAGTTTTGAGAAAACAGTAAATGATCGTACATCTTTTTTTTTAGCCTGGCAATAATACTATAAACCAATACCAAGACAGGGAACTGTTTAAAATTTCTTTCTCTCAACGGTTATGAAACATACGATCGGTGTTTTTCTTTCGACATACTTACGTATGTACACATAATGTGTACAATGAGGTAGTGTAATCATAACGTTCAACACGGGAAGTGTGTATAATATAGACGTGAGTCATCGAACGGTGTGTGGTGTGTGATCCTCCCTCCCGTCTAACAGTTAAATAATTTGGTGCGTGTTTCCATAACACATTTCAAGCATTTATTTATTTTTATTAATATTAATATATCGATTACCCATAAAAATCAGACAATAGGAAAACAATGGAAAGCTGGCGTAAATGCCAGGTTAGTGCTCAATGAGTTAAGGGACATTTAACAAGATTAAGTAAGATAACAAATTGTAATCGAAACAAGCGATGTGTTTGTTGATTTTTGTACAACACACACAAGCAGTCCCGGTGAACTTCGTACCGCTTCATAATTAATAATGTTACGTTATTAGCTGAATTTGGAAAACTTCTCGAGTTCGAAACGTATGAAATTTTTTCTCAAAACTGGTCAATCGTACGGACTACCTCTGCTTAATCCTTCGGGGATAACAGGCGTGAGCTTATGTTATGCTGTGTTTTCTAACTTGAGGCTGGTAACTGTGGCAGGCGGTATTAGAAAATACGCTAACACCAAGCTATAGTTTCCTCACAATGTTTTCCATAACCAAAAGTGCAGGCTGATTTTAGAGTTGGATAGGTGAGCTTGAACCCGCGTCCGTTGACGCGGAATCCGACTGCACTAACAACAACGCGACCATCGTTTCATTTTTTATTTATTCTTTTTTTTTAAGTTATCATACAGGCTACTAGTATAGATATCATTAATAAGACGTTAAGTTAGTGAGTGTTAGAATTTCATTATTAACCATTGGGTAACCGCTGTCTTCAGAAGCATTAATCTAATAGGCTATTATTTGATCATTGAACTCCAATATAGCTTGAAGTGTTTAGACAGTTATTACATCCAATGGGACCACCGATACCCATACAATATACACAACTTCCAAGAAGATAAATATAAACTTACATAATTGTTACAACTCTTTTACAAGTCATTGTTAATTTTTTTTTTTTTTTTTATATTTTGTATGAATGAAAATATAATATAACATGAAATAACATAAGCTCACGCGTGTTATCCCCGAAGGGTTAGGCAGAGGTGAATTAGCGAACTACACCACCAACATTTCGGCGAGCTTAATTCCGTCCCAGATGTGACAGGGGGTGAGCCTGTCGCCATATCGGGCACAAATTCCAGACTCCGGGATGATATTGAGTAGAAAATCTCAATATCACTTGACCCGATCCGGGAATCGAACCCGAGACCTCAGAACGACAGTCGTATGTAACACAACTGCGCCACCGAATGGAAATATACACACGAAACATTGGCTATTTCAAAATATCACTTAAAGTGATTGTCATCTCAAATGATGTCAAGTCTTCTTTGTACGACGATAAAATGAAAAATATGTACCGTTAATGGCTTTATTTTTTTTGTTGGAACCACTTTAGTGGTGTGTTTTTAAAAGAATTTCATGTCTTTATTTGAAACAGAAGGAACGCTATAAGTTTGCAGTCTTTTTAAAGTACACATTAAAATGCTAAAATGAAAGCATATATTATGTAATCATGTATAATTCTAGGTAAGTTTCGTTACTGGAAATATTGGAAGCGATGATGGATCAGCCGAAGTGCAGTTGGATTTTGCATCGATGGATGCAGTTTCGAGAGCACTTATTCTATTCCGTAATGAGTGTGAGTTTTCGGTGGAAAAAAAAAACATCGTGATAAAACAAAATTATTGTAGTTAAAACAAAATCAGCTCGAGTTTTCAGTGAAGGTAAACATCGTGAGGAAACCATTGCGTGGTGGTCGTGCATTTTCTAATAATGCTCCCTTAGGTAGCGATCAACTGAAGTTTGAAATCCTGTAGGCAAATACCTATAGGTATGTTTCGGGAGCACCAGTACCTCCAAGCTTAGTGTCTTTACTACCCTGGACCACATCATCAGTTAACAGTAGGTGAGATTGTGGTCGAAGTGCCGAGTCTATGCTGTGTAAAAAATGTTTTTTTTTTTTATTAGTGTTACTGTTACTGTTAGCGAATTCCATCAGAAAGCGCTGCTTTACCTTTTTAAATTTCAAGTTGGGAGATAAGCAGTGATTAATTTAATTACTAAAACAAGAAACCATGAATCAAGTTAATTACTAATTAGTCATAATAAATTCAGTTAACAGAATTCAGCGAAAGTATGTAAAGGAACGCAGCCTTTATTTTTTTTAATTGTTTTTTTTTTATGTTTATTGTTTTTCTTACGATGTTATAAATTTGTATTATTAAAGTTAATAGTTTTATTACGGATAAAAGTTATGTTCTTTTTAAATTGTACGTATTACTACTTGAACACTAATCTGGCGTTTACGCCAGCTTTCCACTGTTTTTCTATTTTCCCTTTTTTATGGGTAATCGACATATTAAGGACTTTTTTTTTTGTTTTTTGATGAAATAGTAAAAAAGCATGCATTCCAGCTAATGTAGTTTAAAAAAATATGTTATAGGATGTGCGCTTTGACCAGAACCACACCTAGTGTGACCAAATTTAGTAATCACGCTAAATTTTGATGTGCTGGCTCTCAAGATTTGTTAATAACAAGATGTGTGTTAGAAATGCTCTAACCCAGTTCCATGGTTTCATCACGATGTTTTCTGCCACAAAAAGCTCAGGTTCATTACAGATTAGGGTTAGCGGATTCGAACCAACATCATTCGACACGGTTTCCAACTATTCTACCACTGAGATATTATCGCTTTACAATATTTTATTAGTAATCGTAATTAAACGCAGCATAATTATGTTATACCTCTCTGTTTGTGGCGATTGGTCAAGCAAATTTCAATTTCAATGGGTTTCAAAAGGGTCCCCTATACAGGTATCACATTATGTAAACGATAGTGATATTTGGAATTTGATTCTTTCCCCTGTGCGCCCGCTAAAATGCTGTAAAAATAAATATATATTTATATACCATTATGGAGATAAACCAGATAGAATTTCTCTTTTGCTCTTCTTTTGTTTTCCGAATCAGTGGTTCATAAGCGCTTTCTACGGGCGTAAATTAAAAAAAAAAAAATATTTTGATCATTCAAATGTATGTTGTGCTTTGATTATAATTTAAACGGTTCTTCGCTATCATTTGTCAAAATACTATCATAAGACATTATGGCGGATCCTGGTAGAGATGAGAAAAAAACTGAATAGTTATGTGAAAAGGATATATTTTATAAACGTAAGGTATTCCAGTGATTTTTCTAAGTAAATGTTTTGTTTTTATTGAAATGGACAGTCTAGGTAAACTACTATGGAGTTTGATCACAGTATTGGTAAGATTATATATGTACGAAACACTAACGTGACGAAAGTAATGGTAAGGTGTAAAAAATGGTCTCAAAACTGATGACAATATAAAAAATAGTAAAAATATTTAATGTAAAATATGATAAAATTATTTGGTGACAGATATTCAACTAGAAAGAAAGAAAAAAACATTTATTCGACACTAAACAACGAAACTTAATATATACATCACAAAGAAAACAACTATAACACACTCTTTTGTGAAGATATAATAACACCATATATCATCATCTCCCTACCCTTTTCCCATTTTTATTTGTAGTCGGCGCAACATGTCTTCCTCTTCCATTCCTCTCTATTTGTTGTCATCTCCGCATTCACTCCTTTTCTAAACATATCATCTTTCACACAGTCCATCCATCTTTTCTTTGGTCTTCCCCTTCCCATGTAACCGTCCACATTCATATCCAATACCTTTCTTACAACATTATAATAACACCATATATATGTATAGGTAATAGGTAATAATATTACCATGATACATTGCTAAAGTATATACCGGATTCAACTTCGAAAAGGATACCAACATAGCATGTGGTATAACGCTATGCCATAGTGCTGATTTTCATTTGAGCCTAATAAGATTGTAGATATTAAAACATATAAAGCAATTCCATCCATCCATCCATCCATTCAACCAAAAGGTGTCCACTGCTGGACATAGGTCTCTCCAAAGATATCCACGACGACCGGTCATACGCCAACCACATCCAGCGGAATCCCGCGTCCTTCACCAGGTCGTTAGTCCACCTTTTCGGGGATCCACGCTACGACTTCCAGTACGCGGCAGTCATTCGAGAACCCGTTAGCCCCATCGGGTATCGGTTATACGAGCAATGTGGCCAGCCCTATTCAGTTCGGCAATTCTCCGGGCAATGTCGGTTACTTAGGTTGTTCTGCGGATAAGGTTTCATCACTTTATATTTGTTTAATGAAAGCTTCGGTTTCTTGTAAGATTCGAACTAAATGTTGATCCAGACCGGGTCATTATTGTTTGAGGTTTTAATTTGTTTCTTTATTCCCTTTCCTAACCACAACTCTATTTGAGAATCTCTAACAGACGGTCATTAAATAAAATTACACGACAAAAATTTCATTAGAATTAGCACACTTCTAAACCATTCTTAATTTCTGACTTTACAAATAAAGCACTTGACTATTAATTCGTCATCATCATTTCAACCATAAGACGTCTACTGCTGGACATAAGTCTCGCATAAAGATATCTACAACAACCGATCTAGAGCCACCCGCACCTAACGGATACCCGCAACTCGTGAGTCCACCTTGTTAGACGCCTACTCGCGTCTTCCGGTATGTGGTAGCCATTCGAGAACCCCTTGGCCTCATAGGCAATTTGTTCTATGAGCAATGTGCGCAGCTGATTGCCACTATAGTTTAGCTATCCTTTGAGCAATGTCCGTTACTTTGATTCGTTTAGTATATTAATTATTTCCATGCAATATATTAAGTAAATATATTGTAAGTAATACCGCTTTATATTTATATTTTAGACGTAAAAAAATATTTACGATATATATTAAAATAATATATTTTTCGCGTAAAACTTTGCCTTAACTAAACTATGCAATATGTGAAGATAATAAGCCTCTCTACAGCTTACGGATCATTTGAAATCGATTTAAAATATATCGTTTCTGAACGAGTTAGATATCGAAATTATTGTAAAGATGCTGTTATAATTATAGAATTATGTACCGCTTAGTGGTTTTGTAATATCATACGAAAGCCACAGGATTACGTCTGTAATATTCCGTTGTAGCAATTGTGGCAAGAATTCGAGGTCGACAACAGTTTTTATTCTTTTATAGTAAATAAACCCAAAGATAAGATTCCATTACAATTAATATATTTTCCAACGGATATAAATGTGGAAGGATGGAAAAGTAGAGAAAGGCAAAATAAAGTGTGGATCAAAATCAAAATCTTTATTAAATTTAGGCCCTAAGAAGGCGCTTATGAACGTTTAAAACACTACCGCCGGTTCGGAAGACAACCCAGTCGAGAAGAGCGCAGGCATGAAACTTGATCTGATTTTTTTATCAATATAATATATATCACTTTTTTATTAAATTAAAATCTATACAAATCATAGTCTTAACTAATGTTAGCGGAAGCGGAATTCCAGACATCATTGTCATTCACATAATGATCCACCCTGTAATAACCTTTTGAGATTAAAACTTGCTTGACATAATACTTGAACTTATTGTCAGGTAAATCGGTAATGTTACTTCGGATCTTATTGTAAAACCGAATACTATTACCTATAAAGCTTTTATTACACTTATTTAGCTTAAAGCGTGGGACGACCAACTTGTCTTTATTTCTAATATTAAAATTATGACGATCTTTCACTAGATCGAGCTTGTCTAAATTTTTACGAATATGCATTAAGTTATCGAAGATGTATTGGGAGGGCAAAGTTAAGATATCATATTCTTGAAACTTGTTCTTTAGAGATTGGATGGAGTGTGTAAGAAATGATATGAAAGAAAAAGGAGTGAATGAAGAGATGACGGCTGATATGGACGTATGGAAGAAGAAAACATACAGCGCCGACCCCAAGTGAGTTGAGAACAGTACATTAGAATAATGGTGAAGCGACTTGAGTTGTAAAATTTTGGTCTTTTAGCCTCCCCCTGACCATTCCTTTTGTCAGCAACAGTTAACAAAACTCTCACCCTTATGGTTACGTAAGCATTTATGTGATTTAAAACAAAAAAATCGAAGATTAATTAGTAAATATTGCTTATCTAATAATCACCATTCAGAAACCCCCCGAAGGCTATGTCATCAAAAATAATTACAAATCAAATTAGTTTTCCAAAAAGTGAAAATGTCTAATTTATCTCCCAACAGTAACTAACACAGACTTGTGGGAGTCCGAGTAATCTCAAGTCATTTACATCGATTTGATTTCATTGCAGTCAGAATTTCGACGTGTTTATCTCTTGGTGAAGTTGGCCATCAAGTGTAATAGTATTGTATGTATGTACTAGCTGTTCTTGCGGCTTCGCTCCCGATTATATTATTCGATAGTTATTCATAGCAATATAATTTTTGTTTAAACATTCAGTGGTATATTTATAATATTGTCATATTACTATTAATTTAATACATATTAATACTATTTAATGTAATATATACTAAAATCTGACCATATATTATTTATCTAAGATTTAAAAAAAAATCAACAAAACAGACAGAAACTTTGATACGTTGCTCCAGTAAACCGCGGCTTCGTCACATTTCATTTTATAAAACATTAAATTGGACTAATTGTTAATCTAAACCAAACTCGAATCCTCAGGAATAGACACACTAAATTGCATTAAAACCGGTTCAGCATTTTAAGAGGAGTTTAGTCACATACACACGCACAGAATATTAATATATAAAGATGCATAAATGGCGTGGTACCTTTGAAAATGAATTTGAATTATATTTCAGTGGTGATTAATTTGTTAAAAACAATAGATTAAATGATTGATATAATTATATAAATAATATGTATATAGAAAATATTATTTAATTCGGCTTATAAAATTCTGAAATACAAGTGTTTTTAAAGCTTTTCCTAGGGATTAGAGGGGGACGCTCAATCTCCTTCTCACAAATCGAATGTTATTATAGAATGGTATCGAATCGAATGGTATGTAGCACGTATATTGTGACAACATGTCACAAAAAAGTTTGCTTTCTTTACAGGATTTAAATTAAAATGTTTCTTAATTACTTATTTATATATGTTTTTCTGTATTCAGCTTTAGCATTCAGCTGGATTTTTTTTTTGATAAGACAAGGAAAAATAGACACTGTAAATCCTAATTCATATGTACCTATTTATTCAATTATGTCACAACTTAATAATAATGAAATCGTAATTTGCATTCGCAATAGTGCTGTAGTGAGTTTATATTTTGAGAATTTGTTTGTCACGTATATTAACTACCTACTAGCTGTGTGTCCACGGCCCCGCCCGTTGAATACATACTTTTTAAATCCATCCATCCATTCAACCGAAAGACGTCCACTGCTGGGCATAAGTCTCCCGTAAATATATCCACGACAATCGATCTTGCCCCACCCGCATCCAGTTCTTAAATAATCATTGTAAAATAATGTTTATATGATGTATTCTTTATGACCGTATTTTGTTCACGATTTCATGAATTTTATTTTTTTTATTACACGGTACCCTAAATATTTTTTCAGCAATTCTTTTTAGTTAGAAGATACTTCTGTAAATTTCAAACACCTGCAAACACTACGTATTTTCGAATAATTAAATTAGCCTAAGTTACACGGGTTAACTTCAGCTATATACCAAAAAAAGCCTGTTCCGTTCCGTATGTATATTAATATATTGTATTTAATAAAAATTGATATTTTGATAATACCAACAGACACTTCAATTTTATTGATTAGTATGGATTTAGACAAATAATCAAAGAACATTTGGAAGAATTCGCCACGTAATTCACAGATTTGCAAAGGGAAAGATATCACATATTACACATCTAGCGGTAGGCATTTATATTTGACCATAATATAGTTAACCGGTATGCATGATAGAAACAGAAATATCTGTGATTTTCTTAAGTCATAGACACCCTAATATAAATTTAGTAGTGCATGTCGTATTGCGTGTACCATGTTCATTCGTCGATTTGTTATCACAATAGGATAGTCAGTACATTTTTTACATTAAAATTATTTAGTACATTCTCATCTTTATTGCATTGAAATAAAGCATCACGTGATGATTTCTGCAAAAATGTTGCAACGCTCGCTCTATGTATACAGGTGAAGTTTTGAAACGATAAAATTCAGTTTTAAGGAATCATTTCGTGTAATTTAATTGCATCATTTTCATTTATATAACCGTTTTCTTTTGTTACAGTTTAGCTGTATCCGGCAGGGGGGTGTCTATCTTTGCGGGAGTATGTAGAACAACAAAGTTTCTTAATAATCGAATGAATAGTTTAGGAGTGAATACAGCTCAAATATATTTACATTAATTTTTATTTATATAAATTTATTAGCTGTACGGTTTCATATGTTCTTCACAGCGTTTTAATTTTTTTTTTTTTTATAATGGACAGCACAGTGACTGCACTTGACCTAATGGTAAGTACAGCACAATCCAAAACAGCGGCGACTGACACTGAACAGAGTTCACTGCCAGTCACCGCTGTCATGCTGGCCTGCTTAAATACCTCTTCACGCCTCTTTTGAAGGACCCAATATCGTATGAAGGAGGGAACACGCTGACAGGAAGACGGTTCCATAACCTCACAGTGCGACAAAAGTAGAAGTCAGCAAACTTTTTGGTTCTTGAAGTTATGGGTGTCACCGTGAAACCGTGACACCGAAGTCCCGCCCGCGTGGTTCTGTTATGGAATGGAGAGGAGGGGATCAGATCAAAGAGCTCTTCAGAACACTCGCCATGATACAAGCGGTAGAATATGCTTAGAGAGGCTATATCCCTGCGTAATTGAAGCGGTTCTATCTATCTATTCAACCGAAAGACGTCCACTGTTGGACAAAGGTTTCCCCCAAAGATCTCCACGACGATCGGTCTTGCGCCACCCGCATCCAGCGGATTCCCGCGACCTTTACTAGGTCGTCGGTCCACCTTGTGAGGGGCCTACCCACGCCACGTCTTCCCGTGCGTGGTACGCGTTCGAGAACTCGTTTGCTCCATCGGGCATCGGTTCTTCGAGCAACTCTTCGGGTAATGTCGGTTACTTTGGTTTTTCTGCGGATCTCCTCATTCCTGATTCGATCACGCAGTGAAACACCAAACATAGCCCTCTCCATTACCATTACATACCCTTTGAGCAACTTTGAGGTTCCATATTAGGACCATTGTAAGCGACCATCACTCAGAGCCGTATATTATCACTAGCAACACACGCTGATCGAAGACTTTCATCTTGAGACACTGCGGTATCTCGGACGAGAAGATTTTGCGTAGTTTCCCGAAGGCAGCCCAGCCGAGTTGAATTCGACGATTAACCTCTTTCGCGAAGTTGAATTTTTTTATACGGAATCCTAATTATTTTCTTGTAATGTTTTTGGTACTAATATTGGTAATAATATTTCTCATAAATTCAAATACTTGCCCGTAAAACTAACCATTGACTCGGATTTTATTCAGAATTTCATGACTTTGTTTTACGCAGTACCCTAATTATTTTCGAAATCAATAGTACCCTAAGTTACGCGCGGTGTAACTTCAGCTGTCTACCAAAACAAGTCCCGTCAAAATCGGTCTAGCCATTCCAGAGATTCAGATAGACAGACAAAAATTAAAAAAAAATGTATTTTGTGCCAATAGATGCGTTCCACACCGCACGCACGCAGCACCACCTGAGAACCAATACCTAAGTGTAGTGTGTTTACCATCCTGGACCACATCGTCACTTAACATCTGGTGAGATTGTGCTCAAAGCACTGAGCCTACACCGTATAAAAAATAATAATAATGATAATATGGGGCATGAATTCTGAAGTGCGACATAACTCACTCGAAAATAATATAACCACCGTTTAACTTGATAATAAAAATAGAAAATATATTAATTACGTCACACCGATAGAATTATATATGTAATTCACTTAGAATTAGAAAAATGAGTACCTAATTAGAACTTAATTAGTCTTAATATTATAATAAATATGTTTGCTCCCGAGAAATATTATGAGAGGGTAAATAAAATAAGTAGGAATCTTTGAAAATATTTTGAATAACTACATGGAATGAACGCGGCGGAAGTCAACGTTGCGAATATTTTTAATGATTATCCCGAGATATACATACACCACTGTAATTAGAAAGTCGCCGGCAGGTGGCGTTGTCGCATGATAGATCAACGCTCGTTTACCGCTTCCAACGCGAAATAACATTACGTGTTTGTAAAAAAAAACTGTATCATCTAAATTGCAGGGATAATTTTCTCAAATCTATACTAATAAATAAAGTTGAAGTGTCTGTTTGTAATGTCAAAATATTTTATTTACTAAATAGATATGAATATACATACGACACTAATATCAAAAATACAATTTTTAAATACTAACATATACAATTATAATATTAATAACAATTTTTAATAATTACAACGTATTAATAAATTGCTATTTATTATCTTTTTCGTAATATATTTGTTTGTGAATTTTGTTTTTTCATAAGAATTCAGTATTCCATTATGTATACTATATTAAGTTCGTAAAATTATTTATTTGGCTTGTAAAATATATTAAATCCAAGAATTAAATTATAAAATCAAAGAATATTTTAGACAAGACGAAATAAAAAAAGGTAATATCATTACAAAACTATCACAAGAAATAATAATGGACACAGATGTTCGAGAGTAGCTCGACCCTTTGTTTTTTGTAATGTTTGTTCGACAACTCCAATTATGGACCATGACACATTTTACTCGGAATGATCATACAAAAAAAATTACCGGAATCAAAAGTATTCTATTATACAGTTCATTTTACTGGCAACATAAATAACTATTGCTAAATTTAACCATAGTAGATTTTGTCATCAAAAAACGCATTGTGTTTATAACCATTGGTTTGTGTAATAGTAATAGTAAAATTGACAAATGGATATAGTAACTTTGACTACGGATCAAAAAATTGGCTCTTAGTCAAGTAGTTACTCGAATCGCTTACAGGCTTCCGCCATTGCAGCTGCGTTGCCAGCCTTCACAGTAGAAAAAGGAAGATGAGAAGGAGCCAAAGTATCTACGTAAGTGCATCCCATGGCAACACTTTTCCCATCCTCCAGGGTATCAATGTCATACCGTCTGGTCTCTTACTATCGTCACGAAATAAGCCGCAATTAATTAAGTCGCTTATATTAAGAGGATATGCGAACGACTTTCATTTCATGCAAACGTATTCCCTGGTTTCCTCCCTGGACACCCGTCAAATAATCTTGGTAAATAAAAACGAAAAAAGCGAAACGTAGAGGCATAACCAAAGTCTTTCTTATATTTCTATAATTGAGAGAAAAAATAAAACAGTAGTATTTGTCTATTTTCCATAGGTAAAATCAGCCCGAGCTACAGTTGTCCCTGTCGTGTTTTATAACTCTTTCTTAGGAGCGCAACGCGATAGCAATAGATTTCTGAAACACCTGTTTTTCAATTTTGTGGCCGCACCCCATATCTCTTATGTAGTAACATTCATTTTTTGTATTGCGTAGGCTTATCCGAATATTAACTGATTTTGATTAACTATGTGGTCAGAGATGTTTTTTTTACGCACTGCAGATTCTTGGTCCGCATTTGTTATTAGGTATGTTTTTCAACAAAATTTTCTACAATGAATTCTTTTAAAATATAAATACACAAAAAACAAAACGACTTCCATCTATGTGAGCTTTTTTTTTTGTATATTATTATTATTTCCTTAACTATATGAGTTCGTCTATATTATTAGTTTTTTTTATTGTCGTTTTTCTTTCCCCCATTCTGTCCTATTTTATTTTCTCCAAACTCTAGTCACATACTAAGGACTACCGTGTTTGTGCTTGTGGTTTTTTTTTTTTCCACTGAAGGATCAGGCTCTTTGTAGAATCAAATAGGTGAATTCCAACCTACATCCATTGACGCGAAATCTGACTACACTACTGAGCTATAATCATCACTTCAAAATAAGTTTTGAAACTCTATATATACCTGCGTAATGCAGTTTTTGAAGTACTAACAACATAAATTATAAAAATACTAGCTGTACCTGCGATTCCGCCCGTGTGGGATTCTTCCGATCTGAAATGATAATTTTACTGTATTAAACCTGCTAAATATTCGTTGGTTTAGTTAAAATATTGCTAGTAATAACGGTGGATAACTTTGTGTCGACTTCATTCGCTATTATTTCTTAAATAATATCTAATATAACTAAATATACATTGCACATTGCTTGCAGAGCCGATGCCCGATGGGGCTAACGGGTTCTCGAATGGGTACTACGCACCGGAAGACGTAGCATGGGTAGGCCCCCACAAGGTGGACCCACGACCTGGCAGAGGTAGCGGGAATCCGCTGTATGCGCGTGGCGCAAGACCGGTCGTCGTGCAGATCTTTGGGGAGACCTATAGCAGTAAACGTCTGTCGGTTGATAGATATTAAAACCTGACCAGATGATATATTTACGTTTAAAAAAAACATGTAAATCAGTCCAGTCGTTCTCGATTTATATGGTAACTAACCAAAAGACAGACAGAGAGACGTTTTCTTTAATGTAATTGGTTTTTGGTTTATATCTGCAAAGTCGCGGATACACGTTTACACAATTTCGCAAAGAAACATAAGAAGCAACATCATTCATATTCATTAGGGTTTTTGTTGAATTAAGTATTACAGATAATTAAATACGGAAGCGAAACAGATTAAAATTAGTATCTAAATATACACACGGTTGTGCATTCTTTAATTGTGTAAAAATTAATTAGATAGTTTCCTTTTTAAGAATTCTTCATAATATAAAAATGGTTGATGTTAATTATAGTTTTACAGTTTTTTGTTAAAATTAAAGTGGTTAACAATTAACAAGGCAAAAATAAGTGACTTTCGTTCATATATTAGTGTCATAATTGCTTCACAAATAATTTGCACACATGTATTTTTATTTTATTTTTATTTCAAAAGACATTTATTATATTTTATTACTAGTTACGCCCGCGGATTTACCTGCATGGAATTAAGACAATTTGCTCCTTTTATTCTCCCCCTGAATATTCACTCACTATCAAATTTTATCAAAAACTATTCAGCGGCTTATGATGGCGCAGTGTATATATAGTACGGTCGGATTTCGCATCAATGGACGCGGGCTCGGGCCTACCTACTTCCTACCTTCTACTAACTCTAGAATCAGCCTGAGCTTTCGGTGAAGAAAAACATCGTGAAGAAACCATAGCATGGTGGTAGGGCATTCTCTAATAATGTCCGCCTTGGTAGCTAATACTCTCAAGTTTGAAAACCAGTCGCCAAATGCCAACAGGTGTGTTCCGGTATCGTCAGTTGAGAACCAGTACCTCTAGGCGTAGTATGTTTTTCACTCTGGATCATATCGTCATTTAACATCAGGTGAGATTGTGGTACTATATTCAAATAATAATAATAATAAAATACTGTTTTTAGAATTCGTATAATGACCGATCAATAAATGAATTAGATGTTTAGTTAACTCGTAAAAGGGGGTTTGTTGAGAGTCACAAATAAAATTATATTCTGCAGATTTTATCAGAAAAATATCGTATCGTAATATGTATAAGTAGAAGAAAGTTTTGTCGGTGTGCGCAAAGAGCTAAACTGTAACATTAGCCAATTGATATATCCGTCATCTACTTTCACTTAGTCAATTCGCTTACATAAACTCTTCAGTTCAAATATCAAAATGTCATGTAATGATAGCTTCATGAAAACTTTCGAAATATTGAAAACAATCTTTTAATTCGATGTAGTTTAACGTACCTTAAGTTATTGTAAATATTTCAAATGTGATTGGTCTCCAAAAACACTGATAAATATAAATCTAAGCGAGTATCAGTTTACCATATCACCATACTAAGGTTACGTCAATACGTTTTTCTTTACCGAGAGCCCAGATGAATTGAAAAACTCATCGCTTCGAAGTACATTTTGAGACGAAGATGACTAAGTTTTGGAGCGCTTGGATGGTGTGAGGCTAGGATTTAATTTTGACAAATTAACTTAAATTTATACTGAAGGAAAGAAATAAAAAATAACGATCAGATTATAGGCCGACTCCGACGAAAGAATAGCGCTCCTGAATCGTATTTTCTGGGTCATCCGCTAAATCAAGCGTACTTGCACCTATTATCGATTAACCAGTGTTTCTGCAGCCTTGGATAAGTACCTAAAGTGACTCTACTGGAATCACGCTTGTGCGCTTTAACCAGTAGACTTGTCCGCAGGTGCGGATAAAGAAAAGGACAGCAACAGAGGGAACAGCTCGAAGGGTTTCCCGTGTTATTTTATTTTGCAAAAGAAATACAAGATCATCTTGTGTTGCCAACCGAGTGATAAGCATTTCAAATGGGGTGCACACAAGAGGATGGAAGGCTAACTTTGATCGCGCACATACTCCAGGTTTTCTTTGGCAGTAACTAAGAACGTGTTCTGATCGTCATCTAGCAAAAGTTTTGTAGTCACCGCCACCGTTATATCCTGATACTGCATGCGTTAGCATTTCACGCATATTATATTTACATGCTGCAGGAATGTACATTGATCCTGTAAAGTATCTTGTTTTTTTTAAAATCCTTTGTCACGTAAAATTAACATGTCATACAACTTGACATTTATTTAAAATTCCGCCTTTTACACCAACCAACTGTTCGGAGTTTTGTGTTTGATTGTTTGCATAACTCATTCCCTGCCTTAACGAAATTAAGCCAACGTCACTCTGAGTGTGGTGCTCTGACCGGTGCGCCTGTTCGCTCGCCGCTTCCGTCAGCTGCTTATTACCTCCTGGGGAAGGCCCTGAGTCACAGCGTGGAGTCCTGAGGAGCTCCTCGCGTAGTCTTTGACCTCAGGAGCTAAGAACCCTTCACTCTTTTTTTTTAAATTTAGTTGGTTGGTCGTTCAACCCCTTGTATGAATTTTTCTTTTCCTTTCCTTTTTTATATATATTTTTTTTAACCAGCCTTGATATCCCACACAGATATTTTCACTGTAATTAATTAGCCAACCTAGCCGGGTGAGATCTTTTTATTTAGAAACTCTTCAAGTTTGTCTTCGTTTTTTTTATGTTAAATAAATTTATTACTTATATTTATTTATAACCCCTGTGTTTGTTTTCTTTATACCCCAGGTAATACCTTAGCCACAATAAGGTTTAACTAAAGCGAATTTTAAGGAATTTTCAACGCAGGTAACAGCTCAACTAGAGATTTGTATAATTTTGGTATCTTGTGATGGCTACCATTATACAGCCTGTCTTAGGCACTCGACTTAATTTTTTTAAAACTGTCGAGGCCTCTGAAGTTAACAGCATTTTATCTATTCGAAAATATACGTCCGTATTACAACGGGTTAAAGTACTGGGTAAATATTTTAGATAGCACTATAACGTCACATGGGGGTATAATATTTCGGTCTTTCGTGTATAGAATAAGAGTAAAAGTTTCGTTTATTTCTTATGATCGCTAGAAGCGACCATAGCGACAACGCATATGAACGAAAACAGGCCGTAAAGAAAACTATTTGTAAAATATTTTAAATATAGTTTTATCAAAAATGTAAAATTGACTTTGCATCTTTATCATTATACAACAGTATGAAGAATTGATTTTCATATGAGTATATATAAATTTGCAAATGCCACGTTGATAGAATTAAATTATATTTTTTCTAAACATCAAACAACTCTCTAGCAAAATGGCGGCTTATTCTATGCAAGCAGTTTATGGTACGCCATGGAATTAATGTTTCGTGCTATTATTACCCATACATTTCACTTGTGTAAACTATATGGACCATTCTACTAAAATCATATAATATATAATAAAAATTACTTAGTTAATAAAAACTCCTAAATGATATACAGATTAAAATAAATAAAAGTGTAGGTATAATCTATTGTATAATTATATTCTTGGTGAAATTGCAAAGATTATACGATAGATGGCACTTTTTTCATATTTTTTCTAGGGACAAAATTAAAATAGACACTTTCTTTATTTTCATTGTTTAAAATATATAAATATATATGTGTATATTTTATATATAACAATATATAAAAAGGATTCATATGGGTTTGTTAAAATTAAAAATAATCATCAATAAAATAGAGGTTATATTTACAAGAAAGTAATATTTTTGTGTTGGATATAAGCGAAATAAATATCATAGTACATTAATTTTAAAGCTTAAACTCCATAAATGATAAAAATATATAAAGCTGTATGATAGAAGTTATTATATTTATGGCGAACAAGCTTTAATACAGACAAAGTGAGAAATATAACTGAGTCCATAATAAAGCGGTATTATATCATATATTATTTTTAAAATTATACTATTTAAAATCTCTCTTCTCAATTACAGGTTTTATTAAAGTATTTTTTGCAAAATTCATGACTTCGACTTCAGTTCAAGCTAATTAATTTATCGTGGTCGTGATTTGCAGATTTTTTTTTCTTGTGATAAAAAAATCTGCTTTTTTTATATGTAAGTGATACAATGTTATAATAATATTAGCGTTCAATTTTTTAAAGCCATTGTCAAAAAACAGTCCTTTTTTAACGATTTTTAAAATTATAATTTTTAGAATCTTTCCGGTTTCAATTTCAGTGTTCTGTACGCTCCATACAATCCTTCGTCGAGGTCATCGCGTTGGTGAAGTGATTTACAGGAGTGAGTTCGAGTGATCATGTCATAAGACCCAATGTTGCCTCGAAGGTTCTTCATTGCGCTTCGATGCCGCCGCGTCCCGACTTCCGGGTGCAGTTCTGTGTTATAAAACTTACGTTCTTCCGTTTGGAGCCATTTGGAATTCAGTAATAGTTTTTTTCGTCCATTCATCTATATAAAATATATTCCATGAAATTAATAGTAAAAATAACTATTATGTAGGGTTCAATCCCCACCTATTCGATTCTAAAATCGGCCTGAGCTTTCGGTGAAAGAAAACATCGTGAGGAAACCATAGCATGGTGGTAGGGCATTTTCTAATGATGCCCGCCTGGGTAGCTACCATCCTCAAGTTTGAAAAACCCGTCGCCAAATACCAATAGGTGTGTTCCGGCAGTATCACTTGAGAACCGGTACCTCTAGGCTTAGTGTGTTTACCATCCTGGACAACATCGTCACTTAACACCAGGTGAGGTTGTGGTTAATGCACTGAGCCTATTCCGTGTAGAAAAAAAGCAATACATTAATTTAAGTCTGAATTCAAATTACTAACTTCAATGATAGTGTGGGGTTGTATTTTTAATAGATATTCTCGTTTTTTTATGGTATTTATTTGTAATATGTATGATAATTCATTCGATTTAGGGGTTTGATTTATTCATTAATATTATGAATTATTTCAGTTATTTAAGAGTAAGTAGAATAGATCATTATCTAGAACAATACTATTTAAAAGAAATGCTCCTTTCGTAATCTTGTCATATTAGTTGGTATCATTAAAAATCTACAATTTGTTTAGATAATTAGCGCAAGTAATGTGTTTACTGCGATACTTTTCTGTGGTTGTTTTATATATTTTTTAAACACACCACCACCTATAACCTATAACCAATAAACCTGAGCTCACGGTGAAAGGAAATATCATAAGGAACGGTAGTGCATTTTCTAATAATGTCCGCCTCTGTCCGCCACACTGACACTTGAAAACCTGTCGTCAAGCACCAATTGGAGCTACGGCAACATCTTGGACCACATCGTGATTTAATACCAGTTGAGATTCCAGTCAAAGCGTTCAGCCAATATATTATAAAGACAAACTACTTTGGGTAATTCTAGGAAGTATTGAAAGCGCCCTACTTTTCTACCTTACCTATATAATTTATTTGATCTATCATGACAACAATTGCTTACCGTTTAAATCCTTCATAGCGCCAGCCTTTCCTCCATATTCATAAGGTAAGCCCTCTGAAGGGAAGTAATCGTCTCCGATGGTCTGATTGATTTGATCAGCGTTTGCGTGTATTCTGACCACCTTGCGCCTCCACGGGTATAGGCCGATGTGGAGTAACAGCAGCGACATCGTTTTCAATCGTTGCGTATTTATAACGTGGACCTCGGTAAAACGGAGAGGGTATGCTGTCTGTAAATAAAACGGTCGTGTGATTAGAATTCTACTGTACTGTCAAAAATAGCTCTGTGAAAGATAACCATGGTTGTAGAGAATTTTCTAATACCTGCAACCTTTAGGAGCAAATGTGTCGATAAGTATTTATAGCTAAGTTTCAAAAAAATACCAGGACCCTGGTACAGTGTCAACCCTAAAACACAAAAATAAAAATTAGGCAGCTATGGGGACTGCCGACAAAAGCGAAAACTCTAAACCGTGAGAAAACTGTTATAGTACTAGCTGTGTGCCCGCGGCTGCGCTCGCGTTTCATATGTTCTTCACTACGTTTTAATTTTTTTGTTCTCTCTCTCTAACTTTATTTTCCTAAAAAAAAATAGTACTAAGCTAAAGTAAAAACATTTCTCATAAATTCAAACACTTGCCCGTGAAAATGAGCATTGAATCGGATTTTATTAAAATTTTTACGAGTTCTAATATATTAGTATAAGTAGATATCGTATATACATTCATATGTATTTAGTAAAAAAAAAATTGCTATTTTGAAATTACGAACAGACACTTTTATTTATTAGTATGGATAAATTGTAAACCCATTATTAATTTAAGCATTATTTAGTTAATACTTAGATAATTCGTTTTAGATTATTTTGTTCCTTAAATTAGTCTTATAGTATTTTTTTACCTTTATGCACCACACGAAATCTTTCCAATACGATCCTTTGAAATGATTTCTCAGATGCGACGGCTGAAGATCACTGACATCTATAAACACTATTTCTTCGCCAGGACTTGGGTCTTCGCGAAGTCTGAAAAATAATAACAATGTTATTTTAAAAATTACGACTGAATTTTTCTATTAAATTTTATTCTACGGAACTGTCTGACTAAAATTGTAAAGGTTTTACAATTACACTCGTATATAATGTTAATTGTTTTTTTTTTCTAACCTAGCTAATGCTGTTGACCGGAAGGGCCTTTACAGCTTCACCGTGACTTTCGGGGCGAGTGCTGAGGGCACTCAGCCGCAAAAATTCAATTATAAATCTATACTAATAATAAAATTGTGAATTTCACGTGTCTGTACATTTTCGATTATTGTTTAAAAATTATTGGAAGGTGCGCTAAAAGTAGTTAATTAAACACACATTTCTATTATATTTAGAAATGTCTGTCTGTCTGTTTGGTTGTGCAGGCATCAATTAGAAAGTACTAAATCATCACAACTCACAATCATCTAGGCATTTTAGGTGTTATATTACGGAGTCCTTTTATAGAATTAGTGAACTAAATTTCAATTATAATGTCAATAGGTAAATATGGCGCGGAACACAATATTATTTCATTATAACTATAATTGGGCGGTCATGTTTTATTTAGTTTTGATGATATGCGGGTCGAAGTGTTATGAAAGGTGATTATGTTAGCAAATTATTATTTTTTTGTTGTCTATTATTCATACATAACGCTATACTTATTTTTTAATCATTTTAATTGTTCTTAAACATTATATGATAATATTTATAATATAAGGCTAACGGGACGAATTCTGTACTTGAGGAAAAATGTATCTATGACTTCAGAGATTACGACAAGACACATTGGGATAGTTTAAGAAAAATCGGGAAGGGGCTGGTGGGGAAGAACATAGGTTGTCGATCAGTATACAAATGCCTGAATTTCAAGCGTGCAAAGTCGCGATCACATCAAGTTTATAATATTTTAAGACTGTTAAAATAACTCAACAAGGTTAAAATTATTCTTTCATTTACTTGGATTTTTAATTAATATATAATCACGTTATTCTTGAAGTGGTAGAAATTAAGTTACACCAAAAGTCACTTATCCTTATAAATCCATTTAGAACTTAAAAAAAAAAAACTTTTTTTTTTGCTTCACTGCCCCAAACTTTATTACTGATAAAAATAATATTAAAATAAAATAGTTATAAAAATTTAATTTCATAATAACTTATTTAGTTATTTATGATTTAAAGTTTAAAAGGTGAACTATAATATGTTTTATTTTATCATGTTTACCTTATGTCTAAGATCATTAACCATCTCGTTAATAAAGCTTTTGCTGATAAAGGTCTGTCCAATGCTGCAGGAGCTGGTAAACGCACTATGGTCATACGTCTGCCATCAACACTTCGAGCCCGAAGCGGAACTATGTACCTGAAAAATCAAGTTATTTCCTGGATGTATATTTATTTAACGACGAACATTAACGGTCGATTTCAATATGTGATCTCAATCTAGTTCCGTGTGGTACCGGATAAGATTAGTACCACCTCATGTCTTCCCGTGGGTGTCGTAAAAGGCGACTAAGGGAATAACCAGGGAATGGGCAGCAGCATCTTCTTCTGAGTACCTAAAACACCTACTGTGATCGCCAACTCGCCTCCTATCAAGCGCGGCGATTATGGCAATTATCCCCTTTATGGGGAAGACCTCTTTCGGTCGAATCTATTTTTTACAATTTTTATTTTTATTTACAATTATATTTTAAATGGCAAACATTTCTCAACTAAAGTTACCTACAATATATCACATTATTCAAAGAATGGTGGAGCATCTCTTTCTTTCGGATCGTTCGCGATACTCAGGACTACCGATAGTCAGTTCGTTTCTGGGCATTGTCCACTACAATCTTCTCTAAATGAACGAATTTATTTACCTTAATTTAAAACTTCTTAAATTACAAAAAATTATCAGTTCGACTCTGAATTACATGCTTTAATTTGTTCACAAGTTTCTCTTATAGTCTTTACTTGATAACTCGAAACTTTATAAACTTATAACACCAGATATATACATATTATAAGGACAACAGTGGATAAGATCGTCACAAAAGTAGCCAATGTCGTGTTCTTTACAATCACTCTAAGAAAATAGTTCAGTAGTAGATAGTATCATAAAAAAAGACGTGGTGTCGTGGGGGACACCAGGTAGGAACGAAGTTCCTTCGGCTAAAATAGAATCGACACAATTTGCAAAAAAAAAATCGTGCTCAACTTTATGTAGGTTTTCTTGATTTTTCTTTTAAATTTTGCTGATTACTTTTTATTTAAGCACAGGAAAGTATTTAGGAAATTCAGTATTTTAGGAAATAATAAATTACGTAAAATGAAAAAAAAAATCGTAATTCAAATTATCAATTAAAATAACAAAATATGTCTCTATATTTTTGTTTGACAACATAAAATTACATAGAAATAGAAATAATTACAAAATACTCGCTTGTGTATGCGACTGTCGCGCCTGCGCACGTCTCATTTAACGGCTTTATTTCACGGACTTTTTCTTACGGTTTTACTATCACATTTTTTTCAGTTCGGTCGCGCAGCAAAATCCCTATCTCCTCCAAGCCTGCCGTAAGGAACTTCGTTCCAATAAACATTACATAACATAAGCTGTTGCCTGTTATCACCGAAGGGTTAGGCAGAGGTGAAGTAGCAAACTACACCGCCCACATTTCGCCAAGCTTAGTTCCATCCCAGACGTGACAGCGTGACAGGCGAGCCTATCGCCTATCGGGCACAAATTCCAAACTCCGGGATAATACTGAGTAGAAAAACTCAATACCACTTGACCCGACCCGGGGATCGAACCCGAGAGCTCAGAGCGGCAGTCGCACCGTAATACAACTGTGCCACCGAGGCAATTAATAAATAAAATGTATGATTTTTAGATTACAACTAAATCCAGTAAATAATAAAAGGCGAGATTATGAAGATAATCTAATTGACTGACGTATAATACTCACGCGTCTTGACAACTGGAAAGTATCTCTTCGTCATCTGGATACCTTTTGTGCCACAGCTCAGTGAGACCACCCGGGCCACGGGCTTTGTAATATCGCCTGGCTCTCTTGGCAGCTTGTACCTCATCTCCGTCACAGGTTACAGGGAACAGTTCAAGAATGCTCAGCTCGTCCGGTCCGTAGGCTCCCGGATTAGATTGTCGCGGGCCCATCGTTCTGCAAACGACGCTGCCGGTGACATCCTGATTCTGTGAAAAATACATTAACACCGATTTAAAACATATTTTAATGCTTATTG
Organism: Samia ricini; assembly: GCA_014132275.2. Taxonomy (NCBI): domain Eukaryota; kingdom Metazoa; phylum Arthropoda; class Insecta; order Lepidoptera; family Saturniidae; genus Samia; species Samia ricini. Next base: position 26,326,646 of record AP028168.1, read on the forward strand.
CCATTTATGCGTCATAAGGAAGCCATAGCATGATGCCATAGTTTGCTAATGGCAGAAAGGGCGGGGGCCCAGACCGTCCATTACGTTGGGGAAGCCGGCATTCTCTTTCGTTACCGGGGCAGTGTCTTACGCATGCAGGGGTGAAGCGGAGCGATGATTGTTTCTACCGCGAATCGTCCTGTTTAAGGTAAGACGATAGTTTAGGTAGGTTAGGTAACTCGCGCAGTTTTTAGTGGGTAGTATGCGACGATCGAAGCTGCTGCGCCTTTTGGCGTGACAGTTACGATCGCCGTCTGAGCCCCCTACACACCTCTCCGTTGCCACGCACCAGAGGCAGTGCGTAAATCCATTTTCTGCACGTTAAAAAAAAGGGCGAATGAATAATACACGTCTGGGTAGCTACCACTCTTAAGTCTGGAAGACTATTGCCAACCAGCAAAACTTTGGTTCTTGTGCGGATCTCTTCAATAGAGCTAAAGTAACCGACATTGCCGAGCTAAAGTTGCAGCTTGCTTGTAGAACCAATGCTCGATGGAACCAATAGGTTATTGAATAGGTACCTCGTACAGAAAAATACAGAGTGGGTGGGCCCCCAAGAAATTGGACCGAGGGCTTGGAGGAAAGTCGCGAGAAACTGCATCTTCCAATTAATATAATAATGACGAACCGCAACAGTTGTGTTCCGTCAGCAACGATTGAGAGCTAATACCTCTATATTTAGTGTCTTACTGTTCCACGTCGTTATTTAATATCAGATGGTCAAATTTTAGTCAGATTTTGGTCAAAGCATTGGACCTATACAGTATAAAATATTATTTAATTTATTATTTATGGCGCGGTGGTTTTTTTTAGTAAGTACTCGTAGCCCACAAAGTATAAAACGAAAAACAAATTCCGTTTTTTAATAGGGCAATTGACCAGTATATAATTAACTACATTAATGATTTAAAATGATTATTTGTTGATAGTTATGATATAAAATAATTCAATTCAGTCTGACTGAAAGTTTATTCACAAAAAAGAGAAAAACTGATAAAAACGGGTAATTTCTCAACATCGTGATAAAAATGCAAATAAGTATTCTATCTCCTTTGGAGACCAATTTTTTTGTGAGTCGTCTGGCATTTGACTAGCGGTGTTTCGTTTCTATTGGGACCTGTAACTTAATCTACCGTTATTTATCAAAGAGACATTTTTTCTAATCTTTTTTTTTTGTATAAGAAATAAACAAACGGACGAATTTGAAAAATATAAAATATAAAGAAATGTGAATTATTCCCTTTATAGTCTGGTTTATCTTTAACGGTATAATATTCCAATAATAGTGACAACTATTATAAAGCGATAGGGAACATTAGAGAGGACACGACAAAACCTATGTAAGGTTCAAAGAAACTTCATCGATAAAGCTAATTCTTCTGCAAAAGGGGCCGTATTTTAATCAAAATTTGCCAGGATAGCTCTTATACTTCGCCCTCCATGATCAGGTAAGCATTTGCATAAATTTCGGAAAAAAAGAAGAGTAAATAAGTAAATATTGCTTACGTAATTACCACTTGGAACCCACTGTCTCTCATGCCATCAAAAATAAGCAAACCATAGACCGTAGTGAAACCTTCATGTATTTATAGAAGTAAAACACTCAGAACGGCACTAGTCACGCGCGGGGTGACGCCATTTCAAGTTGGGCTTAAAAGGCTACGTACGCCTTTCGTTATGCGCCGGTGATTCGGTTTCAATATTAAGTGAGTTTTTAAGGAGAAATGGTACCTCTAGGCTTAGTGTGTTTAGCATCCTGGACCACATCGTCTCTTAACATCAGGTGAGATTGTGGTCAAACCACTGGTCTATTCCGTGTAAAACAAAATGGAACTATCACTCTTAGCGTTATTACTCTATGCCTATACTATTGTCGAATAGAAAGACATATGCAGTACTCAGATTAACACATAGAAATAAAGAAATGTATAATATACGCGCACGGGGAACCTGTAAAGGCCACTTCGGTCAACAGCATTATCTAGTTTAGAAAAAAAAAAAATACCGTCACGGCATACGAGTCAGTTTTACTGCTAACACTGGAATACAAATTGCATGACAAATACAGGCAAGTAACAAAATGTACGGGTTGATATCAAATACGACGAGTCAAAGCGGACACTATGACGGATTTTATTACAATGAGTATATGTTTTTTTTTGTGATTCAGTTGGGTATATACGTGTTTTTTTTCTTGTTGTTATGATCTCGAATGTCATTCATTTTTTTAAAGAATTTAAAGCGTGTTCATTGTTAATGGAATAAACAAAAAAGTCTTCTGTGAAGTATTCAAATTATATTGCGGCATTGAAATAAATAAAACCTTTGACCTAATTTCGATACTCTAAAGCTAACTTCGAATACCGTATATTTAATAGTACACATGTAAATATGGTGAAACAATAAATGATTTAGTACCAGTAAACTGCGTGACCGAGTTGGTCAATATAAGAGAAACATCCAATTTCATACAGATTACGCATGGCTTATGTCCACTAAGATCCGTTATCTGGTGGACAGGTGTATATTAGACGTATATAGGCACGTTCAATATTCACTAACTGTTATGAGTACAACGAACTATGATTCATTGAATGCGAATTCATATATATTGTTTGTATTAAATTAGCAAATTTTGCGGACTCTTTCAGTACTTAATGATTGATAAATATTCTATATTTTTTTGAATATTTAATGTTTGTACACATGATCTTTTTTTTTTACCTATCTAACGCTGTAGACCGGAAGGACCTTTACAGCTTCACCGAACTTTGGGGGCGAGTGCTGAAGGCACTCAGCCGCAATAAGGTGACTAGCTCAAGAGCTACCAAAGTGGTACGAACCTCGGCTTGGCCGTCACCTGAGTTTTCAAAAACTCTCTCGCGAGTTGTTAGCACTGTTAATTATTTTATATTAAGCTAGCAACTGCCCGCGATTTCGTCGTCGAAATCTGAGTCATTGGGAGTCTATCTTAGAGATATGGCGTCTTAAAATTTTCTTTGCATAATTTTGTTGATAATTCTTCGCATAATTGAGTCATGCGGTACCTGCTAAGAATAGTACCACCACGTATCTTCCCATGGGAGATATAAAAGTGACTAAGAGATAAACCAGAGGATGGGCAGCAGCATCCTCTGAGAACCACAAAACACCTACTGCGACCGCCAGCCCGACAGCCAAGCGTGACGATTATAGCAATCCGTTCCTTACTGGGGGAGACCTATATGCAGCAGTGGACGTCTATCGGTTGAATAGAAGAAGGAGAGAAGAAGAAGAGAAGAATTTTGTTGAATATATTACTTATGTTATAATTGTTCATGTATTGGCGGCTAGGTTAAAAATATTGATTTTTAAAGCGGAAACTTTTTGAGCGGGGTTGAGCGATTCTCAGTAGGGAAAACACCTTATAGTTTCGCGTTACCAATACTATGACTTTAGTCATCAGCATGATACAATATGTCAAGTATAACATAGGGTTTAAGGGCTGGCGCTCAGCGATAAATAATAAAATTTATAATTACGCAAACAATCGTATGTTTTGATTATGAATAAACTAAAAATCATTATTACTCGGAGCGTCAATAGATGTAATAACCAGACAAATTATATTCGTTAAGTGTTAGGTTATGTTAATAATATAATTAACAAACTATGAAATTTAAATATTATTAAAAATATTTTTTCCAAATATTCCTATTTGTTTTTATTTATGAATAAACCTTTCGTGAAAAAATATTTAACTCAGAAACTGCGAAAACCGCACCGAAATGGTTTCAGACCATAGATATGGCGATGACTGTAAAAAATCTTATCGTTCTTAGACTGTACTTCATTTAACATCAGATGATCATCAGATTTATAGAACAACTAGCGGTGCCCGCGACTTCGTTCCCAAAAATTAATTAAATAAATATTTGACCAAATTGTGAATCCAAGTCATTCTCGAATCCTAATGAAGACAAAATTTTTTATTAAAATCGGTTCAACCGTTTAGGAGGAGTTTAGTCACAGAAGATTTAAATATATATAAAGATTTTGCTGAGATTAAATTTAAAAAAAAAAAAACAAGTGATTCTGTGGTCAAATGCCAGATCTATACAGTATGCGACGCGGTGCTTGCGAAAGCCACCCCGTGTCGCCCCCATCCCAAATGCAGCGGACGGCCCCGGGGGGTTTTAGTGGGTATTTCCGGGCGACTCTCGCCCGGGCGAGTCCCACACTGGCACGGAGCTCGTCACTCCGTGCCCCCTTATCTATCGTATTTGGAGGACTTTGATCCTCCAAATACAATAGATAAGGGTAGTGCGTAAATGCATTTCCCCCCGTCAAAAAAAAAAGAAAAAAAGATCTATACAGTATAAAAAAACGAACTCAATTTTGACATAACCTTAATAGACAGATGACAGAACAATGAGTCAAAATATCAAGCTATCCTATCACGCAGTCCCCTTGACATTACACGGCTTCGAACAACAATCCGCATTGCCTAACGTGTAATAAGGTCATAAGATTTAACCAATCTATATAACATTTGCCGGTAGAGACGGATGTGTTAATGTTTTAATTCGCATACAACTTTAAGACGATATCATAATTACTGATACTTATGAATGAATATTATTATTTACTCTGACTAGCTGACTAGCTCTAGCAGCTCTAATTGCCATTGTTAATGTCCTCAAAAGTATCGATATATCGAAAGTTAACAGAGCAAAAATTTGGTATCATATAAATAAATATTTATAGAAGAAATGATGTCTTTACTGATTCGAATCAATCAAAGTTCATGATCTATTGAAAACCTGTCGCCAAATACCAATGGGTATGTTCCGGGAGCATCACTCTTTTTTTTTTTTTTTTTTATTATTTAAATTAAACTATCTGCAGACTCTGGGTCCGCACCTTTTTTTATATTGGAGATTTAAATCGACTTGCGTCGGAAAAAATTGCCTATAATAGCAATTCAAGCAGCTATGCAGTTAGTAATCTTCTTTTGCATATGTGAGCTTAAATCTACTTCTATTAAATTTTTTATATCTATATATTCAATTATTTTGTAAACACTTATTTTGTTATTATTAATTACATAATTATTACATAATTTTTATTTACTTTTTTTTTATTTTTTATTAACGGTCGTAACAAGCCAAGCAGAACTAGGTCCGTGTCCGCATAATTACCTCATAGTTTGGGTTTGGGCAATTATTGCTTGTATGATCTTTTGGTCTCCATGTTTTATGGCCATCTTGAAATTATAATCCGCAAATCACTTGAGCATCACTTGAGAACGAGTACCTCTAGGCTTAGTGTGTACCACATTGTCGCTTAACGTCAGGTGAGGTTGTGATTAGAGCACTAAGCCCATACCGTGTAAAAGAATTCAAATATTTGCGTATTGCAGTCATCATTTTATTTTGTTGATCTGTCATACCTTCCATTATAACATTTTAACGGGTAGCGGTTGAAGAAAAACTTATTTTTGTATACGTTGTTGTTTATTTATGGGCACTAATGGTGAATAAAAATAGGAAGAAAAAGAATTGAACACGGAAATAAAATATTTTTTTAGAAAAAAATAACAAAAACTAATTTCAAAACTATTCCTAAAAAATACACACTTTGAGTAAAAGTAGAATTTTTTAAAGTTTTTATATTTAAAGAGTTTTATCAATTGCAATGCAATGTAATAAAGAGTAAGTGGAATAAAGCAAATGAACTAAAAGTAAAATGTTTCATTTTTTTAATACCGTATAAGCTTAGTGACCATAATCTCACCTAATGCGATGTGATTCAGGATGGTAAGCACACAGAGGCTTAGTAATGCTGCCGGAACACACCATTGCGAATTAACACCAGATGAATTATGGTTAAAAAAACGCTAAGTCTATAAAATAGATTAATTCATCGAATCCAGTCATAATGAAATTTGTTAATAAGCAAAGTTCATTCAACCAAAAGACTTCCACTGCTGAACATAGGTCCATCTCCACAACGACCGCTCTTGCGACACTCGCACCCAGCGGATTCCCGTGACCGTCACCAGGTTTTCGATCAAGCTTGTAAGGGGCATACTCTGCTACGTTTTCCGGTGCGTGGTAGCCATTCGAGAATCCGCTGGCCCCATTGGGCATCGGTTCTGTAAACAATATGCCTAGCCCACCGCCACTTAAGTTTAGCAATTCTTTGGGCAATGTCGATTACTTTGGTTCTTCTGCGGATCTCCTCATTCCTTATTCGATCATACAATGAAACTCCAAGTATAGCCCTCTCCATTGTCCTTTGAGCAAATTTGAGCTTTTTTATTAGGCCCACTGTGAGCGACCACGTATCATTGTGCAGCAGGGAGCATTGCCATAATCGTCACGTTTGGCAGGGGGATTGGCGATCGCTGTAGGTGTTTATGGTACTCACAGGATGCTGCTGCCCATGCCTTGATTTATCCCTTAGTCGCCTTTCACGACACCCACTGGAAGATACGGAGTGGTACTATTCTTAGCCGTTACCACACAGAACCATATAGTAACTTATAAAGTAACTTGACATAATTTCTTTATTTTTGTAAAACCTTATAATAGTCGTAAAGTAATCGCATTTATACTTTTATATAGCTTTAAATCGATTAACAATAACTACATAATGGTCGGTCATAAGTTTTTATGGTTAACGAATGTAATAGTTAGTATTCGCCATCGATAGAGTAGGTTAGTCTTGTTAATGTATAAAATAATTATGTGAATACTATTTAGTTTATCATAAAATATTCTATTAACCTTTAAGTTACTAATAAGGTGTAAGGTTTTATTAAAATAAGCTTTTTTTTCTTTCATGGATCTAATTTTTAAGAGATATTATAGAAACTAATAATGTTCACTTCTAGTGAATGAAATTGGACTTTATAATACGTCCCGGTTGTCGGGTACCCGTCGGCGAAGTGTATGCGAAAGAACGCTACTGGATACAAAAAATCGGGTCGTGTGACCAGGCAACCAGAACGTATGAAAAGGCACTAGACGATTTTGTATCCGTATTTTAATATGACGACACGAGGGTGTGAGACAAAACGACGTGTGCGTGCTCTCTCCGTGGTTGTACCTAGGCGACTAATCGATGGTACGTATGAAAGCATGTTAAGTGTTCCATACACCAATGTGAGTCTGGCCCCCGGCTAACCGATATCCGGCGACCGGGCAAATAGTGGTGGATACCGCAAGCAAATATATTCATTACACATTATCATATAAATTCAATGCTTTATGTTTTGAATTCAAGTATAAATAAACATAGAATTTACATCAAATTCAAATTCTTACAATAAAACCTAGCGAAAGTTAAAACACTTACAGTGCATACGAAATAAATAGCCGATTTCACAAAATCATTTTATTTTACTCACACATTTTGATTAACATAAATAAATAAAGTTTTCTTGAATAACAATTTGTGTGTCTTCTTTCTATTGTACTGAACGGTATAAATTAGGTAAATATCAGTAAAGACGAAGACGATGACATGACGATTTTTTTATAAATACACGAGGCTAAATTTGATAATAGAAGATTTCAAGGCAAATTATCTTTAGCCATAATAATTGCGATTAAATTTCGGATGGAACTGGATCATTTCTATCATTATTTGTCAGATTGAACATAATTATTGAAATTTAATTTATCAAACAAGTCATTCATAATGGTGTACGTCTGACGTCACTTTTGAAGACTCACTTGGTCTAAAACTGAATTGCCTAATCGAAATTCTCATGGATAAAATTGTTGACAGACGGTTTATGTGTTAATCTGCTCGGATTATTTCTCTCCGTGGTGCTGGGAGATATCATACTATGTTTTAATATTGCCATAGGTAGGATGACTATTAGAAACATCTTTTTTTTCATTAGACCATTGTCCTCGAATTGAGAAAAAAAAACTGTTCTGTTGTCAGATTTCTTATAATTTAGTTAAGTTTTAAAGAGAGAATAAAATATTATTGTACCGAAAGTTGTTAGTTTAGTTTTATCAGTAGGTCCTTTAAATATGAATATGTTTGACCTTTAGGATTTAGTAAGTTTAATTTCCACATTTTAGAACACTGCGCGACATGGATGAGTTTTCGATAGATCATCGTTGCTGGCAGAAATTGACAAAAAAATTTTGATATTTGGAAAAAAGCACTTGCTAACGGCTGCCATTTCCATATCTCCGTCTGGTTTAGAGGCTCTCTGTGAAGCGTGTATTACGGCATGAATACTCTGCAAATCTTAGAGTTGGAGACAGTTTGTTTGGGTGTATATAGCGTGGTCGTCGATGTCACTCCCTTATCGGCTTGGTGAGCCACCAGAAAAAGTGATTCCGCGACGCTGCCTAAGCGTCCTTCGTACATGATTACAAAATTAAAACCACCTTGCGTATGGTCGTAGTGATTAAATTCCGAGAAAGTATCTTGCCGACTTCTAATGATTTTAACAAAAACAAAAGCGGAAACAGTAACAAATTTTGAAAAAAAAATTCAAAATCAAATCCAAAATGCTTATGATTTCAAAGAGGAGAAATATAACAATGTTTGTTATAAAAATGTCCAGAGGACATTTTCTATTATCTACTTTCTTGGCTATTGTCTGGCTAGCTATCATTTTTAAGTAGAAAGTTGAACGTCAAACACCAATCGGCATGTTCAGGTAACCACACCAGATAGAAAAATATTAAATGCCTATCGTATATATTCATTTCATACAAAACTCCTTGGAGGCAGAAAATCAGGGTATATATTAGCTAGTAGGAGGTTATCTGTATTGATGCACCTTATTTAAAATATGATTCCAAATTAGAATGTTTTAGCCTCTTTAATTGCCTGTGATCATGAACTGACAAGATGGAATTTCCATTTCGATAATACCAAATTCAAATGAGAGATTTTATCATAGACACGGTTGCTGATCTCATGTTCGGATACAGTATCAAGTTCTTTACTTTTTTGTACTTTTGTACATGCATCACTTAGTAGTCATATTTAAATCGGTTCTTTGTCTCGTGACGAACTCTTTGACGATTCAGATGTAATATTTTGCAGGTTCATAATTTTATTACCACCATCGTCATCTTTATCACAACAGACAAGGAACTCCACAACGACCTGTTTTTGCGTCATAAGCATCCAGCGGATTCCCGCGGCTATCATCATGTCGCCGGTCCACCTTGATGGGGGATTGCCGAGACTGCGCCTTCCGATACACGATCGTTATTGGAAAACCCGTTAGATCCATCGGGTATCGGTTCTAAGGGATACTTAAGTTTTCGAGTCATATAATTTTAAATTTAAGATAAATACTATGTATTTCCTGATAATATTACATGGTAATATTGTTCGTATAAATGTTATATCGATACGGAAATGTTGCAACCATTAAAAATAATAACGAATCTTAAATTATTTTTCTTATTATTAATTTTGAACCAACTTTATCGTAATTAAAAATTCAATATTACATCTTATCACATAAATTAACCTGTATAGAGTTTAATATTGCATGCATCATAAAATATCTAATATCTATTCACGATAACGTAATTATCAAAACTCGTTTAAAACGACCAGGAAATTTATGAACACACTATGACTAACTACGTCATATATAAAACGATGCATGTTATAAATATAAATTTATTACATAGACATCAGGACAATACCTATAAGGTAAGAGCACCGTCAACAAAGCTTATAGATATATTTGATCCATATTAAGATTGTATAAAATAAATACATTTACGAATGAAATAGTTCATTTCCACTCTTAGATTTGAACGATTTAATACCAAAAATATTTAATCACTACATAGTATAAATCAAAGTCGTCCCGCCGTCTGTATGCCCCTATGTATGCTTAGATATTTAAAACTACGAGTTGGATTTTGATGCGGTATTTTGGTGCTTCGATAACTTAATACATATTCGTAAAAATTTGAATGATCGTCATAATTTTAATATTAGAAGTAAAGACAAGTTGTCCGTCCCACACTTTAGGTTAAGTAAGTCTAATAAAATCTTTATAGGTAATAGTATTCGGTTTTACAATAAGATCCCAAGTAACATTACCGATTTACCTGACAATAAGTTCAAGTATTATGTCAAGCAAGTTTTAATCTCAAAAGGTTATATTACAGGGTGGATCATTACGTCAACGAAAGTGATGTCTGGAATTAACCCACATCTCTGTGCTTCCGCTAACATTATTAAGACTATGATTTGTATAGTTTTTTATATGACAAAAAAAAAATGATATACATTATATTTATTAAAAAAAAGAACCAGATCGAGTTTCTTGCCTGCGCTCTTCTCGACTGGGTTGTTTTCCGAACCGGTGGTAGTGTTTTAGACGTTCATAAGCGCCTTCTTAGGGCCTAAATTGAATAAATAAATTTTGATTTTGATTTTGTTTTCATGATAATTTAGGTAAATTTTTGTGTTTGAAGTAGTATCACTGAAAGATTACTATATACAGGTAAAGAAATATAGGGCTGAATCCGAGAAAGAATTCTAGACGTTCTTTTCATACTCGTTTTCATAACCCAAACAGAAATTGTTATATAATAATGTCAAGTGAATAAGAATTTAGCCTATTAACTAAGAAAAATTAAGAGATCGTACTTTAAAGAAACTGTTAAACGAAATTAGATATTCACGAAGCTACAATCTACTAGCTGATGGTTGGGGACAAGCTATAGGAAAGATAAATCCGTAAAAACACCATCGATTCGAAAATAATTAATAATGATCGTCAAGTATTCTTTTAACCCAACCTTTAATTTGAAATTTAACAATTTCAAATATATTGCACAATACTTATGACCTGATAAGTCGCTTATAAACATCAAAATACTACCACGAATTCGGTGAACAACCAACACATCGAGAAGAAGTCGGCAAGAAACTAGATCTGTTTTTTTTTTTTGGAACTATATAACTCATTACAATTTTTATTAGTAGATGCACAGAGAATGCTCTCATTTCCAGACATCTCTACCGTTCACATAATGATCCAAGTTATGAATAACCTTTACAAATTATAACTTGCATTTATAATATATTGCATAATACACAACTGCATTGTTAGCTGTTTTATAAATCATTTATCAAAGTTCGGTATAGTTCAATGCTTATTTATTTCCGATTTGATTTAACTTTATTTTAACGATCATCGACCATATCTACCATATGATGCGGACCTGTATGTCTTTATTACCTGATAAGTAATAATCCTTGTAAAAGACTAATGGTTTTTAACAAGGGTGACTATTACGTACTTCTTTTTTATCTTGAGTATGGGCTTTTTTTTATTATTTAAATTAAACTATCTGCGGACTCTGGGTCCACACCTTTTTTTATATTGGAGATTTTAATCGACTTGCGTCGGAAAAAATTGCCTATAATAGAAATTAGCAATATAGCAGTTAGTAATCTTCTTTCGCATATGTGAGCTTAAATCTACTTCTATTAAATTTTTTATATCTATATGTTAAATTTTTTTATTAAATTATGTTAAATAAACAGTTTCTTTCTTTACGTGTTCATAATTACCTGAAAAAAAATTGAGTATGGGCTTTGTCGTTTTGCCACGATGATACCCCGTAACTATAGCAAAAATATTCCAAGCAAGGCACACTATTTACAATAACTTTTTCTAAAGCTAATTTAGCTATTTTACACAATAATTTGCCAGTATCAAATTACAAAAACTGCCTCGATATCGCAGTTGTATTTCGGTACGTCTGTCGTTCTGAGGTCTCGGGTTCGATCTCCGGGTCGGGTCAAGTTATATTGGGTATCATCCCGGAGTCTGGAATTTGTGACTGATATGGCGACAGGCTCGCCCCCTGTCATATCTGGGACGGAACTAAGTTCGGCGAAATGGGGGTGGTGTAGTTTCGCTATTTCACCTCTGCCTAACCCTTCGGGGATAACAGGCGTGAGCTTATGTTATATGTTAATTACAAATGCCTATTTCCATGGATCGAGCGAACTTAACTAAATTTCTACAATTTTCATTCCAAATTCATTCCACCAAAATATGTTGAACATCATCAATATAGGCCACATGTCGTGCCATTTGGGTATTAAATATTAAAACCCGTTTGATGGAATGTGTCCAGAGCGAAGTCGAAGGTAATTACGTACTTCATGAGAGATTTTTAAATTTAGCTAACCAGCTAGGTGCCTACTTAAAAAGGGTCTATCAACTAAACTATAATTCTCTTCTCTAAAGTGTATTGTAATGCCGCTCCCCAATTAAGGCTTAAGACGCATAATTTCGCTTTAAAGTTTTTTTTAAATAAACGACATACTATGATATTGATGACTTAGTATATCTTGAACTGTGACAAGGTCATTAGCTTGCAAGAGGTAAGCGAGGTACTGTTTGTGGACAAATGAAGGCCACAAGTCTCTACAGAGTCGACTTCCTACATACATTGAGAGCGGAGTACTATGAACGTCGAATCAATTATTGATGAAGTCACCTCAGAGACGAAAATGCAGAAATATATGATTAAGATTAAACACATTCTTTCTTTCAACAAATAAAAAAAAGTCATATCTCTATCGTTTTGTGTGACGTAAGGTTTATGTAATTATTTTGTATATTATGACTTAAGAAACAGTTAGCAATCATTTTTATTATGAGAATTAGGTATCTAAATGATGATTTTTTAAATGAACTCTTTAAAATTTGGAAGGGAAATTGAATTCTATATGCAATTATCGTTAGTATTGAGGATATCTAAATGGATAAACACTTAGGCTCTTAGTTACAATAAAAAATCAGAACTGAACTGAACTGAATGTAACAAGAAAGTTAATAGTGATAGTATGCAGGCGAAGACCCTGATAGAAATAAATTGCATGTAGTTACTATCTCATGTCATATGAATAAATTTCTTTATTTCACGAAAAACAAAACACAATCACTCGAATGTATATACATAATTGGTGTGTCGAATCAAACTCGGATCTTATTACACCAGATCGAAAAACTTTCAAAATAAATCTCACTGCAAAAGTCAATTATTTTATAAAGTGTTTATTATTAATGTATTTTTTTTATATTCTTACGTAAATCTATTATTACACGTAGACCAATCGACATACTTTTTATTTGTAATTAAATATATATGTATGTGTGTTAAACTCTTTTTGCGTGGATTAATTGTTGTTGTAGTAACCACATTTATGTGATCGATTATTATTGATAGTTTATTGTGAAGTAATATGTCTTCATATAAGTATAAGTAATATGTCTAAGGATGCAAATTACCATTGAGATTTGTTATGTTTTATTTCTTCTTTTGTGACTTTCAGTATTTGAAATGTACACATGAAATTGGCATCACTGATCTTAAATATCTGACGTTTGGTTACGAATTTCAAATTTAGGTTTGTGTATTTGTGTTTCTAATTTAGTAATTCATTTGTTGAAGTTTTTGGCGGGATCTCAGTCTGACATGTAACGATTGGTTTCTTTAATTCATTAAACTTGTGTATTTGACTCGTATATCATGTAATCTTGGTGGCGTTTCGTGTGATATAGTTTGGTTATTGTCTATACATGGAGTTTATTATGGAGAATAACGCGTAGCATTTATTCTTCATATAAAGCTCCATGGAAAGTTCGTGTAGGATGAGCCACCGTTTTGCTGGAGCTTGGTAATACTGATCCAAGATGGAAAATATATCTTACCTACATGACATGTTTGTAAAAAAATTGCTGTTATCTAAGATGAAGAAGAAGATTTATTTCTTTTAGCATCATTTGTTTTTTTTTTGACATCGTTCTATTCACAAAACGGAAATTTCAAATGTCGTGTTATTTACCACGAATATCAGTTCCACCGTTGCATCAGCGCTGCAGAAACAGAAGAATTTATGAAGTGTATGAGGAAGCTATTGTAAAAAAAATGTTTGTTTTTGGTTCCTACGTTTCCGTTCTGGAAATTTTGATCTACGGAAAATACCCCGTAGATGGTCGGAACCTCTAGCTGACAATGAAGAATTAAAGGTGACCGTGGAAGTGAATCCATTACAAACCACGTCAGAGTTAGCCGCAGTTTCGATGTCAGTGATAAAATAATTTTAATTCATTTAGAAAAAATTGAAAAGGCTTGAGAAATAGGTATCGCATGAATTGACTGAAGCACACCAATAAATACGTATTGAGCGCTGCGGAGTTTCGAATCGTTTGGTTACGTTTAAAATATATATATTTTACGATAATTGGAAACGCTCATCACATTGATTGAAGCGAAAGTTGGTTCAGAAAAAGGTACTGGTGTGTGTTTAGCGGATCATTACTGGTGTCGTATACTACAACTTCCTTGGATCTGGCCAGACGAATATTGTAAATCTGTATTGTCAACAATATTGCAAATAATAATGGAAGAGCTAGCCGTTAAACAACCGAGTCTGGTCAATCTCTCTAGCCCACTGCTGCTTTAGAACAACACTAGCCCTAATACTTCACGACAGATTGTTGCTATATTAGAGGAAATGCTGTCGGAATATCTCCGAGACCCACCTTGGATCTTGCTTCAATAGATGATCACTTTTTACAGAATTTGGAGAATTTCAAAGAAAATCAGTTTCGATTAGGCAGTACAAAACCAAACCGCCTTTTTATTGATTCTCTCTCCTACAATTTTTTTAACAATGGAATCAATAGCTACCTATAAAATGGCGAAATGTTTTGATTGGTTGATAATTTCGTGATTTTTCGTTTAATTTTTTCTATAAACTTTGTTATCTTGGTGTCATTGTACTCGTACGTGAAATAGTTTCATTATTGTGCATAAATAAAGTGTATTGAAAATGGCGAGTGAATTCTGAGATTTCCTATAGAAGTCCCAAAGAAAGGGTGACAATTTTGTTGGATTACTAAATATTAGAAACACTATAATATACACAGCATTAATAGTTTCAATTTGTGCCGTAACAAAATACATAAGGTATACGACAAAAAAACAAAACAAAAACAATACTCGAATAAAGTCATCATACAAGTAGTCAGTAAAACAACAATGAGAATAAGAACGTTTAAAATAAATACGAAAAAAATAGACGTCACGGTTTATTTACAAGATAAAAGTTACGACCGTTCATGAATCATGATCAGCTCACTATTACTGTGAATCTCTTACAAAAACAATTTTTAAAGTTATAATAGAACATTTTTATAATAAAAAGTAGTATTTACAGTACATTATAGCTTAAATAACGCCAAAAGTCGTTTGGCTGAGTGTCTAATGCGCTCGTTTCAAAGTTCGGTGAAGCTGTTAAGGCCATTCCGGTCAACAGCATTAGACTGATAATAAAAACTGCACTACTAACAATATCCATTCAATGGTAAGTTACTCTACTCTTAAGCTAACATATCATGTTTCAGTATGTCTAACCACATCGTTCAAAAAGAGGAACAGAAAGAGGTTGGTAAACATATTTTGCCTAGAGGTACTAGCTCTCAAGCGATTCCTCCAGAAACCGTCAATTATTAAGATCGTCCTACCACCATGCTATTTCTTTCAGCAAAAACTCAGGCTCATTATAGAGTTGGATAGGTTTTGTACCGGCGTTCTCAAATGCAGAATCCGACCACACAATGCACTACAACTTCATAACTACCGTCAACAATAGCTCATTTGCTATTGAAACAGTTGTGATGTGATCCCGTGTCACCATTCAAATGTCGACCAAAGGTAATGCTGGGATATTGCTTCCTCTGCTTGAAATAATGCGAAAGAGAATCTTCTATATTAAAAGTCCATCAAGAGACCCGGGAGTTTTAGTCAGTCCAAAGTGATATACGAAGGAAGATCGGCAATCTTTCGTGTTGCAGAATAAAGATACTCCTTGTTAAATATAAAAAGTAGTAATGCTTCCACAGTCGAATATTACTTATACGATTTCTGAAGCTCCTAAACTTGACATTATATATAACTAATATACTGCAACACTGTCACTTTTACCAGAAAAAAATCCTTTTCTTCAGGATAAAGATTTCTATAAAACTATGATACTTCTTTTTATAATATTAACGACATTTTGTGGAAACTATTTATTAGTCCTATAGCAACCATCTCACCAAGTGCAGAGGTTTACACATATCACTTCAACAATATAGATTTAATTAAATGTATTTTGGGCCGAATGGCTTAAGTGGTAGTCCCTAATGTCCATAGAAGCTGCAAAAGTTTGATTTATTTATAAATTTGCACAGACAAAGCAGATCAGGCATTCTTTCCTTTTTTTTTGCTGTTATTTCGTTCTGTAGTTTTTAATAACCTTTATCTTCTATAAATAAACCAAATATGAAAAAAGAGTTTAAGTTATGAAATATTCAATATAAATTCTGGGCGAAAACTAATATTTTACTTCTATAGAAAACCTTTGTCATGTTGTTTTTCTATTTATAATTTTTAATTTAATGACTTAATATCTATTAATAACTAAGAATTATTACCTCAGTTGTGGAATAAACCACTTCAGTATAAAGTATGCATAAATTTTAATTAACACGAATATATGAATTATAAATTAAATGTTTATTTTAATAAAATTTATTCATACTTTATACTCAAGTGATATTTATGTGTTTGTTGTTATCGATTGAGAGTCAGTAAGCTAAGTTTATGCTATAGAAAGTAGCATCTCTATTCTTTTGTGCTAATTCCAGAACCATCAATTATCGATGTTCTTCACCAATCTCTATATAAATATAAAATTTTACATTCGTTTGTTCAAAATAGCAAACATTCTAAAGTTCTTTCTTTATGATTTTTTTTTCGTAATCTCGGTTTTAAAATCAACGCAACGGAGTCGCGGGTAGAAATTAGTTAGTTATTTAACAACGTTTATTTCATCCCGACGTTTCGGCAAGGTTCCACCAACCGTGGTCACGGGCTGACTGGCGGCGCCGTCAATAATTACATTTGAATATGGAACGCGAAATATTTAAAAATTACAGTTAGTTATATAGAAAAAAATCATTTTACCTGAAGTTTGTCTTTTAACTACGCTCATAATATTTACTTTAGTGTGACTTCATTATGACGTCGAAAAATGTATTTATAAAATATTTACGTTTCGCTAAAAACCCATACCGTTTCTGTACATCAAATATGGAGTCACTCGTGTTTTCTTTGTGAATTCAATCGTTTCATGCTCGGTATTATGGAAACGCGTCCAATTAGCACAATGTAAATTACGTTAACGTTAATTCGACGTTGCGAAAATATCAAACAATAATCATTTTAGATTGTTTAGGTTTTGTTTACACGACGTTAATTTGTTAGCGATAAAATGTTATTGTTTAAAATTATATTATAAATGTTTTATTTTACTTAAATATTCTTTAATATTAACAAGCAGAAATCATACCAAAAGAAAAAAATAAATACAAAGTTGAAAAAAAAAATTGAAAAGGTGAACTAATACATACATAAGCTCACGCCTGTTATCCCCGAAGGGTTAGGCAGAGGTGAAATAGCGAACTACAGCACCCACATTTCGCCGAGCTTAGCTCCGTCCCAGATGTGACAGGGGGCGAGCATGTCGCCATATCGGTCACAAATTCCAAATTCCGGGATGGTACCGAGTAGAAAAACCCAATATCACTTGACCCGACCCGGGGATCGAACCCGAGACCTCAGAACGACAGTCGTACCGAAACACAACTGCGCCACTGAGGCAGCGAACGAATGTCTGCATCAAATTTAAACCATAGAGATATTATGTTATTTTCATTAAATAATTATTAGTTGAATGCATTAATTAAATTGTATGTTCGTGAATTAACATAATTCTCATTACTGTATATTTTTTGTAACTATTTTTTAAATTCTAGGAAACGTCTAAAAAGCCTATATTTAAAAGTTAAATTTTAAACAAAAAATATTACTGACGATATATTTACCATTGCTCGCTATTATTTAACAATTTATTAGACTATAACTAAAACAAACTTCAATTCAAATAATTCTACGTCACTTTTTCTATACAACTAATTTATGAAGACCATTATTAATAATTTACAATGTTTGAAATCACTAAATCAGAACTGGATTATAAAATATAAAGGCAAGCAAGATTAGGTAAATTTACACTAAGTAAAATATGGTTGGATTATTACGAAGGCTATAATATCATAATTCGCTTGACATACAACATATAAACCAGTGGACAAATTTAGGGGAAGGCTTAAAAAGGAGATAAGAACAGAAACAATATTTTTAATACCTGTTATGTTTAAAATTATTAGCATGTGAAAATTGGTTAAAATAATTATAGTCGTATACATTATTTTTAAATTTAAGATACTAAGATAAATGAAACCTTAATAAAAATAATAACCCTTTTTATGGTTCATCTAAATTTGTACATAAAAGTACGTGAACAAAAAAAAACAACTTTTGTCAACAAAAAATTGTAAAAAACACACAAATTCACTCGTAATCTCTTTTATATTCTCGGCAAAATTGTTTACGATTAAATTTAATTTATAAAAAAAGTAAACATAATAAGTGTCATAGCTTGTTATATATCGGATAATAAATATATAACATAAGTGCGATATAGAAATCTTTATTAAAATAAAAACTCACCCGCTTCGCACAACGTCCTTTCCCTTCTGCGCTCGCGCTGTACTGAGTCATGGCAAGCGTCGAATTGTCTTCCACGGTTTGACCTTGACCCGACACTTCATAGTTTATCAATATTGGCCGTGTAATTGGTAATAGTGGGCTTTTTTAACTGACTTCAAAAAGGAGGAGCTTATCAATTCGTCTGTATGTTTTTTTGTATGTTTGTTACTAAATTTCTTCGTAATTTGTGGGCCAAATTGCATAATTTTCAAAAAAATGCACTAAAAAGTCAATAAATAAATACTTTATTAATCTGCTTCGTTAATGTTGAATTCGGTCCGAGCTAGCAATCACAATTACATAAAAGCTTAATAAAAACCATCGAAATGTGTTCTATTGTCGATTCTGTCACCCTCAAGTTATTTTTCTAAAATATCTTCCACGTACAGATTTCGTCCTTTCAGCCTTTTATTATAAGTATCTATACTTTAGTATGGTTTAGTTCAAGTATGAGAATAGTATGAGTTCTAGAGAATATTGTTTTTTTTTTTGTATTGATTCATTATAAGTTCATAATTAAGTCAGATAATATCGCTATAATTAAAAATATGTATATTCACTGTAAGTTATAACATAGCTCACAGACAAACAAATAAACGTTACTTTTTACTATACGTAAGGAAGAATAAGGATGCAATGAAGAAACGTAATAATGGTTATTTTAATAGTTATAATATTTTTTCTACATACTATTTTAAAAAAATAATTATATAATATATATAGTTATAAGCCAAACGGCTGACAAATAATCCTATCGTAATAATCTTATTCAAACGTATCTTTAATCTCGATAAATATGTAAGAGGATATATTGACAAATTAGAGTATTTGTGAACTAAAACTAAGGGGATATTCGATTAGTATTTTAGCAGAATATATTCTACAAACAATTAATTCTTATCGAAATAAACGTACTGAGTACGATCAGCGATACGTGCTGAGTGTTCCTGTCACCATAAAAAAAGAAAGTAAAAATATCCAAATGTATATTCCTTCACATACATACTTATGCTTATTTCAAAAGGATCACGACGAGACGCTGTTTTACAAAAAGAAAGTTTTCGAAGGTATAAAACAAGTTGACAAAATCTTAAACCACATTTTCGACTCTGTATATTTTAAAGTTTTTAGAAACGATTGATACAACACAGATCGAACCTAATGAGAAAACCATAGCATGGCGGTAGATAATTTTTTAATAAAGCCTAAGTCTCTACCACCCTTAATTTTGAAAACGAGTCACCAAGTACCAATAGGTATATTTGAGCGACATAAATCAAGAAACTTCTAGTTTTGTGTGTTTACCATCCTGGACAAAAGCGGCACTTGACATCAGGCGAGATCGTGATCAAAGCGCAGTGGTCTTCAATTAAAATTCGTCTGATTTCCCAAAAACTAAATGAAATGGTTTAGTATGTGACAAATGTCGTTTAGAGACATTAGAATGCAAGCACGTGAAAGGAAAAGTCCCTTAGGCGGTATTCTTTTCCTGGTCACGAACGGTATGAGATCGAATAAATTAGCCATCATTCCGTGAGATGTTTCCCTAAACAATTACTGGTTACCAGCGAACATAAGAAACCGCTTTTAATTTATTGTGAACTAGCTGTGTGTCCGCGGCTACTCCGCGTTTCGTATATTTTTCGCTCCGTAATATAGTTTTTAATTTTTTTAATACGGACCCTAATTATATTCCAAAATTATTTTTGTCCCTAACTTTAACCAAAGATATTTCTCGCGAATTTAAATTCCAGTCAGTAAAACTGTGCATTCACTGAATCGGATTTTATTCCCAATTTCATGAGTTTTAATTTTTATGTTGCCTAGATAGCGCAGTTGTGTTACGGTACGACTATCGTTCTAAGGTCTCGGGTTCCATTCTCGGGTCGGGTTAAAAGCGATATTGGGTTTTTCTTCTCAGTATCATCCCGGAGTCTGGAATTTGTGCCCGATATGGCGACAAGCTTGTCACATCTAGGGCGGAACTAAGCTTGGCGAAATGTGTGTGGTGTACTTTATTATTTCACCTCTGCCTAACCCTTCGGGGATAACAGGCGTGAACTTATGTTATGTTTAATTTTTTTACGCGGTACCGTAATTATTTTTGAAAAACAAAAGTAACTTAGGGTAAGTTACGCGTAATAATTTCAGCTTTATACCAAAAAAAGTCTCGTCAAAATCAGTCCCGCGGTTCCGGAGATTACCTGGAACAAACAGAGAGACAGACAACAATTTCAAAAATTATATATTTGGTATAGGTATCGTACATGCATTAATATCTGTTTAGTAAAATCATTTTATTTTGACATTACAAACATACAGAATTCGAAATGCAACCATATTCATTTTAAGAACATTTTTCCTTTACACTAAAAGTACTAAATAAAAGAATTTAAAAACCAACGGTGGCAAAATGCGTTTTATTTTTCATATATTATACTACTAGCTAGTACCCGCAATTTTGCCTGCGTAGTTTATTATTTTGACAATATACTAAATGAAGAAATCGTGATATTTTTTTTACATAAAAAGAAAGTATGTAAAATGTACAAATAAAAAACTGATCGTAATCTATCCAGCAACGCTTGTCCCACTTCTCCGCAGTAAGAAAAAGCTTAGTGTTTATAAAATTATAGTTTATTAAAACTTTATAATAAATGAAGATATCATGACTATTTATAATGATACCATGAGTTAAAAATTTAAAATGTTTTTTTTTTTTGAAATCTATCTTTATACGCGATTAACGGCAGATCTGAATTTATTTAGATACACAGAAGCATGTATTTATCATAATCAATCTGATTTTAGAACATTCTCCAATGAAAATATCGTATTTAAAAGCGCACATAATTTTTATACGATTAGCTGATATGACAAAGCTTAAATAATGTTCGAATTCATCATAACCATATTTATTATTGCGACAAAGCATCTAATGGTTTCGCCATACGGCAGGCGGATAGGGACGTCAGCGCGATGTTTCTTTAGGAGTCATCGCTTCTGGCGTGTGCGGGAGGAGGTGGAGACGCTCTCGGACCATAAATATATATGGTTCGAGGTCTCCACCTCCGAGTTGGAGGATAGGGCACGCCATCCCCGTAGGGGAGCGCCGTTCCCCCGGTGGGTCCTCAGCCGGCTGGACCGGGAGCTGGCTGAGGAGGTGGCCATCGTTCAAAACTGGGGTGGACGATGGCCACCGGAGGAGGGAGTCGACGCGTCCGCTCTCCGTCTACGCCACTCTCTGACGGAGATATGTGACGCGTCGATGCCGCGGTGCGTGCGCCGCCCGAATAAGCGGGCGGTGTACTGGTGGTCTCCGGAGCTAGCTCGGCTCCGGGAGACCTGCGCCGCGGCGAGGAGGGAGCTTGCCCGCGCTCGGAGAAGACGCAGAAGGGACCCCGCTGAGGAGGCCCGACTGTGTGTTGCCTACGGGGACCTTAGGGAGTCCCTGAAGGCAGCGGTTGGTCGGGCCAAGGATCTGGCCTGGGAGGAACTGCTCCAGACGCTGGAGAGGAATCCGTGGGGACGCCCGTTCAAGGTCGCCCGGAAAAAATTCCGGGGCCTGGCGTCCCCCATTACGGAAACTCTCCAGCCGGAAGTTCTGGAGAGGGTCGTGGGGGCACTTTTTCCCTGCGACCCTCCAGGGTTCCTCCCACCGAGGATGGCGCCGTTGGCTCCTGCGGAGGATGGCGACGAGCCTCTCTCTCCCCGTACCAGTGACGGGGAGATGGAGATGGTGCTACGTCGCCTACGCGGGAGGCGTAAGGCGCCAGGGCCAGACGGGGTCCCGGGCTGCGTCTTGGGCTTGGCCCTGAGGTACCTGGGAGGCAAGGTGAGGGAACTGTTCGACCGCTGTCTCATGGTCGGACAGTTTCCGAAGCCCTGGAAGCAGGGCCGCCTGTGCCTCCTGGGGAAGGAGGGCCGCCCCCCGGACTGCCCGTCCGCGTATAGGCCCCTGGTGCTCCTGGATGATGTCGGGAAGATGTTGGAGAGGGTGATATCTTCCCGCATCACCACGCATCTGAGCACAGTGGGGCCGAACTTTGCGGATGCGCAGTTCGGGTTCCGGGCAGGACGATCGACGGTGGACGCCTTGATGAGGCTGAAGAGGTGGTCGGCTGAGGCCACCTCTCAGGGAGATAGGCTGTTGGCGGTGTCACTCGATATCGCCAACGCCTTCAACAGCCTCCCGCACGCGGTGATAGTGGAGGCGCTCCGGTCCTTTGGAGTGCCCCGCTATCTGAGGAGGCTGTTGGAGGACTATCTCCGAGGGAGGGAGGTGTCCTTTATGGACAGTCAAGGCGTCAGGGTCGATCGTCCGGCGGGCTGCGGGGTTCCACAGGGGTCGGTGCTCGGACCACTCCTGTGGAACGTGGGCTACGACTGGGTCGTCCGAGGCGCACTTCCGAGTGGGGTGCGCCTAATCTGCTACGCGGACGATACCCTTGTCGTAGCCCGGGGGGGGAGGTGGGAGGAGGTGGCGCGCTTGGCCACGATGGGAGTTGCCCTGGTGGTCAAGCGCATCGAGATGCTCGGGCTCAGGGTTGCGGCCGAGAAGACCGAGGCCCTGCTGTTCCATGGGCCTCGGCATGGGCCGCCCCCTGGGGCGAGCATCTCGGTGGGGGGGCACCGGATCCGGGTTAAGGCCCAGATGAAGTACCTGGGCCTTATCCTGGACGGAGGATGGCGGTTCGAGTCCCACTTTAAGGGACTTGGACCGCGCATCGCCGGTGCCGCGGCGGCACTGGGGCGGCTCCTCCCGAATGTGGGGGGGCCAGGCCATAGGTGCCGCCGGCTCCACGCAGGGGTCGTGCGGAGCATGGCCGCCTATGGGGCACCCGTGTGGGCGGACGCCCTCAACTCCCGCAATGTCCGTGTGCTGCAAGCTGCGCAGCGCATGGTCGAGTTGAGGGCGATACGCGGATACCGCACGGTGTCCGTAGCGGCGGCCTGCGTGCTCGCCGGCTCCCTGCCGTGGGAGCGAGAAGCGGAGGTGCTCGCTGCCGTGTACCGGTACGCGGCAGCGAGGAGGGATGGTGGAGGGCTCCGCTTACATCCAGCAGAGGTTAGGAGAGTGAGGTTGGAGAGGAGAGAGGAGGAGATGGTCAGGTGGGAGGAGGACCTGGCGGATGCGCGCTATGGGCGACCAACCATAGACGCCATCCGTCCGGTCCTCCGGGAGTGGGTAGGGAGAAGGCACGGCTCCCTCACATTTAGGCTTGTGCAGGTACTGTCCGGACATGGCTGTTTCGGATGGTACCTGCACAAAATAGCCAGGAGGGAGCCGTCGGCGGTGTGCCACCACTGCGGCGCGGCGGAGGATACGGCGCACCACACGCTGGCGGAGTGCGCCGCGTGGGAGGTGCCGCGCCGCGAAGTGGTGGCGGTTGTGGGGGAGGACCTCTCGCTGCCGACCGTCGTTAGAGCCATGGTCGGCAGCGAGGAGGTCTGGAGGGTCGTCGCCTCCTTCTGCGAGAACGTAATGATGCAGAAGGAGGCTGACGAGAGAGTTAGGGAGGATGACCCGGAGGCGCATCCTCGCCGAAGGAAAAGGCCGAGGGGGCGGTGGGCCCGTTATGTCAGGGGGTTCCTGCGCTTATAGGGACCCCCTGACGGTCGTTGGACGAGTGTCCGTATGTTGTGTGTGTGTTGGTGTTTTTGTGTTGTCTTTTCTTCTTTTCTGTCCCCCCTTTCTCTTCTTGAGTATCCCTCTCCTCGCTATGTCTTGTCGTTGGTGACAAGATGAGTGAAGGAGAGGGACTCAGAATTTTCTCTTCTCAGTGGCGGGCTTCTTCCCCTTTCTCTTTGCCCGCCACTGAACTGTCCCAACTTTCTTCTTTATGGGGGGGCAGGTTTTCTGCCTCCCTGGCCGACTGACCGTCTTGGTCATGCCTCCTTCGGGAGGCGGGCGAAGAGGTGGGGTTGAGTAGTGTGTACACTCCCCCATCCCCACCGGGCCATTGCACGACGAGGCCCGGCGGGTTCGCTGCAGGGGGCGACGCGGTGCTTGCGAAAGCCACCCCGTGTCGCCCCCATCCCAAATGCAGCGGACGGCCCCGGGGGGTTTTAGTGGGTATTTCCGGGCGCTTCACGCCCGGGTGAGTCCCACACTGCACGGAGCTCGTCACTCCGTGCCCCTTATCTAGTGTACTGGGGGACTGAGATCCCCTAAGTACAATAGATAAGGGTAGTGCGTAAATGCATTTCCCCCCGTCAAAAAAAAAAAAAAAAAAAAAAAAAAAAAAAAAAAAAAAAAAAAAAAAAAAAAAAAAAAAAGAGTCATCGCTTCGACGCGAGCCTAGCGCGAGCTGTGCACGACCTCTACTATAGTAAAATAGCGCTGGATTTAGATATGCCGCCAAAATCAAACCTAACATACTCTCGCGTTTCACGTTCGTACTCAGGGTCTATTTAAGTAATTCGTAAACGAAATTTTGGCCTGTTTTGACACCGCTACTCTTTATCAGCAATAGTAACAAAGCTCTTACTCCATGTTTACGTAAACATTGGGTGTAATTTTAAAGAACAAAACTTAGATTAAGAAGTAAATATTGTATTTGTAACCACCATTTAGACCCCCGTCCCCCATATCAACAAAAACAAGCACATCAAAAATAAAAGATGTAGGGTTTAGCTAGGTACAAAGTTCCGTGGAATTTTTTACACTCAGGTAAAAGTCAAACCGAGTTCCGTACCGCTTTGGTAATCCTTGTGCTAGTTATTTTTTTTGTGGCTGAGTTCCTTCAGCACTCGCCCGCAAAGTCCCGGTGAACCTATAAAGGCCATTCTGGTCAACAGCGTTAGCTAGTTAGAAAAAAAGACACTAAAAATAAGAAGGTTCCACAGACCGTGGTCACATATAGACTCGGGTCGGGTCGGTGTCTTTGTCAGCGGAGTAATTTTTTCAAACTACTCTCGGCTGGCTATTCATGGTTATTAAATATATTTAGGCACATACTATATACTATATACCCACTTTAAACTCTATCTATCGCAGCCGAGGTTTTAGTTTATTAATAATGAAATACCTTACTACAGATAGTTTTACACCGTCTTGCTGACTGATTTTTTTTAGTTTTTTTTAATTTCAGTCACTTCTATTACTATTCCAGGATATAGAAGCGATCTGTGAAGTAGATTTAGAAGCCAATGGCTCTCAATTTATGCTAACGGAACACACCTATAGGCATTTGCAGATATATTTTAAAACTTTAGTGTGGTAATTAGCCACATGGGCATTAGAAAATACCATCATACTATGGTTTCATCACGATAGTTTCCTTCACCGAAAGCTCAGGCTCATTATAGAATGGGATAGATGCCGAATTGGACTGCAATATTACTGACCAATCATCACTTCAAATTATATGAAATACCTAATATAGTTTCGAATAAATACTATTAAAAGGCAGTAGTTCTTTAGTAAAGTCTATAAAACAATTATCAGTTCGATGTTAATTTAAATCAACGTTAGAAGAACTTTTATTTCCGCAATAAACGACCGGAGAAAAACAAAGAAATATACATAATAGAACTAAAATAAACTAAAGGAACGCTTTCGAGAACGTAATTCTGAGAATGCGGCAGTAAAAGGAAGTTAAACTCCTCAAGGTTGATGTAATACAATTATTTTAAAAATACACAATGATGCATAGGTTAGAAAAACCTGTATGAATGCTACATAGAAGAAACACGTTTATAACTCTAAAATATTTTACTTCAAAAATCAACTAGGAACTGTAAAATTTTAATTTCCAGACGGCTTTTTAAATATAAAGTAACATACTGAAATTTTAGTTAGAAGTTACCTATATGGTTTAACTGTAGACATAAAGTTTTGCCCAGATAGTTCATGCGAACCCTATAATTAGCAATACTTCTATTTGCCAACCCTCAAGTAGGTAAATTTTAATATCATCTTAAAATTACCTTAAATCCTGCCTGGAAACGAATGGTGAGAATACTAGATTCTCGGTTACTAAAACGATGTTTCTTCATTTACCTTTTTGGCCAGAAAGTAGGATCTGTTTTTGCATTACCATTAATCCCAATATTATTTCTTTTAGAATCGTTTTTGACGCCCAACACTCTTTCTAAATGTAACCAGTTAGCTTCTTGCTTTTTTTGCAGAGGGAAATCCATTGCCACTGCCATTGCCAAGGGAGCTGTTGTGTTAGATGCTTACTGAGTAAAACTTTACGATATTCCTTCATTAAACTATTTCATCGGAGAGTAGGAAATGCTTTAGTATTAATTACCTTTTTACCCTGGCATGTGCAGGCCTTTTTTATTGAATACTAATGCGCCTCATGCCGCCTGTACCTATGGAAGAGAAACTCACATATCCTCTCCATCTCCTCCTTCCCTTTTGCGAACACAACTTGCTCCCAAAATGTGATGACGAAGATCCACGCATTGGGGATTCAGCCGTAGATAAAATTTAGAAATTCTTAAAACTGTCTAAAATACAATAAGCATCAGAAATGAATAAAAAATCCATTAACTGTTATGTCTTAATATCATTAATATTATATCCCAATTTCACGCTATATTTAATTTAGGCTAATTGGTTTTCATGCAGATTTATTCTAGGTTTTATTGTATAAGGTCATTTACCTATTGTCTTTTCATAAAACATTGATTTATTTTTAAATCGTTTCTGTTGCAATGGTGAATTAAAACCTTCGAATAATTGTAATTCGTTTATTGTTTTTTAAGACGTGTGCTATTTTTTTCTCCTCTGGTTAAATATGTGCCCAAAATTTATATTATGAAAGTCTCTCTTACGTAGCAGCCATCAGCCTGAAGCTACTGTCGCCTTTCTTTAAATCTAGCTCTGCATCTCTCTGTAAGTATTGTTTTTAAGAAGGTAGCAGCTCAAGACGAGTTTTGTGCAACTTTAGTGCCCTTGCTCGAGCTACTAATTTTACGTGAGTTGCTGAGTGCCTTCAGTCCCCGCCCCAATTCCGGTAAAGCTGTCACACCACAACGGTCTTAATCATTTAGCAAAATTATTTAAATTTAATTTTCAGTTTAAGTATCTAAGCTATTTCAGTGACATTAACCATTAAGAAATTACAATAAATCACCTACGTATAATCTAAAAAAAACCTAAAATTTTCATGTAACATCAAAATCAAATCAAAACGTCAATGTAATCACCAGTGCTTAAATTACATTTTAACAAACCTATGTTTTTTTTTGCATTTATATATAAATAAGATATTGTTTTTCATTTTATTATCTGTATAATGTTTACAAATTAACACTATTCAAAGTGACGATCAAATAATAAACAATTGTACAGGTAAATTTGAATAACATTAAAGGTAGCAGGGTAAATCTACCCTAGTGGTTGGTATATCGACACGCTATAAATAAGGTTCTTTTAATAGGCATGATCTATCATAGGTAATGAAGCTCGCATTACCGTCTGGCAGATCAATAAAACTACCAAAACTCATGCTAACATCTGGCGCGAACGGGATGGTTTGACGCGCAGGCGTGTCCCAGCGTTGCCAGTGTTATGTCGAATATTTTGCCCAAAATTAGGGATATGGTACTTGATTTTTGTTTGTGGCAGATACATAACATTAATGAGAACAATCGCAATTATTTATGAAAACATACTTGTTTAAAATGTTTACTTATTGAGATTTTATATCAGGAGTAACCATAGTACTTAGTGCGTATTGTATATTAATACGAAAAAATAGTAACAATTAAAAGTATTTTAACTAAGATATATAATATATTAAACTGTATTTGATTTATCATCAATAAATCTGAGATTTAGTTTGAGAACAATAATTTTCAATTTTGCAGACGTTATGGGAATTATGCTAATATTTAGAAAAGACATCCCTTTCTCTGAATTCGCTAAAAAAGCTTTATAACTATGAATTGTGTAGTTTTATTAAACACATGTATTTTTATCTATACTAATATTATAAATAGGAAAGTTTTATATATTTGTATGTAACGAATAAACTTAAAAACTACTGGAACGATTTGGATGAAATTTGGTATGGAGATAGTTTTTATTCCCAAAAACCCACGGGAACGGAAGCTACTCAGGTGTGTTATATATATATAACACAACGAATTTCTTGTCGGTTCTCTCGATGACCGGTTTGTTTTTTAAACCTGTGGTTGTGTTTAAATGTTCATAAGCGCCTTATCAGGGCCTAAACTGAATAAATCATTTCAAT
Organism: Samia ricini; assembly: GCA_014132275.2. Classification (NCBI taxonomy): domain Eukaryota; kingdom Metazoa; phylum Arthropoda; class Insecta; order Lepidoptera; family Saturniidae; genus Samia; species Samia ricini. Next base: position 26,355,573 of record AP028168.1, read on the forward strand.
TTGATTAGGTTTTTTTAGTGTAGCTTTAATAGGGCAAAAAGAGGTGCTTATGTACTGATTACTGAGTACGTAAAAGAATTCTTATTGAATTTTATGGGTACGTTTGCTCAAATAAAAATATCTATACTAATAAGTAAAAATGGAGTGTCTCTTTGTAATGCCAAAATTAAGATACGAATATATATACGATACCAATACCAAAAATAATTTTTTGTCTGTCTGTCTGTTTGTTCCGGGTAATCTTCGGAACGCTTGGACGGATTTTGGCGAATTTTTTTAGGTAGATAGCTGAAGCTATTCAGGGTAACTTTGGTACTTTTAATTTTTGAAAACAATTAGGGTTCCGCGTACAAAAAATTAAAGTCATAAAAAATTTAATAAAATCCGATTCAATGCACAGTTTTACGTGCAAGTAGTTGAATTTATAAGAAATGTATTTACTTTATCTTAATACTAAGACTTAAGTATTATGTCAAGCAAGTTTTAATCTCAAAAGGTTATTACGGGTGGATCATTACGTGAACGATAGTGATGTCTGGAAATAACCCACATCTCTGTGCTTCCACTAAAAACTACGATTTGTATAGTTTTTTATATGACATAAAAAAATTATATATATTATATTTATGAAAAAAAAAGAACCAGATCGAGTTTCTTGCCGGCTCTTCTCGACTGGGTTGTTTTCCGAACCGGTGGTAGTGTTTTAGACGTTCATAAGCGCCTTCTTAGGGCCTAAATTGAATAAATGAATTTTGATTTTGATTTTGATTTTGACTGAAGAATTTTAAGAAAATAATTAGGGTTTCGTAAAAAAAATTTAAACGCAATGAAGAACATAAGAAACGCGGGCGCAGCCGCCGGCACACAGCTAGTATTTCATATAACAGAAGACCAGTTTGCTGTTCTAATTATGAAAAATATTTAAAGACGTGATTAAGAATTATTTCTTAATATCTTATCATAAGTTCTACATGATTGTAATCGTAGAAACAGTACTAAAGATTATCAAAAACTTCTGTAATCCCTTATAATTTTCTAAAAGTGTGATCCTATAAAACTTTAAAATAATCACTTGAAATAGTCCTTAAATTAATAATAATAAATTAAGTAAATTTACAATTTCAAAGTTGGCAGCACTATGCCAAAACGTCAAAACCACAAAAATGTGGAGCGAAATTTGTTATAAAAATTTAATGATTTTAGACAATTATTATGAATGAAATAGTGTGAATTATCAATTAATATACGTCGACAAAATAATAATGTTATAGAAATTCAATCTGTTTCTCCGCGATGACAGTTTTTTATATTGATGTTATAGCTTTATGAAAACATAAACTGTTTGGAGTAATGTTGTTGATGTTTTAAATTTAGATTGTTACAATATTTTCTTAGTCTTCCGTGTTTTTTATACATATCTTGTTGTTGTGCAAAGTGTTGTGTACAAGGTTGTGCTTAAAAAAAAAACTCTGAGATACTGTTACCGTGAAAGGTGAGATTACACAGGCAATTAATAATAATCGTGATCATGTGGGTCATGAAATTTTTACTTTTACATTTTAATGTTATGGCATATTGAATTACATTTCCTTTGCCTAATTTTTTTTTGTTTATCTTATTCTTCCGTGTCTCTATGCTGTTCAATAAGAAAATAATAAATTTTTAGTTGACTTTTATTTCACTTCAAATTATCGTAAAACTAGAAATTTTCATTCTTTAGAAATTATATTTAATTGCAACATATCCTATAATTAAAATGTTAATGATAATTTCAATAAATATACATAACGAAATTGATCAGTCGTCGCGTATTTAGAAGGTTCTCATAACCAAAAAAAGATATATTCTTGCATCGATTTTAAAGTTTGAAACTATAAAATGTACGATTCTATCTCTCATTTTGAATTAAATTTCTCATTCTACCAGTTTTGAAATAGGAATTATATAGTTTTGACATAATTACAATTAGTTTATTTATATTAGGTACACAAAAGTACTGACTTTGAGAAACGTTCTACTTGCCACATATTAGCTATAAATATGTAAAATAGTACTGTTTTTTTTTTTTTGTTTAATTTAATATTATTATACGTAAGAATACTTTCCTTACTTTTCATGCTTTTTTACGTTTTTAATAAAGGAATGACAGTACAATATTCAACAAAAAGAAATAGATAGAGAGAGCAGTTTTAATAATTATATCGCCTTATTTGTTAAAAATACTAAACAGTTTCAATATTTAATTCTAATTCAAGAATAACCGACTTCAAAAATGAGGCTGTGATTCTTCTGTATTTTTTTGTTTGTTTGTTTCGCGATTTCGCCGTCAATTGTCGACCGATTTGTAAAATTTTAATCGAAGGAATACCGCACCGATTTCATAATTATTAATGTTTTTACAACAAAAGGTATACTGAAGTTAACACAAGCAGATTAATAAAATAATTATTTATTTACTTTTTAGTGCATTTTCATAATTTATTCGGTTTTGTTTTTAATAAAAAAAAGTTTTTTTTCTGTAAACACCTTAATCTTTATTACATTACCAAGTGCCAATCAAAAGAATTATACACACGTCATTTTGAAATGGTAAATTTCTACCAACTACCCGCCTCTGGTTACGTTAATAAGTGATTTCACGGCACATAACAATCACCGCATTCTTTACTCGTTCACTTACGGTATTAAACGCGTCGAATGCTATTTTAAAGTTTCATTTAATTATATTAACGCGATCATTTGTTTCAGAATACAGAATGCGTTATAAGAGACGTTCCTCGCAGACGACCAGAAGTTCACGACATTCCGATAAGAAATATACAATCCGTGAGTGATTGAAGTTTTACTCTTTGATAACGATGGATTTTAAGTACTTCTATTATTAAATACTTTTATATACTTACGCATTTCATTAAATATTCAAAGAACAGGGATAGATATATGTCAACTGAGGTAATGCTAGTACCAAAATACAGGGAATCCTAATTTTGCAGTCAGAAACTCGAAATCCATTTGATATGTTTAAGTGTAAATTTTATTACTAATTGTGCCCGCAATTTATCCGAAGAGTTATTCATTGTTTAATATATATTTAAAAACATCATTGGAATTTTGTACACGCCCTAAATGAATCTAGGTACTAACAGAAAGGAAATATATGTCTAACAAATTCAAACTGTATACAGTCAAACAATTGAAACTGTCTATAGAATCGGATTTTGTTTGCAATATCAAGAGTTTTAATTATTCTACACGTAAAAAAAGTTCCGCCTCAGTGTAGCCGTTCTGGAGAGTAGTCGGAACGAACAAACAGGCAGACAGGCAAAATTTTTAACAATTAGTGCCTTTGGTATAAGGACCGTATATACATTCGTATGTGTTTGGTGAATGGACAAGTCGATAAGGGTCGGCCTAGGCGAACGTATGTAGACCAAATCGATCACGTGTTAAATAAACGCCAGGTAAAAAGTACTCATAACCGACGAGCATGTATGAAAGCGCTCATGAAAGTAGAGGAAGCGAAAGAGGTGTGTCAAGATCGTAGCAAGAAGAAGGACGTAATCTCTGCCTACCCCCACGGGAGAAAGGCGTGATGACATGTATGTATTTAGTAAAAATTTACTCTTTTAATATTACAAACAGGCACTTCAATTTTTATTGATATGGAAATACATATATGCGGTAGTATAACTTGATAGTCAGTTTCTTTTAGGTTTAACGTGCCTCTGACTTAGGTGACGTCGTAAAATAGCCGCTGTACGTATATTAAGGTCTGATGACGAGCAATAATTTAATATCAGTACCAGTGATGCCAACTGCACTGTAATTGCCGTATATTTACTGTTATCTTACTTAAGTTTTACCGTTTACTGTTTCCTGTAGTACACAAACACAGTGCAAGAAAACTACGGGAAGAAACTAAATGTTGAACATTAAGGATTCTTTCAGATATCTAACACTTTACGCTATATGCTATACGCTTTAATTATGATTTTTTTTCTGTTAAAAGTTGCATAATTTTAGTCGAATATATATAGATACCCTTACAATGTACAAATTTGTGAACATATATCAAATCCAAGTGATTTTTTAGACATTAGTTTATTTACTGGAAAATTACCGTGTTTATAAAAATATGTTGTATTTTTATACCTATCTACTGTAACTTTTACTGTAAAAGCCTGTCTGCGACTTGGCAACACTCAATGGTCTTATGCAGTAAATAAATGTTGCAAACTACAAAAAGATAGAGTTTTATTGCGTGTTACAATCGTATGTTATGTACGACACGGTGACTCGATCCCATTTCGAAACAATGTTACATTTTAAATTTATTTACATTGTTACATTTTAACTACGTAACAAGTCTTTCTAATTAATGCGTACACTGTATGTAACTATAAAATTAATAACTGTTAGTAGATATCACGGAATTTTTAACACAGGCAACAGCTCAGCCGAGTTTCGTATCATTTCGGTGCCCTAGCGTTGGGTACCATTTTAGTAGTAGTAGTACCTTTAGCGCTCACCCAGAGTTCGTTGAAGCTTTCAACGTCCATTAGGAAAACAGCATTTATTCATTTTAGTCCATTCGAAAAAATATAAACGATAGAAAATTGAATGGAGTAATTTTTCTATCCCAAATACCCATTACCGATGTACCGGACAAGTTAACTGGATAAGTTAAGGCCCCATATCAAGCAAATTTTGATTCAAAGTGTTACTGTAAGGATTGCAAAGTGTTATAAGAGTGTTGACTGGAAATGACACTAGTTTTTACGCGTCTGTTATAATAAGATAATTGTAATTATGATTTGTATAATTTTTTATATTAACCCATTGAACACAAACCTGGCGTTTATGCCAGTTTTCCATTGTTTTCCTATTGTCTCATTTTTATGGGTAATCGACATATTAATATATTTTCCTTGTAAAAGCTGAACCGCATTGAATTTCTTTCCGGTTCTACTCGATGACTGAATTGTTTTCCGAAACTGTATTTGTTGTTTTACGTTCATACTTTATAAACGTTATGAATGAAAATACAGTGTTCATGATTTTATTTGATTAAATAGAAATTAGTTCATGTATATAAAATTTTTAATATAATTGAAAAATTCATCTGCAATTCGCAAGGCGAACTCGCAAACAGTCGATCAATATTCCACAAATCTAACTCTTCCATCATTATAAGCACGAAGTTAGTATTTGTTAGTACTGTACTAAAACTATTTTATGGCTTTTGACACAGTAAAGTTTACACAAACTCGTTTTCAAATATTTCTGCCAGATTTTTCCTATACGTACTTGGCAATATATTTCCACCTTAGTGATAGTTTTTGGCCAAGTGGACTCTATAAAATATTATTTCACATCATACTGTAATTTCATTACGACGCCAAACCACTTTTTCCAACAATTTAAAAATGACAACTCGATGAAAAAAAAAACATTTTTAACAATGAACCCTTATTGAACTATAGAGTAATTTTACAAGCTATTTTAATGAAATATTATATAAATATTGGGACATTTAAGTAAGAGATAAGTTTCCGTATTATTGTGTACTCAACAAGAGAGCGGACTTGAATGGGATACTCTATTTGTATTGTAGGCGAACGTTCAAAGGTTTTATTTTTATTATAATATAGCTCATTATCTTATTCTACATTAAGTGGGTACGGCACAACATGTTTTCTTCTATTTTTCTGTCATTTGTCATAATAATACTCACATATTTTATTCACATATCTGCTTCACATAATCCATTCATTTTTTCTTCTTTTCCTTCTACCAATATATCCATCCACCGTCATTGTCCACTCTTATTATTTATTTTTGTCCGTGACGTCGCTTTACTATAAATCCATGGTTTCAGTACAGCAATAATGCTGAGTCTGATCCTATTTGTTCCCGCACAAGATTCCATCTTTTGCGTATAGTTTAAAAAAATGTAGGAAGTTTTCAGATTCAGATTTTCAGATTCAATGTAGAGTTTCTGTATTGTGTGTGTGTGTGTTGTGTGACGAAAATAAATACATTCTTTCTTTCTTCATACTTAACACTCTTCTAGTTATGTGACTTTCATCTCTCATCAGAACATTTATATTTCACGCTAACCTACTAACATAACAATTGATCAATAATCAATAGGCTTAATGCATCTTTTCTAAGCTGATAAGGTCACTTACTATCTGCATAGTAATGGACAATGCATCGCTTTGGATCTCATTTAGTATTATTTACTTACATAGACAAAATCGAACTTACTGGTTGGGCAGAAGTGCCGAATCATGACGAATTGTCTACAGGAGTTACCTCAAGCCCTAATATCCCCTCCTTCTACCATGTTACTACAATTAAGCAAAGCGTAACTTAATGTTTAATCTGTTTGCTTCAAGGAATAGGAAAACATCACCATTCCTTAACAAAAATAGTTGTTTTCTAATACCTGCGAGCTTTAGTAATCCAAACTTAATTCCGTCCTATCTAGATAATAGTTCTATAGATATTTAAAGAAAATATCTTATCCATAAAAAAGGTTTATTATATCGAAAGGCACACGGTTATTTTACATATAAAATCGTGGTTAACGCTGAAGTTCAAAGTACCTACACGTACAAAAAAATCCTTAAACAAAATGTATTTATGTCTTCAACCCTTTTTTTAATCCTGACCATTTTTTTGCGAATATGGTTCCATATTCATTTTCGCAAAATCGCTTACATACGACTGTCAGGGGAATATCGTAATTGGAAGCCAGCCAGATAACCGAGAGTCAGTAAGGCGCCTGAAGGTATAACTGCGGCAATATTATTAAGAACGTGGAGATTGCTTTTATATTTCTGGATGTTGTAGGTTTTTCGTTTTGCAAATTTTCTGTGTATGTTTATTATATTTGTCGTATTTATTACCTTAATAATTATACTTGTAATTGTACATTACATTGTAATATTTTTCGTTTCATTGTAGTATTATAAATGTAATTAATTTATAAAATCTATAAGTAATTAAATGCAAATTTTGAAAATTAGTAAAACACTCTGACTAATGTATCATTCTAATCAAGTCCTTATCATGATTCACTATGTTATTTAATTACTTAACAAGTTCTAAATTTTTAGTATATATGAGATCGCTAAACTTCAAGACCTTTCAAGCCATTCCCTTATAAATTAACATGTATACGTGCGCTTTTGTGTTAAGTATTCCCTTAATGGTAATCCGCCACTAGGTTAAGTTCATGAAAATTAATTTAGATTCGAGGATGGAAAATATTTTCAAGCACTTAAGCAGGGCAACCGGATTCAACTAATAATGGACCAAATAGGTATTCTGTCAAATGACTGGAGATTTAATATAAAAGCATAACTGTCGCATTATTTTGAAAAGAGTGAAACAACAGCTGGACAAAGATTATATGTAACAAAACCGCATTACTACTTGAATTGTTGTATTCTAGTCCAAAGGGACTAAAAGCCAAATGGACTATGTAAGTTAATTATTACCTAATAAGCTCTACATTCTTAAATAAATTATTATAATACCGACAACGAAATTCATTTCATTTAGCTGGAATTAAGGCAATTCATTCTTGTAGTATTATTATTCGAAAGAGGCTATGTAGGCTAAGAAAGTCCTGTATCACTGGGATCTATTGTGATCGCCTCTATATTGCAAAAGCTCACTGCCTAGACCTACAACCTGAATATACTGTAGGATCTTTTTGGCAGAGAGCGTCTGTATCTCCTTCGGCCGCAACGCGTGCTTACCCAGAATTCGGTTACGTATGGGTATTAATTGGCCACATTCACACAAGAGGTGTTTCGTTTGCAATATCGCAGAATCTCCACTCTCTTGTGTTCTGGATACCTATGTTGTGCAAATTGCTGCACAAACAACAGTGCCCAGTTAGTCCACTCACTAATACTCTTAGCTGATTCCTACTGAGCATCAGGGTTTCCTCAGCTTTGTGATGAGTGAATGCCCTAATGAGCTGTTTGGAATGAATTTTGTCCTGGCAGTTTATTCCAGGATTCCATAGCCTTATAGATGTATTGGTTGCTTATGATCATATTCTCGAAGTAACTCGCGCACCAAAGAATCTTACACTAATTTGATTTTATTATACCGTCTTACAAAGACGTCTCTTTATTTACTTAAGTGCCTAAACAGACATTGGTTTTTATATAGAGTATACTAGGTGAGTGCCCGTGGCTGCGCCCATGTTTCATATATTTTCAATGTGTAATATAGTTTTTAATTTTATTATACGAAACCCTAATTATTGTCCAAAATTGTTTTTGTTACTAACATTAAGTAAAGCTATTTCTCATAAATTAAAAATTTGCCAGTAAAACTGAGCAATGAATCGGATTTCATTCATAATTTCACGAGTTTTTTTTTTTAACGCGGAACCCTAATTATTCTTGAAAAACAAAAATAGGTCCAGCCGCTCCAGAGATTACCCGGAACAAACAGCCAGACAGACAAAAACCCGAACCATTCTCGAATCCTCTAGAATAGACACAAAAAAATTCATTAAAATCGGTTCCGCCGTTTAGGAGAAGTTTAGTCATATACATACGCACAGAAAAATGAATATATATAAAGATTTTTGGTATATGTGTCGTATGTACATATCTATCTCGTAAAAAAATGCCATTACAAACAGACAATTCAATTTTATTTATTAGTATAGATAAAGCGAGTGCAGAATATAAAAAATAATTGTTATATAAGGTAAGAATGTAAACTAGCCTTTTCGAATGTGTAATTTAGCAATCTAGCAAAGGGATGATGGCGCAGGTGATAATACAGCCGGATTCCGCGTCAATGGACGCGGGTTCAAGCCCATCTATCCAACTCTAAAATCAGCCTGAGCTTTCCGCGAAGGAAAACATCGTGAGGAAACCATAGCATGGTGGTAGGGCATTTTCTAATAATGCCCGCTTGGGTAGCTACCACCCTCAAGTTTGAAAGCCTGTCACCAAATACCAATAGGTGTGTTCCGGCAGCATCACTCGAGAACCAGTTTCTAAGCTTAGTGTATTTAACATCCTGGACTACATCGTCACTTAGCATCAGATGAGATTCTGATCAAAGCACTGAGCTTATATATATAACTCTGTGTAAAAAAACGTTTTTGAATATAAATGACACAGTACTTAAGTAAAAAAATATGTATACCTTTAATTGGCATAATTACTTGGTCCCTCATGGCTTTATTCATGCCAATAGAAATAGATAATTATTCTGTTAGCAAGTTTTAAATATATATGTTTTTAAATATAGCTTCTTGCCTATAATTGCAGCTATAGAAAGATGTTAGTACGTATGGACTTGAGCACTTATTTTACAGTCTAATATAATTATTACCCATCTATCGAATTGAATACAAGACGAATATAAATCAATAAAGAATATTCCCGTCTATAAAATGTTCATAGAAATATTTTCCGCTTACTTATAAAAGTTATAAGAAAAAAATGTACTTACCTACACAAAACGTGATTGAAATTATTGGGAGTTTTCGGTCCTTTCAAAACTTATATTGGTTTTACCTTCCTTCCAATATATTGTTAGGTATCGAAAAAGTTGACGTATAAAGAACGAGAAATAATAAATAATACTCGATCATATATCATATTGGTAATTTATTAAAAATAGAGTAAGTAATAAAAGAAAATTTCATGTTAAGCGGGACTTCAAAAGGTTTTTTTTAATAGCGTAAACCGCTTTGAATTAGTTTTTGGATTGATATTGGATACATTTATTAAAAATAAATATAAAATTCTATGTATTTTACAAATGATTGCGGCTGAAAGTTCGGTTTTATTTTCTTATAAAATAAAACGTATTTTCGGCTCAAAACCAACTATGAAAGAAGTTTCGATACTCCGTTTCAAATTTGACTCTAAATCGTCTTATTTTCTGGAAATTATTATTTTTTAGTTTAACGTAGGTATATTGGTGATCGTTAATTTATCAGATGTCTTTTTTTATTGTATACCAGCTGTGCCCGCGGTTTTACACGCTTGAAATCCAGACAATTTGAAGACTATGTTCTCCCCCTGGATGCAATGTATGTCAGTAGCAACTTTCATCGAATTCGGTTTAGTAGTTTTTGCGTGATTAACAAATTAATAAACAGACAGACAGACAACTTTTTTTAAAGCATTAAAATGTGTTCTGTTGTCGATTCTGAAGCCCGCATAGTATTTTTTTTCTTAAATACCTTCAATGTACAGATTTCGTTTCGTTAGCCCTTTATTGTAAGTAAAGATTTTAAATTTTTGTATGAGTTATAAAATAAAATTATACCATATAGTGAAAACAACGAGTCGGTATACACAAACAAACATTACTGAACTGACTTTGATATAGTTCTCAGACTAATACCCATATTAATTTACTTGAGGAATCACATAAGCTTATATTTTTAGGTACGCTTTTAAATTTATTTCACGAGGACAAAATTGACGATCCCAGTTAATATATAATATTGTAACAAAGCGAAAATATATTTTTTTTATATTTTATTACGACAATGAATACAAGTTGTTTGATGCAAACTTCATATTATTTTTCTAATCTTCGGTGTCCCAACATAATGGCGACCCTAACTATGGGTTAATAAAACCTTCCTGAAAATTTTTGGGATATCTTATTCACGTTCCGTACCATTAATGCTTTTTGCTTGTCCACAATAACCAAACTAGATCACGTAAAATGCACGTAGTATTATTTTGTTATTTATAACTAAATTAGGCCAATATATAAAATATTCAATAAAGTTTACGGATGAAAAAAGACTGCATGTAGCAGAGATGAGAATGTTAAGATGGATGTGTGTGGTAACAAGAATTAATCGGATTAGGAATGAACACATTAGAGGAAGTCGTCTGTCCTCGTATGGGCATGTGATACGCAGGGAGGAAGAGAATGTCGTAATAAAGGTGTTGGATATGTATGTGGACGATCATAGCGGAAGGAGAAGACCAAAGAAAAAGTGGATGGACTGTGTAAATGATGATATGCTTAGAAAAGGAGTTAATACGAATGTGACTTCAATAGAGAGGAATGACCAACGAAGACATATTGCGGAGACTCCAAATAAAAATGGGTTAAGGTTAATTAGAGTAAGGAGATAATGATGACGATACAAGATTTTCAATAAACCTATTAAAGTGTCAATAAATTGGAATATCGTCAGATAAAGACAGAAGCCATATTGTGCAAATATCTCTTTCAATAGAATCTCAGCCAAACAAGTTAAATGTATTTTTTAATACTGATAATATTTACTTTTAAAACATCGATAACGATCATTGTTATGCTAAATTTAAATTTAAATATTGACATACCTCGAAAATAAATATTACGCAACATATAGCGAACAATGAGTTATATTTATAAGATTCAGTTAAAGAAGAATTTCTTCTAAAAAAAAATTTTTAAACCAGTGTTAAAAGTTGTATAACAATAGTTCAATAGATTCGTGTTTTATTTTCATCGCTACGAACTCGTTCGTCGGGTCTTACATAAATTTCCTTTCAAAGTAACACGCTACAGCGAGAGTGTTCCAGGATTCCCGGGAGTCTATATAAGTTCAAGTTGCATTAAATTTATTATTTTCACAATGTTTACCCTCTTTAACAGTATTAGATAAAATAATTTAAAATATTAGTTTCATAAGTTCAACGTATTTATTTACGTCTATACGGCATACTTCATGACATTGGTGGCTTTGACTTTCATCATAATTGTCCATAATTATTCATTCGTCGCACGATGGATATTGGCAGGACTTACTGGAATTTCAATTTCTAATCGAAGCCTCTTTGTAATATACATAAGCCCGTTTATCTCCGTACCAATGCGATTAAATACAAAATATTAAGCGTATCTTCTCAATATAACTTTTTGGGGAAAACCTATGGATTTTCCGATTATGGTTCCTAACTCTTTATTTCTATGTCTAATTATCTGTCTAGTATGCATTAAGTTTATCAGCTTTATTAAGGTCGTCAAATATTATTTTCCCCGCTTTCTTATCAAATTAGATTTACAAATCTGCGGAGTGGTACGGCAATTGTGCACGACAGTACCGCGACCAACGTACATTTCTGAAAAACTTGTCGTCATATACATACATTACTCTGTATGTCGTATGACACGTCGTCTGATACGCTAAGGCGCATCGCGTTCTCCGGAACGGCAAATGTATAACCATCAGAGCTATCAGAAGCTTAACACGTAATAGGTTCTCATCTATCGGGTTGTCTTCATAGTTCTTAGATAGTACTTTATTTGATATCAGATGAAGTTGATTTATTACACTGAAAAAAAAAGGAGGTTTTAAAAAAAAAAAAAACTTGTTACGGGTATAAAATAAAACACATCTAAAATTAAAACAATTTATTGAAACGTATAATGCACGTTTATTTAAATTATTAGTTTTCCTTAATATGGCCAGTCACTTGCATCGCTCTGTGCGCATTATTAAAAGACAGGTCTAACACTTCTAGGAGAATCGTTCATGGCACAACAAAGGTCACATTATTTTGGAAGAAAAACTTTCTCTCTTTTTACTACAAAATGAAAACTTAACAATATTAAAGAGTGCAAAAAATATTAGCTTGTACAAACGCTAAACTCAGTATTACAATGTAGAAGTGAACGAAAGAAAATTACAGAAGAATGATACCGTTTTTGAAAGCATACTTCTTCGCCTTCTTAAATATTATATGAAAGTTGGCCGACGATAAAATTTATTAAAACTTTCCGCCAAGTGACATTGATGGAATAGGGTATTATTATTCGGATTCACAATATTATTTTTAAAATTTTTGTATTTTTTAGTATCGGCACACAGCGGGCGGGCGGGGACGCGACCGCGATAATTATGTAGGAGACATCGTGTCGATTTGTATCATTTTATACTGGTGATTCCTCGTGATAAAAGTATCAGGATCAGCCAAAGCGTCTTAGTATATTTGAAGTCGATGTGTGCCTGCGGATGCGCCCGCGTTTCATATATTCTTTACAGCAATTTTTTTTTTTATACGGAACCCTAATTTTTTTAGTACTAAGATAAAGCAAAATAAATTCAAGCACTTGCCCGTAAAATTGTGCATTGAATCGAATTTTATTCAAGTTTTTTTGGCTTTTCATTTTTTTTCCCTCCTAATTACTTTCGAAACCCTATGTCCTGCTGAGTAACTTCAGCTACCTACCATAAAAGGCCCGTCAAAATCCATTATTCCATTCCGGAGATTACCCGAAACAAACCGACAGGCAGATAAAAATAAACTGTATTTTTGGTATAGGTATCATATATACATTCATATGTATTAAGTAAAAACATGTTATTTTGATATTACAAACAGACACTTAAATTTTATTTATTATTATAGCTAGAGAAATAATTTATAGTAAGATAATATAAACTTATTAAATATATAAGTCCCAAAATTCAACACTTTATGGTACCGCCCAACGCGTGCACAAACTTAATCGCACTACGTGCGGTAACGGTGACAAACGGTAATGGCTGCGGTTCGATTTAAATAACTTTTAATTAATACATCCCTCCCTTCGATCCGTACAATAATAGAGTTTTCGAGGTAAGAGCTATTATTAACTTAACGTAATTTCTAATAATAATTGCTTCAAATAAGTTTTATATAAGGCCAATAAAAAAAACTATATACATATTACGTACCCTGTTGAAAGAAATATAATGTATGTATTATTTCGTAGTTCCGGAGAGGTGAGAAGGCACGCACTGTTTTTTTCTGAATATAGAAGCTTTAGTTTCTTTTGCTATCAAATACGTTGATATGACATATATTTATAACCGCATGAGCAAAAATAGAGAAGTAAAGCGGTCTTAAAAAAATTTCACGACCGGAGTTATGATAGGCGGTACGACAGTTTGATTAAAAAAGAATTTATTTATTTTAAATTACAATTATTAGGTTATTACAATTAGAGGTTCTGAACAAGACTGAATTTACATAGCAATGAATTATATCTCTAAGAAGTCGCGAAGTGGCTTCCCACGGTATGGAATCCGCACGGTCAGCAGTCCCACGGTTTGTACTGACGGTGACGCGGGTTACGGTGCGGTAACTCCGGTCCTCTTCGTTTATTTATAGGACTTTGTATTCACTACTTTTTTTAAACATTATAAATAGTTTCAAAACCGCTTTAAAAAGATCTAAATATTCCTTGATTATTTAGAAAATATAGAAAGAAAGAATATCCAAAAACTTATTCAACAGTTTAGCTTCGAAATAAAATTACGAAAAAGAATGAAAAAGAAATATACACCGATACATCGTTACATCAAAAGCTTGAAAAAAAAAATTGCCCGATACTTCGGAAGAAATACGATGTGCCCTTTTCAATATAATTTATTACATTTGAAATATAAAACACGTAGATGTTTTCCCACGACCCGCCAATTTACCTCAATTGGAAAATCGACTTCTAACAAAAACTAGACGGGTATATTTGGTTTTTTTTTTATATTTGAATACATTCTTTTTGCACCTGAACGGTGATTAGAAAGAAATGTGGAATGTTCAAGTGTCAATCAGTTTTTTGAAGTGGAAACTTCTTTATCGGCATTGAGTGATTCTCGATAAGGAAAAACTTATAGATTCGCGTTACCAATGCTATGACGACAGCCGTCAACATGCTACAGTATGCCAAGTATAAGATGGCGCTCAGAGATAAATAACAAAACGTATACTTAACCCATTGTTTTCCTATTGTCTTATTTGTATGGGTACTCGATACATTAAGCAGCTTATCGTATATTTTGATTATTAATAAACTATGTGAAAATAGTTAGATAGATACAAGCTATCTTTTCAATGCTCGAATATATTTTTTTCTATTTATGTTACTTCAGTTACGTAGAGTTTACGATAATGTTGATCCTACTGCAAAGATGTGGGAGGGAACATGTAATATTCGAAATACGGTAAGCAATCACGATAAGTGCACTACGATTCACTGGTAACTTTCTATCAAGACAATTTGAAATTTGTTGCATGACACCCATTGTTGCTGGAATAACTCACGGATTTTAAATCTGATTTTTTCTCTCCAAGCTTGTAAAAAATGCTTTAAAATAAACATTTAATAGATTAATACGAATTCAGTTTTAGTATTAATCTTCGTAGTTAAGGCTCCTGATATTTTAATGTAATTTTCAGTCCACTGGCATAGTACATTTTGACCTTCTCGGATTAGGTTTAAATTCATTGTGTTTTGAAATGGATTGGTTAATTGTTGTTTTGACGAATATCTAGGGGTTACTATTTTTTTAACTGTAACAAACCTAATCACTACAATTATAATTATAGTAGCAGCTCGTTATGATGGCCGTTTTGACGTTTGTTATCGTGATGTCATTAGTACGAGAATGTAAAGAAAGTTAAGAGCTCATAATAATTGAAATAATTATAAGACAAATAAAAGTTTATTTAGACAAGAATGTTTATATATTTGTTCGATTTTATAATTAATGTTTTTTCAATTCATCATACTGATATAACTAGTGCAAGCATAATTTTTACTTATCATTTTTAAAATAATCATATGAATATAAATTAATTTATCAAAACAATTTTAAAATTAAATCAATATTAAAAAAGACCGTCTCTATTTTATTTGTATTATTAAAATATAACTAAAAAAAAATAATAATGTGTGCAATTCACACGTGGTAGAAGGGAAACCGTAAAAAATAATGTGTTACTCACCCTGGGTTCGAAACTCCAACCTTACAGTCGTACCGTCTATGGGCCACGCGGATTAGTCCACCGGGCTAACTCGAATCAGAAACGTACTGTCGTTTATTCGTTTCAAGGACTTTCAAATCACAATGATGGTAAAGAAGTTTTCACTTCAAAAAGAGAACAGAAAAGTACGCTTAGTTGGTTCGAGCACGTGGAGAGGATGGATGACAGAAGATTGACGAAACGAATTTATAAGGCGAGGGTGACTGAGCATGTCGGTCAGGGTCGACCTAGGCGATCGTTTTTTGACGAGCACGTCTTAAATAAAGGTAAGGTGAAAAGTACCCATAATCCCCGAGTCTGTATGGAAGCGTTCATGAAAGTAGGGGTAATGAAAGAGGTGTGTCAACATCGTTGCAAGTGGAAGGGGAAAATGGCGTGATGTTTTGTATACGTATATATGTGAAAAAACTATCAGTAATTGAAGCTAACGATTATTAAATGTCAAACAATTATGGCTGGTTCGAAATTTTATGAAATAGCTCTGTTGCCGTAATACCGACTGACAGCAGTTCTCTTATATTGTTCGTTGCAAGACCAATTACTATTTGAAAGAGATATTAACTGAAATACAATGCCTATCATGTTTTCAAATGTCAATCGTTTTCAACGAGAAACGTCATAACGGCCCTTTTATTTTATGACAAAAAAGTGGTGATAGCCTGGAGACGGTGAGTAATAGTTCTAAAATAAAAATATTACGACACACAATGACAAAGAATTTTTATTATATCCTAACGATCAATTACCACACAAACTTAAAAAAATCATCAACCACATATCGTTGGTCAGTCGAACAATATAACCAAAACCAGATTATTTTCAAGGAGAGGAATTCTAATTTAATATAGGCCGGTGATACACCATAAAAATATATACGGACATATGTTAAACTTTAGAGTAATCAAAACCTATCAAAACAACAAAAAGCAGAAGTGTCCCAAATAAAAGCCAATTTTATATAAAGGATTAATCGAGGGAGTTAAGAAGTTTGCCTAGTCTGAAAACTACCAAAAGCACTTAAATTTTACAAAATCTGACAGACATATTATTAAAACTTTTGGGGTAACAAATGAACCGTGGCACAGGTGAACCGAATTTTCCTATAACAAAACTTAGGATTTAATTTTCGTTTTCATTAGTACGGCCTAATATAAAATAATTAGTTTTGTAGGTAAAGTTACTCAACATCATCATCGTCCTCCTGCTTCCAATTTATTATTTGGGTTCGGCGCGGTATCTCTTCTTCTTCCATACATCTCTATCAGTCACCGTATCTTCAGTCACCCCTTTTGTCTTCAAATCTCGCACTCCATCCCTCAACAATCATTGTCATCACTTCCATCATTACCTGCGTTTCATCTCTTCTCAAAACATGTCCATACCAAGACAAGCGATTCTCTTTCATGTTTTCTATCATTGGAGCCGTTTTCAAATCGTTGTAATATAAGGTAAATTAACAATTAGTTGACTTAATACTGCATTTAACAAAATTAATTTGAATATATTTACTGGTATATCTATCATTACGGAATACAATTTTTGAGCCAAACAAAAATAAAAGCAAATTTTTGAGAAATTTGGCCTCATTATCTTAGTTAGTAAATTTGTATTAAATAATAAATGAAAGGATTCTTTTTACCGTTCCGCTTTCCTTTATTTCGTGAATCTCCTTCGCTACCTTGATATACGTAAAGAGTATACTTAAGATGGTGGCAAGTTAAGAAGATTATAATCAAAAATACGATCTCTACATTTTTAACACTGAGCTATATTCAAAATCGTTAATTTCAAAGACAGTGCCTCTTGCGTAATGTTGAAAAGTGGATGGAGTCCATTTAACTAATAATATAGAACGTAAATTTGATTTGAATCTGCGAAGTAAAATGTTTATACAAAACAGATGCGTGTAGAAGTAAAAACCGATGCCAATTTCATATTATTAAGTATGTACTGGTTGCAAATAAAGGACTAGTATTTACTAGTCGAAAATTTGATAAATTGTATTGACGAGAAAATAATTTGCAAATCTATAACCCAGAGGCGCCGTAATGGGGTTAAAAAATAAAGGATAGATGGAAATTAAAAACATCATATATAAATTTCCAATTTTTATTTGCTAATGTACTTCTAAGTGGCATTATTATACATAGCGTAGGTAATATACATGACATATAAGCGCAAACAGCTGCGAAATTGACAATTACGGAGTGTTTTGAAGCGTGTAAAATCATCCCTACCTGTTGCCAATATTGATGTTGGAGTGAATCAATTAAAGTGTTCGTATAAGCTTCATTAGCTAGATACTCGTATCGCTGATTGTGTTCGATAATGTGAAATTATAAATAGATGTTCTACTATTATAATATTTTTGTAATGTAGATTTGAAAAGATATAATCGTATTTTGGAGTATAAACATCTGTTTGATGGTTAGCACATTGGCAATTCTGCATTCAATTATTGGAACACTTAGATATTTGATCGAACCATATTTTTGTGTTTAAACAAAATATTAATTAATAATACATATGTATTTATTGTTTTATGACACATAGATTCAGAGCTTGGATTTATATGAACGTGGTATGGTCTGTCGTCTTGTGTGGATCAGAATGTTGGATCATAAATATTCGACGGACGAAATAAGACTGCATGCAGCTGAGATGCGAATGTTGAGATGAACAGAAGTAGTCAGGATTAGGAATGAGCATATTAGTGGAAGTATGAAGTAAGTGTTGCCAGTAATAGAGAAGTTAAGGAGCAGTCGTTTGTCCTAGTATGGGCATGTGATGTGGAGAGATGAACAAGGATGTTGTAAGAAAGGTATGAATATGAATGTGGATGGTTATAAGGGAAGAGGATAACCAAATAGAAAGATGGATTGTGTGAAAGATTATATATTTAGAAAGGGAGTAAATTCAAAGATGACTGCAAAGAGACAGGAATGGAAGAGAATTAAATGTTGCACCGAACCCAAATGAAAATGGGCTAAGAGAAGGAGATGACTTATAATTCAGAGCTTTGTCCATAATTATACCTGACTTTTAGTGCACATGTGGTCTAACAGGTAAACATACTAACACTACGGCTTTCAAGTGATACTACTGGAAGACCTAACTGTCTAAATCTTCTTAAATCTAAATTATTTGTTAAACTTGACAAAACATATTATGGAACACAACGTTCAATCATAAAAATAATAATAATAATGAGTTTTATTTAAGAATCAATACTAGAATTAAACTCAAAGGACAGATAGTAGTAATATTTAAAAGAATATTCCCAGTTTCTGGGAATTCGAGATGAACAATAGAAATGCGATGCCAGCATGATTACACCGTGACCCTCCTCCGAGAGACAATTAAATGTTCAACTAAGTGCCTCCAAGAGAGAGAGAGAGAATGAATCCGATTTGAATATCGAATCTTAAGTTTTAGATTGAGATTAAACCAAAACGAATCAGTTTTTCTAACTGATGAACTGACACTTTAGAAAAGAAAGTTATTGAAATTTTGGATTTCAATAATTAACAGATTAAGACATCCTGGAGATGATAATAATAGATAGCTTAAATAAAAAAAAGATCTATTACTGGAAATGTTGCCAGAAATCTAAGCTAAAGGAAAGAAAGTAACATTTTTTGGGTATAAATATTTAAAGATTCACCAGTTCTTAAGAGTATGTTATTAACCCCTTTAGCACTTACCTGGCGTTTACGCCAGCTTTCCATTGTTTTCCTATTGTCTTATTTTCACGGGTACTCGAAACATTAAAGTATAACCATGTTACTGTTACTACGTTCGCTGGTTGAAGTGGACTGATGAAAGAATGAGGTATAAAATAAAAGATTATTGAGCCCCAGCAGTCAAGTGATGGACTTAACGTGATATTTTGTATTGATAAAGTTTATGTGTGATCTCCTGTAAATAATTGTAGTACCTTATTAATTATGAGCTTCGTATTAAAATCCTTCGTACATACTTATGTTTTTTTAATAATCATGAATCCACCCGATATTCTAATTAATGTAGTTCATCTTTTTACTGCATGAAAAGGTTCTATTAATTCCTAAATTTAGGTTAATTGCCTTAATCAATTCGTGTAACACGAAACTTGGATAGAGTAAATTGGTTGCAAAACTTTAGTGGATACTGCAAATTAGAGCAGGGTCGGATTTTTAAACATGGGGGAAGTTAAGTAACTAGCTAACTAACGAGGCTAACTTAGCCGGTCGTTATAAAATAGCATACCGCTATACGAATATATCTATGTAAATCCACCAAATTTATTTAATCTTATTGGTATAGCAAGACATAAAATAAAGCCTTTTGAAGTCGAATAAATAAGTGGATGCATTGAAATACTATGCACATCGCGAAGATTTGTAAATTAATTGCAGTTTGAAATTACTTGATACCACCTTTTTCAGGCGATCAGTCAGTGATATTTTTTGTACACTGCATAAGCTCAACTCTTTCACCATAACATCACAAAATATTGCGTGACGGTAATAGTAACTACATAATTGTTAAATCCTGACAATCCTCCATCACAGAAAACTAAATCTACTTGTAAAAATAGATTCAATAGACGCGGTGCTTGGCCACAACACTACCACTGAACCTTGGATTCACAGCTGTTTTTATTAGACATACGTTTTCTGTTTCACTTCTATGTGTTCCTTTATGGGTTTAAACGTTATGTTTTAACCACGTTTCCTCGTGGGACGGGACGATAATCTTAACGGAAATTACGACATTTTGAGACTCGAATGGTAAACCTTCGGGTATTAAGTATTGCCAATTTGCCAAGGCTCGTTAACTAGTAGCCTAAGTATAATCACAATTTACATACATCATTGTTTATAAAAACATTATCATATAATAGTTGGTAATATTTTTAATAATGAAAATTTATAATAATAACAATGGCCTATGCGAAGGCCATCAATTATACGAGCTTTACTGATTATTTGCTTATATTATACTAATTTTTTTTAAATACGTTGCTAATCTAAGAATCGATTTATCCAGTAAATTTATTTATTCTGATTGGTACTGTTACACATAAAATAAAGACTTTTGACGTTGAATAAATAAGATATTGAGACATACAGTTAACATAGCAAAGCTTTCTGAATTATTTTGTATTAGATGAAAACCCGGCTTCGCTCGGGTGAAATGTGATTCATAATACACAATGTTTTTTTATAAAATGTAGGTAGAAGGGAACTGTAACTTCAATTATACGTGTGAATCGGCACTGATACGTGTAAATCGGCACTAATACGTGTGAATCGGCCTTAACGAACTCAAGATGGCATCCGAGTGCCCAATATGACGACTGCCATTTGCACCATTAGAATTTAACAAAATACTCGACAATCCGAATTTTGCGGATTTATGTTGTCGACTCGAAATCATTATTTTTTATGTTTTATCATTCAGGTAAGGTTTTAATCGAGTCTACCGTGCCCCTTGACCGAATTATTAATATAGATTACTACGAATTGAGCAGCAACGATTCTCAGATACCTAGTAATGTCGCTGTTTCCTCTATAACTGGTAATGGTATTGTCTCTCATGTTCTCCTTAGTTATTAACAAATTGTACCACCATACAGATACAACTCTGTCATGGTCAAGTGAATAGAGTAATTTTCAAATTTCGCGAATTTTTTATCCTCGCGAATCACTAATAAATAAATTTTTAAAGAATATAACACTCCCAATGGATCCAATTTAAATAAATTCAAATAGCAAAAGGGTGGCATAATTTGAATACCAGAAATAATCACAAATTAGCCATCCCATGCTTTAGGCTTATAAAGTCTATATAATATAGGCTTATAAAGCTTATAAAGTATTTTTTTTTTTCTTTTAGGTAATAAGTGTGAGGTTCTACAATATAGTTCCAAAACACATTACCGATTTACCTGACAATAAGTTCAAGGACTATGTCACGCTGGTTTTAATATGCAAAGGTGGATAAAAGATAGTGTTGTCTGGAAATTATCTTCTTCTGTGCTTCCACGAAAATAATTTGTAACTATGAATTGTATAATAAAACATTTATATAAAAATAAATTCAGATCGAGTTTCTTGCCGGTTCCTATCGACTGGGCTGTTTTCCGAACCGGTGGTAGTTTTTTGATATTACGTATTTCTGGAGCTCAAATTAAATAAAGAATTTTTTAAATCTTATATCGACGACGCTTCAACATTCTAAAATAATAATAAAATAGATTTCCGCAAAGTAATTTCATCAATCATCATCAATCGAATTTCTTCCATTCTATCAAAATCAGCAACTAGGAACTATCCAGAATTTTTTTGTGGCATCTAAGGATTCACGTTTCATGTTACTATTTTTAATGGCACTTACATTCATTAATTTCATTTTAGCCTTATTGTCTAAGAAGTAAAATTTAATAAACATTCGCTTTATTTTAAAGTTTAATAAACAACTGGATAATATACTACTTTTTTATTATGTACTAATCACTAGGCTTTTACATTAAATTCCAGTGGTGAATAAAATATGACACGTTCCAATTCCAGTATAAAATATAATTTTAGATTTGTAACACTGAGCACGTAAACTCTTTGCGAGCGATGGCTGCACCAACTCGCTTTATGTTGGACGATTTTATTATTAAATAAAACTCTGCAGTAAACATATAATATTTTATATAACCTTTGGCATGTGCACTATACAGAAATAGTTTGTATTATAGGCTATCTAGATATATAATTAAAAATATATAAGTATATTTATTTTAAACTTTGCAATTAAACATGAAAACGAATAAATAACTGTATTAATTACACTTGAAAAAAATATCAATTTTTTTACATTTACATTCTAGATATGAGAATATTTGTTGTCGATTCAAGAAACAAACGGCTTTTTTTATTTTGTTTATTTGTTATTATTTTAAACTAGTGTTCGCTTAGTGCTCAAAATTCGAATTTATTAATCGTTGGTGAAAATTTGGGAAAAACTGTTAACAAAATTGTTGTTATTGATAAAGCCTGTCAATAGCAAAACGAACTAAAATAGAAAGAAAATCTGTAAAAAAAAACGATTAAAAAACAAAGGAAAACAATTTACTAAACTGTTTTATTTATTTCTATTTATATCAAAGAAAAACATTGCTTGATTTATAGATCATTAGTTAAAGTCTTATCTAATAAATCTCATTTATGTACATTTAACTGCCTCGGTAGCGCAGTTGTATTACATACGACTGCCGTTCTGAGGTCTCGAGTTCGATCCCCGGGTCGGGTCAAGTGATATTGGGTTTTTTCTACTCAGTATCATCCCGGAGTTTGGAATTTGTGCCCGATATGGCGACAGGCTCGCCCCCTGTCACATCTGGGACGGAACTAAGCTCGGCGAAATGTGGGTGGTGTAGTTCGCTACTTCACCTCTGCCTAACCCTTTGGGGAAAACAGGCGTGAGCATATGTATGTATGTATGTACATTTATAAAAACAAATTCAAATTACTGGAACTATTCATGAACTTTTCATGATAAATATTTAGATGATGCGATGCGATGATGGCGCAGTGGATAGTGGATAGTGGATTCAAACCCACCTAATCAACTATAAAATCAGCCTGAGCTTTCGGTGAAGGAAAACATCCTAAGGAAACCATAGCATGGTGGTGAGTCATTTTCTAACAATGCTTGTCTGGGTAGCTAGCCTCAAGTTCGAAAACCTATCGCCAAAAACCACTAGGTGTCTTCCGGCAGCATCACTTAAGATCAATCTAGGCTTCGTGTGTTTACCATCCTGGACCACATCGTCACTTAACATCAGGTGCGATTGTGGTCAAAGAACTGAGCCTATATCATGTGGCAAAAAAAAATTGACTTGAATTTTTAACGATATCTACATTTACCATGGTTTCTCAATATCATTTTTATTAAAAGATTTTTCAAAATGGGTATTACTTTATTACGTTATTTCATAATAGTGTTGTTTCGTTAACAATAAAGTTAAAATTGTAAATATATAAATAAACAAAACAAGAAAAAACATTTACGCGATAAATTACTCCTAACTAAATTTCCGGACTACTTATCTCTGTTTCATTACCTAAGTGAAGAGAAATTCCGTTTTCCCGCTAAGAAAATGTTTCGCTAACATTGTTTGCATTGAACATAACAATATTGTTTATGATAATTTTATGAAATGAAGTAAGAAAAATGATTGATCTCTCATCCTTGTCCAAAGTAAAATATTGATATTTGATCCTTTTTCGAAGGTCAGATCAAACTGGTTCTGTATTGCTTCATGTTTACAAAATATTTTTAATTGCTTTTTTTTAAAGAAAATTAAATTATTACGTCAACTAAATTTCGTTGTAAATCTATAAATAAGGAGAAGGAATAAAGCAACAGATACCAAGAGCATCATTTGAGAATCAGGAGTAATTAGAGGCTTAGCGTGTATACATCATCTTGAACCTGTGATGTGTGTATGATCGTGGCTTCTGCAATGTAAAAAAAACCAATTTAAAAAACTGCTCCGACTAAAACTAATGACACACCAACCCTTAGTATTAGAGTTAGCATGACAGCTATCTCAAAGTTGGCTAATTAATATAAAGTTATTTTTATAAAGGTAAAACGTTTAGCCATAAGCATGGAGATATCTAGGAGGTTTAAATTATCTTGGACAGTGTGATTCCGGGGGATTTTCCATTTGCAAAAAAGTCTAGACGTGGTTTGTGAGGTTCTTGCTACGCATTTCCCAGGGCAATACAATATGGAGACATACAAAGGTGTTGCAATTTTTTAACATTAAAAGTAAGTTTTGCATGTACAGGTATTTGGTACAGCTTTACATCCGGTTATATAGTCTGATAATTTAGCAAAGCGGTTGTTTTGTTAAATAAAATATTTTAAATTAATATTCCGTAAATGTTTATGTTTCTTATAATTATACCTTGTTGTACTGATATATAGATAAAATTATTCCTCTATTTTATTAACAACCCAAACCAACTTTTCTTTAATAATAAGTATTAAAAAAAAGGAATTAAATATCTTTATTTGAATTATATATTTTTCATAAATATTATTACTTAATTCTCATTAAATGTAAACAACACAAAAATAAAAACAGCCCATCGTCCATTAACGGACGACGATGCGGGTTCTGAAACTGGCAGCACTATTATTCGTAGAAAACGCGTAATTACGTTCGTCCGGTGAAATACTCGGCTGAAAAAAATTACAGACTCGTGTTTTAGACCGTGAACTTTCCAAGAAAATTGGATTGAGTGGAGAAAAAAAAGTTACTCTACTGACGGTTCTTTGTTAAATAATTTGTTTTTTTTTATTTTTTATATTATTTGCTCACTAGTAAGTGAGGGTTGAAAATTTTGTCGTATGGTAAAGCCCAGAATAGTATACCATACCATATATTCCCGAGGATGCTGTAAAAGGCTACTAACATATCAAGAATTACAGCTATTGAAAGGAATACAAAAAATGTTTCATTTCATTTATTTAATAGTTGTAATAAGCGGTTACAGTAAATATTATACGCTATATAGGTCTAAATTAAATTATTTTCGTTGTATTTTTCGAGTTTGCTTTCATGGTGTTTATTATCCATGGTAAAACATATGATATTTTCGTATAAATTCCTGGAGTGTTGCCGCATTGGTATCCAAATGACGTCACTCCGACTTGAACTGAGTTCCATGTCAGCGGGCCGCCACTATCACCCTGAAAATTTTTAAAAAGTAAATAATTGTTTTTAAAACCTTTTTAAAAACCGTTTTAAAACCGTTTACCAGTAAACAACTCGAACGTAAATTGACGTAGCGGGGCTAAAGATTACACAACTAGTCTGCCAATCACATGATCGATACGCCAGTTCTACGCGCTACGGTGACCAATTAGAATAAAAAATCGATATCTACGAAGTCAAGGTCAATTGTCAAGATGTTTTCTGGTATTTATGCTAAATATATTTCGGAATTAACCAGTAAATATATTATTATAATAGCTTATATTATATTTTATATACTGTAAACATTGGTACTTTGTTATTCTTAAATTGTGTAATTTATTTTATTAACATTCTATTATTTAACATTAATTATTTTCCAGGCTGTCACGTATTCCAAAATCATGCGGTATCAGCTAGAGTTACATAATAAAAATTCTGAAAAAAAAAATATAAAGTGGAAAAGATATCGGTTTATACTTTTATTAATAATTGGACTTAATCTAAAATAACGGGGAAATCGACGAAAAGTGGTGGTACGGCCTTGACTTCACTGCTAGAAACAATACAAATTATAGATGATAATTAATCGTTAGCGCTTTATGTTTATGGATTGATGCGATAATCTATCTCATACTACCATTAATTTGAGCTTTTGGTGAAGAAAATTCATTGATCCCACTATTTATAGCTCAGGCACCTTGCATTATAAGTGTACTCAATATGTCACATCAATCCAGATAATTCTACGTTAATCGTGATTATTATCTTAAGTTACATGGTCACTGAGATCGTGCATAAAGCGTAGACCGTATAAAAAACAATAAGCTGGTTTTTTAGCGTCTATAGGATCTATTTTAGTTACGTCAAGCGAAATGTTTTGCCCGACTTAACTTAATACCTGACAGGAATCCTTCCCTTTCCCCCCGGCGCACATCATCCTTGGCGTTATTTTAAATAAGTGATAGAAATAAAGCTTTTTACATCGCCCACTTGGCACCAATGGAACTTTCACTTGAAGTAGATCGTTTGATACTGCGGAACTGTTTGCCTGAAAACGAAAAAAATATTAGGCGCGATAACCATATCGGACCGACGACCTGGTGAAGGTCGCGGAAGTCCACTAGATGCGAGTGGCGCAAGACCGGACGTCTTGGAGATCTTTGGGGGAGATCTATGTTCAACAGTGGAAGTCTTTCGGTTGATTGGATGGATCCATATTTGCTGCTATATTAAAAGATTTATGTCCCAAAAAAAAAAAATTCAACATTAGCTTTTCGAGCGTAAGATCTATTTGATTATAACGTGATAATTTATTTTTTTCAAATAAAAAACGGGACATTAGTTTATTTATGTCACTTCTTCTTCCTATTATTACAAAATGAATAATCATGCCGCTTAAAATTTTTAGTTACCTATATTGTTTGTATTTGTTAGAGGAATAAATTTGCTTTGCACTTGTAGTGAAATTACTGATCTGTGACGTTTCTTTTAAGATCCACCTTAGTTATTATCATCGTTGATGTGAGATCTTCAAAAACCTTTTTAATAATTCGGAGCATTGTCGATAAATTTTCCCGCGGTTTTGGACAACGAGTCAATTTTGGATCTTGGCGCTTGTTTTGGATACAACGGGACAGATAATCCAAAAAAAGTTACTATTTAAAACGGGACGTATGGTCATGTTATATATACATAACTTAATTCATCCACTTTTCGTAAGTTCTATGGATTAATACTAAAAGTTTTAAGGAAGGTTTTTTTAATAAATACAATTTCATATTCCGTTCTACTTCTCAAATTTGTTTAAATTCAAAGCACTTTAAAGGGACTCCCCGAAGGGCAATCAAACCCTCACGAACCGTGGCAGATGTAGTCGTACATAATTATGACAACTGTCCATAGATTTTAATCTATTGATTTTAACGTCAAATGAAGTGCAATCATTTCATCGGCCATGGGGACTGACGTCACGTCAAAGTGAAAACTCGGAATTTTGTTTTTTTTATTTTTTATTATTAAAATACATAAATTGTAAAGTATCAATTTTATTATTTATCTCTGAGTGTCACCTTATACTTGACATACTGTAGGATGTTGATGGCTGACGTCAGAGGATTGGTAACGCGAATCTATAAAATTTGCACTTTAATAAATAACAGTCTAAGAACGATGATGGCTATTGGTTAATGATTATTTATCAATAAGTAGGTCTGTTATAGGCCATGTGTAGGCCCTCATTGATCCCCAATTGGGACGCGCCCTAACATGGTCAACATGAGGATGTTTTCACAAGTCTGCGGTGCACACGATCCAGTTGGGTTCAATTGCTCTAACTACCCGCTAACTTCTAGATCAACACTGGCTGACCCTTTTTACTGTATAGGCTTAGTACTTTGACCACAATCTCACCTGATGTGAAATGACCATCTGGTTCAGGATAGTAAACACACTAGGTCTCGAGGTTCTGGTTCTCAAGTGATGCTGCCGGAAAACACCTATTGGTATTTGAGGACAGGTTTTCAAACTTGAGAGAAGTAGATATCCAGGTGGGAATTATTAGTAATTGCCCTACCGTTATACTATATTTTCATCAGCTGATTTTAGAGTTGGGTAGATGGTACCTCGAAACCATGGCGTCCATTGTCGCGGAAATCAACCGCTATCACGGTTACGCCATCATCAGTTAAACTAGAACGTAACGTGCCAAAATGTGTCTCTCACCATGTTTCAAATGGGATCCCGCAAAAGCCCCGCTAAATAATATCAATCAATAATAAACTTTCTTACGGAAGTCGTCCCCCATCCAGTGACATTGAGCGAAGTGCCGCTTTTAAGTGTTACATTTCCGTCAGCTAAATCAATTTTGTTAACTTTCGGTCCGAAAGTGAGATCTTCAGTTAATTTAATCAAACAGATATCATAATCCATTGTCTTCGCGTTGTAATTTTCGTGCACTATAATTTTTTCTATATCGTACAGATCTCCACTTTGATTGAGACGGTCAGTGCCTACTAAGATTTTGTACTTTCGGTTTCTGGAAATTTATGTATATACGTAGTTTTTTTTCTTAAGTTGGTTGTCACTGAGACGTTGTCGCTTACAATGGGGAGAATCAGAGTTTCACTCCGTGATCGAATATAAAAAGGAGGAGATCCGCAGAAGAACGAAAGTAACCGTCATTGTCCGACGAATTCCCAAACATAAGTGGTAATGGGATGAGCACATTGTTCATACTACTACAACCGGGTTTTCGTTGTCGCGTACCGGAAGGCGTAGTTCGAGTAGGCTCTCACAAGAGTGCGGGAATCAACTGGATGCGGGGTGATACAAGACCGGTCGTTGTGCAGATCTTTGGGGGAGGCCTTTGTCCAACAGTGGACAACTTTCGGTTGAATGGATGGAGAGTGAAAATAGCTTTTTTTGGTAACGTTCTCAAATCCTAGCTCAAATTTTAATGGTTTATTAGACGGGTATAAAACTTTTGGCGAAAGAAAATTAATAACGGAGTGATAGAATTTTTTCTAGTTTTGTTTTAGTTAACTGTCATTCTGAACTTTAACATTTGTTTCAAATTATGCAATCACATTCGCTTGTTTTCTGCAGTTGATATCGACAATCAGTTTCTAGATAATAGGTAGATTGATTATTTTAGATAAAATGATATTTAACATCAGATGCTGCCTCAGTGGCGCAGTTGAATTACATACGTCTGTCGTTGTGAGGTCTCGGGTTCGATCCCCGGGTCGGGTCAAGTAATAATGGGGTTTTCTACTCAGTATCATCCCGGAGTCTGGAAATTGTGCCCGATATAGCGACAGGCTTGCCCTTGTCACACCTGGGACGGAACTAAGCTCGGCGAAATGTGGGTGGTGTAGATCGCTATATCACCTCTGCCTAACCCTTCGGGGATAACAGGCGTGAGCTTATGTAATTTTATTATATTATATGATATTTTAATATGAAACATTAATTGTCTATAAAAGATTTCACGTGCCAATGCAAAACGGGCACAGCTGATGGATAGGGTTTTATGCCAAAAAGGCGCAAAGAAATACATCTTATAATCGCTCAAAACTTATCTGTACGGATTTTTAAAAAAGACACAAATGACGATACAAAATATGCACCGTATTTACATTTACTAAGCTATTTGTTTTAAATCAAACTACTAAAAATTTCATACATAGAATTTGTACGTACATGTTGTCTTATAATTTTTATAACAGGAAATAAAACTGTGTATTTCAAATGTGTATACGATAATTAATTACCATTATTGGTACTTACATTATTTGTATCAAAATTTTGTTGATTAAATTCAAATTTCATATTCAAATTCAAAAATACTCTATTCAATAATGCTTATGCACGTCAAAACCTTTGATCATAGTTAAAATATATTATGTCTATGGTCAAAACACAACCCCTGCTCCGGTTCGGAAAACAACATAGTCATCTAGAAGAACCGGCAAGAAATTCGATAGGATTTTTTCCATATGTTTTTATTTTAAAAAGTGATAATTAATAATAAAAAACCTACTTTAGTCGAATCATGAAAAAGAAATTCCGATAATCGCGCTTTTTTTTAATAAAACATATTCTGCGGACTCTGGTTCCACGCCTTTTTTATGTTGGAGGTTTAATTCGACTCGCGTCAGAAAAAAATGTTATTACAATTGGGACCCTAAAGCCCTGAAGCATGAAGGAACGAATTATAAATAAAAGAACACACTACTTACTGCTTTATACAATGAGCGGCAGACACAAGGAATCTCTCGTGTATTATGGAGGCACCGCAGTAATGAAAAGTCCCGTTAATACGTAATGAAGCCATAAATGGGACATCTTTTATAGATATAGCGTGACCTCCTATGATACTCACGTTATTAGGGATTTTATATGCTGTTTACGGGAAAAAGAAACATTTAGTATGAAAAAATGAATTCGTTTTGTGCAAAACAATAACTTGTGCTAAAGAGAGAGAGGTAGTAAAACCCGCTATATTTCCCAGATAAAGTAAGGTACCAGTAAATTTGCTAAAAGAAATGGTGCTTAGAAAGTAGCCATATTTATATTCTCGCGACTATATTTGAGAGCCAGTTTACTTTTTAAGTTTAGCGTATCACAATTATATGCAAAATAATTTTAGATGAGGCTAAATAAAAAAAAAAAAAATACATATATTATAAATTCATAATAATATTGTTTATAATAAGAGAGGAATCCAACAAAAACAAACTGCAATCTCATTGTTTTTCGTAATACGATATTTGTTCGTGTTTATTTTTTCGGATGATAGATGGAGTTGGTAAATATAGGAATTTGAAATAGTTGTTAAATAAAGGGGCGAGAATAGGGTAATAAACAACATAAACCAGAAGTTACATCTACCGTAGTCCCGAGGATGTGACTAGGGTTTGGAGAAAAATAAGAAAAGAGGAGGAGAGAAAGGAACAATAAAATAAACTAACCTATACAGTTATAGGAAAAAATATATACATCTATATTAATACTAACAAATAAAATTTAAGTGTCTGCTTGTAATGTCAAATTTTTTTGTATTTTTTTTACTAAATAGATATGAATATGTACACGATACCAATACCAAAAATGTAATTTTTAAACTTTTTGTCTGTCTGTTTGTTTGTTCCGGGGTAACTCCGGAACGGCTAGACGGATTTTGAGGGGACATTTTTTGGTAGATAGCTGAAGTTGCTCGGGGTAACTTAGGATACTTTTGATTTTCTAAAATAATTAGGGTTCCGCTGCAAAAAATTAAAACTCATAAAAAATTGAAGAAAATCCGATTCAATGCAGAGTTTTACGAGCAAGTACTTGAAATTATGAAGAATATTTTTACTTTATCTTAGTAATAAAAAAATTATGGCTTCGTTTATTTTTTTTAAATGCAGTGAAGAATACATGAAACGCGGCCGCAGCCGCGGGCACACAGCTAGTAGTAATATATAAATAGTATTAAGCTCACGTGGATGTAAGACGTTTTGTATATTTTAAGAGAATTAATTGTAAAAACATATAGAGACATAACTCATAAATAACAAATAAAGAGGGCGTACCAAGAGTCTGCAGTGTGTGATAAAAAAATACATATATAGGAAGGAACGTGAGGAAATAAAAGCAATACCCAGTTAATTTTATAGTCTATGTATTAATAAATCGAATATATATAATTATTTGTCTCGTGATTGTCAATAAAATAATATGTAAGAATTGTGAAAATATAAATGGAATTACTCACCATTACATATCAAAAAATTGATGAAACAAAGGCAGATTACTAATAACACCGAACATTTGTCCATGACGATAGTTTTGTTTTAAACAAAAATACTGTATCGAAACAACCTTTTTATATATGTAAAATTGCCATATATTTTTTTAATTAAAATCTTGCTCATTATATTTTTATCATATATTTTACTAAATTAATAGCTGATATGTTATCATATGTAATAGTTGATTAGCTAATTTATGTTTAAAACGTCATTATGGACGAATTACTAAATCAGTTGAATGTTGATCTAATTATAATCCCTGATGTGATTTGATTAGCACATACCAATTAATTTGTGGAAACTCACGACGTATTTAAGAATATTACCTAATGGTTAGTTTTATCTCAATTGATAGTGAAGGAAAACTTCAAGAAGTTCGGATGCTATATAAATAAATAGTTATTATATTTAGTGCAAAATTTTAATGATTAATTAAGCTAATATTTTTGTTTAGCTTTAATATGTCGAGTACCCATAAAAATAAGACAATAGGAAAACAATGGAAAGCTGGCGTAAACGCCAGGTTAGTGCTCAAGGAGTTATTAAGTAATTATGATTCGGTGGTAGTGTAGATGGATTCGGGGCGAACGGACGTAGATTCTTATTTATCTATTTTACATTATAATTAATCTGAGCTTTCTGTAAAGAAAAATATAGTATGGCGGTACAGTATCATCTAATATTACTTACTAGCTAAAACCTTCTTATTCGCAAATTTGTCACTAACCGAGCTATAAGTGTATTTTGGCAGTAACATTTGAAAGCCTGTACTTCTTGGTTTAGTGTATTTAATATCCTAAATCACATCGTCATTAACATCAGGCGGGATTTGGTCATAGTTCTATATACAGTATGACAAATAACACACTGTTCAAAGATCAAAATCCATCTGAATCATACAGATCTATCTTCTAATACATCGTGCAGCTTAGAACTCTGGACCATAATGAATGCTTATGAACAGAGAATCGAACAATGTCTTGTCGGAATATTTCTAATTTCATGGATGAGTTTTCGCATAATTCCATTGATTTTAAGCATAACTGCGACTGGAGTCTACGGCTAGACAATCAATAGTAATATCGTGAATCATAGAAGATTTTGGCTAAATTATTTAGGTTGAATAAACTTGAAAAGTGGATATAACAGAAAATGTTAAACGATGGTCTGATCAAGATTCGGTATAACTAAAGTAGATCTCCAATGTAGTAAATATCGAGTTTGATGCATGCAACTCACTTAGGACCACGCATACCTACTCACCAAAAGAAAAATAGAGATTGTAACAGATTAACTGCAAATTTTCAAACATTTAAATTTATAATGGCCTGTGAGTTATAACTCAGTGCTCTTTCTCTAATAGTATTCGTTTTGAGAGCATAAAATCCATACAAATATTAATACCCGAATGGCAAAAAACTTTGGAAAAAAGTTCGTCTTGTAATGAATTAAATTTATCCTCTTTATTGTTAAGTACGATTAGGTCAATAATTATATTATTACTAAATCTCCCTATTTTCTCTATTGATAGAACTTAATAATTTACTTTACGTTTAAAGATCTGTATATCTTTACCTGCAGACGTTGTGCGCCTAGCTGTATTTATTACCTAACAGGCGTTTATCTACGTTGTTTCTGTTTGTGACTGTGGAGACTTGCCAAATGTTGTTCGAACGTCGTTCCTGGAGAATGGTTTCCATGTACAAGTACGACTATGCCGTGATCGTTTTCTTAGACTATGTACATAGTATTATGCAATATTACTGTGATAAATATTAGGTAGCGTTCTATGATTTTCGTGAAACTTGTCTGCAAATTTTAAAATGTAATTACACGATTCTTAAATGTCAGTAAAATAAATCAATGATTATTATATCAAGTTAGTCAGTCATAGGTTTATTCCACCATTGAAATATAATAAATAGAGGTACTAGAATAGTTCTACACGTCTACATATGTC
Organism: Samia ricini; assembly: GCA_014132275.2. Classification (NCBI taxonomy): domain Eukaryota; kingdom Metazoa; phylum Arthropoda; class Insecta; order Lepidoptera; family Saturniidae; genus Samia; species Samia ricini. Next base: position 26,389,395 of record AP028168.1, read on the forward strand.
GTGAGTGCTAAAAATATTTTTTCTGTCTCATACATAAAGGTTTCCACGCTTTGGTTGGACTATATCACGCGGAATGCCGCCAAAATTATAAAATATATTGTATGGTCAAATAGCGCAAATTAATTAATAAACAGGACCACTACATGACAGGCTCAGATCCTGCCAAAAACTCTACTGGAATAATTTTCTTATATAAACTGTTATAGCCTTAGTGTTTTGACCACGATCTCACCTGATGTTAAATGGCAATGCGTCCCAATAATACATGTTAAGCTTCTAGGAACTGGCTCTCAAGTGATATTGCCGATACATACGAATAAGAGGTGGTAATCAGTATACAAACTTGAGAGTGTTTAGGACATACAGGCGGGTATTAAAAAATACTGACTAAATGTTGTTGATCTGAAGAGTTTTGCCAGCTCCAGTACACTTTTGTGACTAGAGTTTAATGGAGCTCAGTCGAAGTCGAAGTATCGCACTGGTGGAGGATAAAAGATATTCGCCTGTTGAGGAACGGACCACGTCCGTCCACGTTTTGAAGCGATGATGGCGCAGTGGATAGTGCGTCCGGATTCCGCGTCAATGTACGCAGGTTCGAGCCCACCTAACCAACTCTAAAATCAGCCTGAGCTTTTGGTGAAGAAAAATGTAGTTAGGAAACCATAGCATTGGTGGTAGAGCATTTTCTAATAATCCCACCCTGGGTTGCTATAACCCTCAAGTTTGAAAACCAGTCATCACTTGAGAACCAGTACATCTAGGCTTCGCGTGTTTAACAGCCTGAAACACTGAGCCTATAACGTGTAAAAAAAAAACGTCCTCGAGTAGATAAGGCCTCGGAATGTTTAGTGTTACGTTGGCAGCGCTTCGTTGTAAGATTAGTCTCATTATATTTATAGCATAGCATAGCATAGCATAGCATATATTGATTCAAACCCGAGCCGATCGACACCGGATACAACATGCTATAATACTACACTACCCAGTTTTAATATATTAACATTAACATAAGCTCATGCCTGTTATCCCCGAAGGGTTAGGCAGAGGTGAAATAGCGAACTACACCATCCACATTTCGCCGAGTTTAGTTCCATCCCAGATGTGACACGGGGCGAGTCTGTCGCCATATCGAGCACATTATCCAGACTCCGGGATGATACTAAATAGAAAAACTTGACTCACTTGACCCGACCCGAGGATCGAACGGGATCGAACCCGAGACCTAAGAAGGACAGTCGCACCGTAATACAACTGCGTCACTGAGGAACATAAATAAACAGTACAAATAAATAAAACGTTCGATTTCATTTCTAGTATATATTTCCATTCCAACGGTTAAACCAACCATTTCAATGGTTCCAAGTAACTAATTGAATTTGGAACGTTGATTTGAAATTATATTTACATTTCCCGAATACATACCTACGGTTTGCATTGTTTGTTGACATACATTTTCCCCTTATGAAACTAATTGATATAGTTAATGGACCTTTTAATTGAAATTTTGCTTTAGATGTCATAAATCGAAAACTATTTTGAAATCTAATTCGAAATGAAATATGATTTGATATGACAAATATTATTTCAACATACTTTTGATATGAAATGCAACTAAATCATGTCACGTACTTCGGATATTTTAAGAGGTTAAATCTCTCTGTTAGCTCTTTAGTTTATTTATTACCAGCTTTGTACCCGCGGCTGCGCCCGCGTTTTAGATATTCATCACTACGTTTTAATTTTTTTTATACGGAATCCTAATTTTTGGTACTAAAATAAAGTAAAAATATTTCTTATAAATTCAAGCAATTGCCCGTAAAACTGGACATTGAATCGAATTTTGTTCAAATTTTTCAGAGTTTTAATCTAGTTACGCGGAACTCTAATTATTTTCGTTAATGAAAAGTACCCTAAGCTACGCGGAGTATCTCCAGCTATGTATTTAAAAAAAATCCTGTCTAAATCCATTCAACCGTTCCAGAGATTAGCCGGAACAAACAGACAGACAGAGAACAATTTTAAAAATTGTATTTTTGGTATAGGTATCGTATATAGATTCATATATATCTATTTAGTAAAAAAAAATAATTATGACATTACAAACAGACACTCCAATTTTATTTATTAGTATAGATTTTGTTTTATAAGAACATGATATGAGGATAATCGTGGATTTTTTGATTCGTTACTGACTATTTTTTTAAACTCATATCCATATTATATACTTAACCCCTGAGCACCTTCCCGGCGTTTACGCCAGCTTTCCATTGTTTTCCTATTGTCTTTCTATTGTTTCATTTTTATGAGTATTCGATACATTAATACGGTTAATATAAATCGATATGGAAATGAGTGAAGACGCGAAGTAACTAGAACTGATAATTAACACTTTATAAACTTTATAAACACTGGATAATTTGTATAATACGAATCATTTTAAAAACGAATGACTATAACATAAAAAAATGTTAGCCGTCACGGGACGCCTGGCAGATGTGAAACATCGACATAATTTTGTAAAAGTAATATGCAGAAAAGAACAGATTGTGATAGGAACTAAATATGTCATAATGATAAAATAAAATATTACGATTTTTTTTCCAGATAACGATGACTATTTATTTTGAATAAACATTTATTTTCATTCAATAGAAAAATTTACGAATTTATTTCAAATCGTGACTACTTAATTCGTTTAATCAGTGACTTCGGTTATATTCGATGTTGCCGCGACGCGTCGCCACGGCATGCGTCGCCACGCCAGAAATCGGTTTTACATTAATAAAGTTACAATACATGACAATTTGTTTCACGACGATTAATATACTTTTTGTCGACGATTACGATGGTTTCTTAGTGGTAATGGTGTCTGTTTTTGCGTCGACAGACGTAGGTTAAAAATCTATGTGTTCAATGCTATAAGGTGTTTGAACTATGAAACCATAGCATACTTCAACCTTGTCAGTTTATTATCAAGAATCTATAGATTTAAACAAGTTTGATATAGCAAACATAATATCAGAACTAATCACAAATTAACCGTGCTTTAGTCTTAGTAAGGCCAATAAAACGTCACACTTGTCCACATTTTCTTTCTAATTTAACTGATTTATATATCACTTCTCATGTTATTTGTAAATATGTTATTATACTGTTAAATTACTTTACTGTAAGTCGTCCATAATAATAGAAAAAGAAAGCTTTTTGGGTAATAGTATCCGGTTCTACATGATTACAAAGCACATTACCGGTTTACCTGACAATTATACATTATATATTACATTTTAAGACTGATACAAGCAGGCTTTAATGTCCAAATAGTATTATAGTGTAGATCATTACGTGAATGATAGTGACGTCTGTAAATTACATCCCTCTCTGTGCTTCCGGTAAACCCGTTTATTATTATGAACATATTATATTACATTTAAAATGTTTCGAAAAAATCAAATCGAGTTCCTTGCCGACTCTTCACGACTGGTATGTTTTCCGAACCGGTGGTAGTGTTTTAGACGTTCATAAGCGTCTTCTTTGGGTCTAAATTAAATAAATAAATTTTGATTTGATTTGATTTGACGATATATCAAATCACTGACGCTATAAAATATAAAAAAATACGTGACGCATCGTCGCAAGAATATTTGATGCACTAGCTATCAAGGACGTACAGCGAAAGCGTTTCGTCTCGCTCTGACACGTTCAATGAAAAAGGATGAATATAATTTTGTTTGGTAAAAATGAAAAATGATATTTCAGAGGCGTATATCCATATCGGTCCGTACTCAATATTACGTCACGCGTAATAAAAACTCAGCCGTATCAACGTACCCTTAAAAGTATAGACGCGTAACTCATAAAAAACCCTTACTCAAGGCAATGTTCCGGGTGCTCAAAGGACGTAAAATACCTATAAAACACGGTAAACGCCCGGCATCGTTTTAGTCGACACTGTCGTTTACTTCGACCTGTTTTTTAGCGCGTTTAGTGATTTATGATGTCTTAGTTAGCGCCACGGGTATTCCCTTACAATTTATTTTTTTTACGAAGAGGAAATTTTGTTTTTATACTCTTGTCTTCGATGTACAAATATCTTGTCACAATCCAAAGTTGAAATAATAAACACAGATATAATATTTTTTACGTTATTCTCTTCGGAATACGATGAAATATTTTTTTTCTATAATGAACGATTATTATTTAGCAATGATTTACGAAAGAAAAATTCAATTTAGTCAAATTTCTACCACCATTACTTTGTTTTCTGCAGACCCAAGAAATTAAAAACCTCGTTTTTATTTGCCAATATTAACCAAAACTATTATATGATTATTAATATATTTTTTTTACTCAATGTAGGCTTAATGCTTTGACCACAATCTTACCGGATGTTAAGTGACGATATGGTCCAGGATGATAAACACACTAATCCTAAGTACTGGTTCTTAAGTGATGCTGCCTAACAGGTTTCATACTTAAAGGTGGTAGCTACCCAGACGGGCATCATTAGAAAATGCCCTACCACCATGCTATGGTTTCCTTACGATGTTTCCTTCACCCAAAAGCTCAGGCCGATTTTATAGTCGGATAGTTGGAATCGAACCCGCGTATTGATGTATGTTCAATTGTAACGCGGAATCCGGCCGCACTACCTTTTTTTTTTTTCTGATGGGGGGAAATGCATTTACGCACTACCCTTGCCTATTGTATTAGTGAGACCGAAGTCCCCCAATACAATAGGTAAGGGGGCACGGAGTGACGAGTTCCGTGCCAGTGTGGGACTTGCCTGGAAGTACCCACTAAAATCCCCCGGGGCCGTCCGCTGCATTTGGGATGGGGGCGACACGGGGTGGCTTTCGCAAGCACCGCGTCGCCCTCTGCAGCGAACCCACCAGGCCTCGTCGTGCAATGGCCCAGCGGGGATGGGGGAGTATAAACTTCTCAACCCCACCTCTTTGCCCACCTCCCGTAGGAGGTATGACCTAGTTAGGTCAGTCAGCCGGGGGGCAGGATATACTTCCTGCCCCCCATCGGCCACACTACCTACTACGCCATCATCACTTTTGCTGTTATCGACAGTTTACTTGATAAAAATTAAAAAAGGGAATTCAAAACATTTATTTTATTATACTATAAGCTATAAATTCGCTTTTCTGTAGAGGACTGTTAAAATGATAATATTATTTTATGTGAACGAATTTAAGAGCAACAACTGATTTGCCATTTAAATAATTAATTGAAATTGCACTTAGCAAAATAATACAACGTCGATGTTGACGTATTATGTATGACCATGGAAACGCTTATTTGTGCGAGACACGAGATTTGTTTAGTGCCTAAATATACAGTGAGAGGATGTGGTGCATATTTTAACCGTAACATTATCTAGTGTGGGTTGTCTTAGATTACGTGATATTTCTGTTAAAATTATTGTTATTACTCAAGAATTTTTTGTACATATTAAAATTAGTTATTTAGTTCTATTTCTTAACTTAAGTTTATTAGGTGCAACATGAAAAATATATGAAAACGATATCTCCCTTTGGGATTTTGTAATTACCTATTTATTACCTATAATAAGGACCACCAACTATTTGGTGGGTGGTTTATGCTTTGCCTATTTACGATAACACGATGACGAGACGGTCTGAATGGTCATTACATTTTTTTTTTTTATAAGTAAAGTACGAGCATTGCTGACTATTAATTTTTTTCAATGATAAATTATAAAAGTACTACGGAGGGACAAAAAAAACCAAAGTGATGCATGGACTTAATTACCTTACAAAGTTACAAAGTGTTATCTACGAATAAAAATGCAATTTAATATAAGTATGCGAATTCCCGAAAATTCGTTCCAACTTCCAGAGGTTTACGGGTCAATATTCTACGATTACATCTTAACTTGCCGTTCAATAAAATTGATTCTAAGAAAAGAATGCTCATTCTCGATGTAGTTGGTGACTTTGAATCCCTTGAAGTCATATATTCACAAAATATATTTGCTTAGTCTACTAACTCTACTTCTTCTAGTTTCTCCAGAAGTCGCCTCGAATGAAAAAAAAAAAAAACTTACTAATGACAAAACATACACATTTTCTTGAAACAATATTACTACAATTATACGAAAATAATATTACTATATTAACTCTAAAGAGAACTATAGAGGAAACCGCTTAAGAGTTCTGATATATGATTTGTTATCTCAAGGTGATGGTTCATACCTTTACTAAGATCTAAGAGAACAGAGAGAAGTTATTGACAAACTCGCCTTAGTACCTTAAGCGCTTACTCTGAATTTCGTAAATCCAATCAAGAACCTTTCGGTAAACAGCGTTAATTAGTTTAAAATAAAACTAGGCAGCCATACTAGACGAAATGTCGGTGGTGTAGTTCGCTATTTCACCTCTGCCTAACCTTTCGGGGATATCAGGCGTGAGCTTATGTTTGTATGTAGGCAGCCATGGGTACTGCCGACAGAAGTGAAATGTTGAAACATTGTAAAAACTGTTTTTATTTCAAATTGTTTTGATTTCATAATGTATTTTTTTTTAAATAATTATGTTCCTTTTTATATGGTTTGATTCATAATCAAAATATACGACAGGCTGTGTAAGTATAGATTTTATTATTTTTCTCTCAGCGCCAATACTTAAACGCCTTCTTATACTTGACATACTGCAGCATCTTGACGGCTGAGGGCATAGCATTGGTAACGCAAATCTTTTTTTTTTACACGGAATAGGCTCGGTGCTTTGATCACAATCTCGCCTGATGTTAAGCGACGATGTGGTCCAGGATGGTAAACACTCTAAGCATAGAGCACTGGTTCTCATGTGATGCTACCGGAACACACCTAAAAGTACACACACACATCTATTAGTTTTTTTTTCCCTACCGATAACCACTGAACGCCGCTAAAGAAGCCTTCACTCCAAAAAAGCGCTATCAATAAATTATTTTTACATAAATTCACTTGGGTATAGGCTGGTTTCAAGCAAAGAAATAAAATAAAAACAATCTGAACACGTTTGTTATCTCTATTTTTGACTATTACTCAGTTTTATATTTGCAAAAAGCTAGTCATAATGTCATTTATTGGAAAGAGTAATAGAGCATCTGCTAAGCCTCTATTTTTTTTTTCAAAAGGATATATAGCTCTTGTTGAATATGTAAATTGGTCGTGATACTGTGTGTGACACGCCTAGATGTTACGCTATAGAAATACAGCTCTCAAATGACCTGTTTATACTGCCCAGTACAAACACAACGAAACCCGTGTATGGCATAATTTTATCCCCATTTTCACGTTCCAGGGCAAAATGCAATTTGTTTTAACAAAGCATCGTACACAATATGTTTGTTAACTGTATTTATCGTTTTTCAAAACTCTTTTGTTTTAATTTTATTTATTTATTTATTTATTCATGTCTTGTGGACACATTTGACTTAAGCGTCGATGATTAAGTTTGATTTACCTTTGATCCCAAGCTTGAATCAATAATTATTTATAGACAAATTTATACTTATAATAAAATCTATCTGTGCATTTAGATCAAATTCTGTATGGAAGTAATCTAAATTCTAGAGATCTATATACAGTTTTTTTTTGTTTTTAACGTTAACCGTTAATCTATAAAATTCTAACAGTCAAGGGTCGAAACGCAGCACAATTATACGGAGGTTTATGGTCATTTTTATAACTAACTACCTTTAAGTAAATTTAGCAAATAATAATAGCAAAAATAGTTTTCAAGCTGTACCAAATTTTGAAAAAAAAATCAAAATACGACGGTGTAAATTGATCAATAATCAAACATGTCTGTGATTTTCTTACAAAATACAGAGTTAATGTATTCGTACGAAAACATCACTTTAAATGTATACAAAATGTGAATAAAGGAGATAACAAACGAGGTATCATAAAACCTCCACAGTTCACCTCCGGACGAAAGGCGCCAAGCTCGTTGTGATCACGTTCCGGCAGACGCGTCAGTTACCGAGGCTCTTGTCAGAGGGTGGCTGTGTTGAATTCACTCACATTTGCCGCCAAAAAACTCGCCACCTCTATTAACACAAACAGTTCAAAAATATTAAGATAATTAAATTTATTCGAATAAATTAATCTTATTTAAATAGTAATTATTGCTTAAAAACGAATGAAACTTTTTAAATAATTGAAATTTTAAAAATAACATTAATTAATATTGTCTACTATGTAAAGAATAAATACAAACGTGTATTCGAAAGCTTAGAAAGAGTGAAAACAGATTAATAAATATAATGTGTAAATGCGATGACGTGTTAAAATCATTGGGAGGTTTATTGAAATGAATAGATTGGATAATATACCGAAACGAGATAAAGAGGACGATAACAATGCTAAAGGAAACTGCACAAAGCAGAACAAGATCCTTGGTGAGTGTTAATATAATAAATAGAATTGTAATGTTTTACATACATACATAACATCTCGCTTCTCTCCCATAAGGGTAGGTAAAGATCCTTCCTCGTCACTCCGTGCCCCTTATCTAGTGTACTGGGGGACTTTGATCCCCTAAGTACAATAGATAAGGGTAGTGCGTAAATGCATTTCCCCCCGTCAAAAAAAAAAAAAAAAAAAAAGGTAAAGATCCTTCATCCTTCCACTTGCTACGATCCTGACACAGGTCTTTCGTTTCTCCTACCTTTAGAAGCACCTTAATACATGCTCTTCGGTTACGGGTACTTTTGACCGCGGCCGATCTCCAGGACGTCATCAATCTGGTCGAAATATCTTTGCCTAGGACGACTCTTACCAGCTTGCCCTGTTACACTCGCCTAGTGCATTTTTTCGTCAATTTTCTTTCATCCATCCTCTCCACGTGTCCAAACCAATTGAGCATCCCTTTGCATATTTAACATTACTGTTATTTTGTAAAAAAAAAAAGATTTCGTATGTCACGTAAACTTCAATACGAAGTAATCAGTTATCTGTTAAGTTCCATACGTTTTTATTAATAAGAAATACAATTTTGTAATGTATTTAATATTCCAAAAAATATTTATATTTAAAGAATGATAATTAATGAATAGAATTTAAAGATATTTTTTTTTTAGAAACTTAGAAAAGAAAGAATTGGATTAAAAGCATTTCATCACCTAGCTATTGTTTTATGAATCCCATTGTCGACGTCTCTTTGTGTTCCCGCAGTTTAATAAGTAAAATTAGTTAACTTAGATAAAGTTGAGTAACTTCGTTAATAGAATAACATTCTTTTCCTTCCATTTTCTGTTCTTCTTTCATTTTAAGATTTAAAAGATTCAATTATTTACTTTATATTTTTTTTTGTTTGCCGCGGTGATTTGTGCGGGGTTTATCTATGCCACGTTTTGTTTTGATGGCGTTTTTAATTCAAATAACCGATTACTAATGTGACAGAGAGTAATACTTCGTCTTATAAATTTTACTAAAGTTGGTATAGGTATTATAGGTTCGTCATCTTTCCACCTAGATACTTACTATTGGTGAGGATTTTGAGATGCACGATGCTAAACTCCTTTAATAGAAAGTGTGCAATGCGTTATTAGATTTTATTACCGGCGCATATGCCATTGGTTAATAATGTATTTAACAACAAGAAAACTAATGTTTGCCAGCTATGGCAAAACAATGGCATTTAGCAATGTGTTATAAACATTAGCAAATTTATCTGTTGAGAATCAAGTGTTTAGAACACCAACGACTATCTATAGAAATAAAAATCATGGTAAGTACGTTTGTCATTTTGGTTGCTGCTAGCCAGTTGAAGGATGACTGGAGAGAAAGTCGTGGTACACGTTGAAAGTTATTTATTAACTGATTCTTATATGATTAATTATTTGATTATGATTCTGATTAATTTTTATTGAGGATGTACAGTGAGACTTATATTCTAAAAGATCCCCTCGTTAGTCGTAGGGCTTACAGTAACTACGGTGGTTAATCAGAAACATGCAGAGTGCGAGCGAGACGGGACACACGGACTTCTCTCATTCGAGGTATTAAATATATGTAACCCGTGCGCCCGCGGCTCGCGCTAGTGTGCCGTTAGATGTCGATGAGGTCTCTACATCATCTATGCACTCCAAAACTATTCATCAACTATTGTGATGAAACTTTAGTAAAACGAAGGAAGGTTCCTAGTCAAAAATCCAGGCAGAGCACGTCTATTAATATACTTTATAGATATATTTACACAGGTATAATTTTCTATTGAAAATCAACAATTCTTTATCCAATCCTTGAAAAGGCGCTTGTGAACGTCAAGAAGATACCACCACTTCGGACGGACACAACAGTCAAGTCGAGAAGAGCCGGCAAGAAACTCGATCAGTCTGTTATACAGTTAATAATTACAGACGGTTTAGCCGAAGCACAGAGAGGGGTGTTACTTCCAGACATTAGTATCGTTCACGTTACGATCCAATCTCATTATTATTATTATCGTTAGACATTAAAACCTGCTTGACATAGTGAAAACAAATAAATCAATTTGTTGTTGGATAATAAATATGTAGATAACGAATATAAAACACACGTTTTAAATAGTTACGAATGAATCCAACAACAAGCCCCTATTCAGCCATTTGTGGCAGCATCAACTTAAAGGTAGATATTGCAAAGCTGGTTTTCAATAGAAGACTTCGACATGCACAGACGTTCAGCCGATAAATAGATTAGCAAGAATTAAAAAATAATATTAATAATTATGAAATGATCCAATCAAGTGTGAGTGTAAATCCAGGGTTGTAAGAATTATCTAAGTGATAAGCGCAGAAAAAAGAAATTATTATGTACTGTACGATCAGATATAGAAATTTTAAGGAGAATATATAATATTATCGTGTTTTCGAAAACGTTAACCGTAAACAAGGTGCTTAATCTTATTGTCAGGTAAATCGGTATTGTGTTTTAATACCGTATTGTGGAACCTGACACTATTACCTAAAAAACTTAGTAAGACTAAATTATGGGACGGCTGATATATGATTAAATTAAATTATATTAATATTAATTGTTTACATGAAAAATATGTGATAATATTCCTATTTGTGGTTTGGTTTATAATTTCTTCATAGTATTATTTGGCTGGTAATATCAGAAACAATGTTCGTTCACCGATTCTAACTCCAATTTTACCGTAAACAATTTTTATAAAATACTTCATGATGTCAGTAAGTGGGAAAAGTAAATAAATATTGCTCGAAGATATTTCTTATGGATCACTGATTTTACTGCGATCATAACCTAATGTACGAGTACTGTCGTTCTTTGTTTTATTGGTGAATTGATTTCCATGTCTGTTGTGTTATAGCATTATGCAATAATTTATTTTATTGGAATAGAAAGCTCGATGTTACCAAAAGGGTAAAGGAGAGGGCTATGTTGGGAATTTCAAAGCGTGATCGAATTAGAAATGAGAACATCCGCAAAAAAAAAATCAAAGTAAACGACATTACCCGAAGAATTGCTAAACTTAAGAGATAGTCGATCAGGCGCTTTGCACGTAGAACCGATGACCGATGGGGCCAACGGGTTCTCAAATGGCTGCCGCGTACCGGATAGCGTGGGTAGGTCCTCCACAAGGTGATGCGGGAGGCGCAAGACTAGTCGTCGTGGAGATCTTTGGGGAAGACTTATGTCCAGCAATGGACGTCTTTCGGTTGAAAGAACTGGTGAGATAACTATATAGGTTTTTGAGAAATCGGTCGGCAATTTGATAGGATAGATGAAGATGGAGAGAAGCTTTGTGCTATAATTTTATATTAATAACAAAAATAAAACATTTGTAATAGATTGAAGCAATTGAAAAAATATTTTCAAATGAAGATCAGTTAATAGGTTTAATATTATGATAATAAATAATCGTTTCTTTACAGAACTGGATTTGGACTACCTGGAACGCGGCGGTGGTGGAACCCTGACAATTGGTAGCGCTCCCAGCGTGGAACCAAGCCCTGACAGTCTTGACCTCGTCAAAGTCGTTCTCCTCGGAGCTCCCGCTGTCGGAAAAACAAGTATTATTCAGGTGATTATTATTTTAAAAACATTACTTTTTTAAAATGTTATCCCTGGACCTACCTTCAATCGAATTCGTTCAAAATCCATAACAAATAGTTACTCTGATCGAGTACACCCGACTCATCTGGTGGTAACCGCCGTGTCTTATATAATAGATCGGAACGCCCCACAAAAGAAACAACGACCGCGTAGCATCCTCGCCTCACCTCGAGGACGAAATAACGCTAGCGAACAAAACTATTCCGCCGCAATCGAGAATCCGAACGTTTTCGCGCCCACGACTGCGAAACCACCATTCCCGTCGCCGACAATTTGCATACCCTCCGACAGCGGCCCAGGGCTTGCCCGATTTCCATCTATCGAGGCTTCTATATCCACCATCAGCGCGATACAGTGACACTTTCATGTACATTATAACAGCCATAAAACTGCACTTCACACTCCTGTAAACTACACGGAGACACAGGGGTTCTGTAAAGGACCGTTTCGCAAAATTTAGGTCTAAGGTAGCAGGCCAAGCCGAGGGCCGTACCACTTTATTGCTCTTGCGTTCGCGACCACTCTTCCAGCTGAGCGTCCTAAGCACTCGCCTCAAAAGTTCGGTGAAGCTGTCAAGGATACTCTGGACAACATTTGACATTTAACAGCATTTAGTCAATTATAAAAATATATATTGCAAAATTTGACGCGCAATTTCTTAAAGTGACTCACGAGCAAACACAATAATGTTTAACAAGTAAAGGTAAAAAAAAATATAAATTACGTACATACCGATTCCCTTTATAATTATTATACATTCAAAAACTAAATTAGAAATAGTTTGTATGTAAACGTATTCGACAAGCTATAATCTACATGTTTACTGTTTTCATACACAAAGCAGTTTTCAAATTTACTAAATCAGAAATGTTAAGTGAATGTTGAATATCTTAAAAATCCCTTTGCAGACAGTTTGGGAAACAGAATATTTCTCAATTGTCTCAAATTGTGGTTTTGAGAAAGGATAAACATCCAATTTTCTCAATAAAGAAGAGGGTTACATGATATTATTTATGGCGTAGGAAACAATGACCTTTTATAAGCGTAAGGCGTGCGAACACTGTAGATACTTGATACGGGATGTGCGTTTCAGCAAATTGGATACATAATATTTTCTCACGTTCTAAGTAGGTAAGTTTTGTGTAGGTAGATAACGTCAATAAAACTTAGCTTGACTTATATTTATAGCATTATGTTTACAATTTACTTGTTTTATTCGCCATGTATTTAATGGATCTTTTATCCTCACTGGCACTCTTGTTCTTGCAGGGTTTTTTTTTAATTTTAAATTTTTCCTTATGATTTATTCAGTACATTGAGGAACACTAGTTAAGTCCAGCTTCTTGGGTAGTCATCATAGACTTAACGCATCTCTTTTATTTGGCTTAAAGCAGTGTAATCATTTACATAGACATAATTTAGATAATATGTTACAGCTCGTTTTATTCTCTCAATCTGACTTGCAAGTCGAATAGATTAGTTACGAGACCTAATTTAAACCTAAGCTCAAAATCAAAAACATCTTTATTCAATTTTGGCCCTAAGAAGGAAAAGTAGCAGAAAGTACTTACCAGTCGTCTCTTATCACACTAGGTATTCAAGGGAATAATTTTTATCTTTCGTCAGTATGCCAGATTAAAAAAAAAATAATAAAATACATATTTATTTAGCTCCATATTTAACGTATTGAACTAGCTGCTTAAATCTAAAAGACTTACGTAAAATTTATTTTAAACCATCAATAAAGAATAACTGTTGTAAGGTTTTTAATCTGATAAGGTCATGAACTGTATCTTCTAAAGATTCTGACCCTCCTAATTAATGTTACTATTATAAATGTAAGTGGAACGGCTGTATCCTTGTTTCTAGATTAAAGAACAAATTCAAAAATAAGTCACTCAATTTAGACTCTGATAAGGCGCTTACGAATGTCAAAATACTTACACCGGTTCGACAAACAGCCCAATCATCGAGAAGAACCGGCAAGAAAATCTGTTTTTTTGGAACTATACGACTAATAGTTACAAAGTTTATTAGTATATGCATAGAAGCAATGTGACTTAAGACTTTATTGTAAAACCTAACACTATTAGCTAAAAAACTCTTATTAGTTTTAGTAATTTACCTGACAATAAGTTCAAGTATTATGTCAAGCAAGTTTTAATCTCAAAAAGGTTATTACAGGGTGGATCATTACGTGAACGATAGTGATGTCTGGAATTAACCCACATCTCTGTGCTTCCACTAACATTATTAAGACTACGATTTGTATAGTTTTAAATATGACAAAAAAATGATATTTATAAAAAAAAAGAACCAGATCGAGTTTCTTGCCTGCGCTCTTCTCGGCTGGGTTGTTTTCCGAACCGGTGGTAGTGTTTTAGACGTTCATAAGCGCCTTCTTAGGGCCTAAATTGAATAAATAAATTTTGATTTTGATTTTGAATTCTGAACCATGTAACTGTTAATGTATGCTTATTCCTTGTTTTAATTTAATTAAGCTACGATTATAACTGTAACTGTTTGTTTAAAAAACAAACCGCATTCACTCTACAGAATAGTACATGTAAATTATAAAGTTTTAATTACTATATCAGCTTATTTCTGGCGCTGTCGTGTATAACGACGCAGGCAAAATAGTCGTGCGAACATTCTGAATAGAATGAAGTTTGCCTGCCTCATTGTGCAAAAGTTTAACAACTAACAACATTCTATCCTCTTATCATTTCAACCGCATTCCATATTAAAAAACTTAGAACTAAAAATCATTATTTTGTATGGTGTAAGTAATCTCATTTTATGCTGTACTTTACACAATAGTCCTATGATGACAAAGTTTTTCTTTATATAGGAATATAAAAGAGATTCGTGGGGATGCTTGGCGCGATTTTAGTTTGTCATGTAGTCGTCCGTCTTTATTGCTTATTCATTATCTTGCAGTATTGCACTATATATTATGTAGTATTGATAGCATTTTACGAGATATAGTAGATATAGTGAAAATAAAGACACGGAGCGTGAATTCTGAAATGTCCCAATCATTCCTGTTGTGGTTGTAACAGAAGGCCGCCATTTTGTTACCGTCATTTATTGATAGTGTACCTAACGTCTGACTTGGCTGCATAGTTCACTAGTACCTTTGCATTTTTCTTAAAAAGGAATAAATGGAACCCTAACAAAAGGAGATATGTTATGGATACACGAAGGATAAACTTCCGTATCTTAAGCGACAATGTGTCCGGTGATTGTAACATCTTAAAAATTGCTCCCAAAATCGACTTGCAGGCGTATCCTGACAAAGATACCGATAGAAATAGAACATTCAACTTAAAGTTGAATTCAAACGATAACTAGAAAATTCCTTTTAAACTATACATTTTTTAGCTAACTCTTGTTATAATTCTAGTTGGCATAACTGATCACTGTCATAACTAAGCCGTATCGTGTAAAAAAAATTGCAATAAAAATAACTGTAAATCTTTAATTTTTGTACTATATAGTTACAAGTAATTATCTCAACTTAATTATAAGCTTATTAAGTGTTCGATGATAGAAGATAGATTCAAGTAACTATGTAACGTAAATACTCAGACCTTTAGTAAGATTACTGTTGAGATTAATTAATAAACATAAGGTCACGCCTGTTATCCCCGAAGGGTTAGGCAGTGGTGAAACAGCGAACTACACCACCCACGTTACGCCGAGCTTAGTTCCGTCCCAGGTGTGACAGGGGGCGAGCCTGTCGCCATATCGGACGCAAATTCCAAACTTCGGGATGATATTGAGTAAAAAAACCCAATATCACTTAACCCGACCCGGGGATCGAACCCGAGAGCTCAGATCGACAGTCTTACCGTGATACAACTGCGTCACCGAGGCAGATTAATAAGATAACAGAAAATGATCGGACAAAGTATGGTTAAACTTATTAGCGATTAAAGAAATCATACAGTTTTCAGTAATTTATATTGATTACACAATAAGGTAATTTTTCCAGAAAAAATATTAACAAGTTCTGTAGCTTATTACACATGCAGCTAAGAAGTACTTTAAAAACCTAATCAGCTATTCTTCTATGAGTCAACACTTAATAAATAGATTTAAATATACAATAAACAATAATCCTTTAGCATACAATTACCTACTTGGAATTTATAAAAAAATGGCTTGTGGATTATTTGCTCATTTTTTACTATGCGACCGCTAGTATGTAACTATTAAGTTTGAGTTGAAAATTTAATGCCATAAATCTAACGATGTTAGATAACGATAATATTTAAAATTGTGAGTTTAAGTAATCTAGACACAGCTTGTTCTTAGTACGAAAGTAAAAATCCTATTGTAACATTTATTTAAAATCTCAAATTAATTTGTTATAGAAAATACGGTATAGATCAAGCATCTGTTGATTCTGTGTTTAAGATGGAACAGCAAATAAATAGAATCTAAACAGCTGTGTATCTATTTGAATAAATAAACAAACGTTTAGTCATCTCTTGATAAGTTTCTGATGTATTCATGGAATATTTGATCAAGTTATCTCCATTTCGTATGAAGTAATAGAGTGTAATTTGTCAAAGTAATTTAAGCGGTTGTGCTGGTTTTCGTAATTCTGTATCGTCTGGATTAAATAAATCATATTGTAAATCAAACAGTGGGTGGTTTCATGGCTTAAGAACGTAAAAATGGACGCCTAATTTCATCATCTCATGATGTCTATTAATGAGTGGTAAAATAGGGAGCTATTAAAGATTTTCGTGACTCTGCTTAATGTGTCGAGTACCCATAAAAATAAGACAATAGGAAAACAATAGAAAGTTGGCGTAAACGCCAGGTTAGTGCTCGGGGGTTAATTTAATTACAAAAGATGAATAAACTTTATGACTTGTAGAACGTCGCTAAAGTGTTGCTATTATATAATACTAAATTACTACTAAAACTTTAACAAGAAATAGGCAAAAAGAAAACGATACGCTATAGATTCGGTTTCTTATTAAGCTATTGAATTATGTTGAAAATTTATTTGGACAAATAAAACTGCATAAACATCGTAGCTTTTAACATCAACTTTGTTTTTTACTATGGCAATTTTCTATCCCTTAGTATTTGCTCCACCTTTATGTTTTGCGTATGAATTACTTTGGACGATAAATTATATAAATGTTGACGTAGTTTTACATACGTATAGGGGACTAAACAAGGAATAGTTTATTATAATAACATAATTGATCCACCATCATCCTTTACAATGGCCTCCTCTCCTTCATAGTCTAATTAAGTTATATATACATTTATGACAAGTTTTTGATCAATGATTCTATTACAGCAATTTGTATGGAGCGACTTCTCGGAAGAATACATTTCTACGGATCGAAAACACACATTTTACCCGTCGGTGATCATCAACGAGCATTTGTATGAAGTCAAAATAACCGATGTCCCGGTGATACCATATTTCCCCATCAATTCGTATTACGAATGGGCGCATTACCGGTTTTATGGATTAAGGAACGCCACAGCCTACATCTTAGTCTTCGATTTATCCAACGTCGAAACTTTTCAATACATAAGAACCTTAAGAGATCAAATGGTTGAAAGTCGCGATATGAGAAACGTTCCAGTGCTAGTGGTTGGGAATAAACAAGATCTACTATGCAGTAATACGCCATCTGCCGCCAGTGGATTACAGCAGTTGGCATTAGCTGAAAGCGCTTGCGGCGATTCAAGGGAGAAGCGGAGGAACATCGTCAATATTGTGCGGAAGAATTGGAAATGCGGTTACGTTGAGTGCTCAGCGAAATATAATTGGAGGGTTATCGCTGTGTTTAAAAGAGCTAATGGAAATGATAGACGGTTTGGAGTGGAGTGGAGGTAGCCGCAGTTCTGATATGGCGCCCGACTCGTCGGCAGGCGGGGGAGGTGGATCACACGAAACTCGATGCTCGATTGCTTAGCATCGGTGTACCAGTAAGTTTGATTAATTTAAAGTTTTACTTGGAAACTGCAGACTGTGGACGAAAGTTATGTAAGTAGTACTTACTACCTTAATCAAATTTGCAATGACTGATACTAATGAAGTTTCGGGTTATCTTGAGATATTATTATCTTCAGAATTAATAGAACTAACGATCTATACTTTTGTTACTACTAAATAAATTAAACATTCCAATGAATGGAATTGAAGGTTATTTTAAAATTGATCCTGTGTTATCAAAGAAAGGAATTAACGTCGCAGTTATCATTTGAACTAAACTAATATGGTTGTAGTTTAAAATGATTGGTGAATATATTTTATTTTTCACATTATAAATTAAACATTAGTTCATTGTTTGGAGCTTGGATCAATTTAGATTCTTCATTTATAAATATTAAAATTTAAGAACAAAAAACCAACTCTTTACTAAGGATATTTTTATTAAAAGAGGGATTCTTGGGAAAAATTAACAATGAATTTAAATATTTCAGAAGCGCACATTGTATTTTATATGCTGTTAATAATGCGAGTGTTAAATGTTTAAAAAGGTTGTAGATCACAATAAGTAGCTATTAGTATAAATAAATATTTAAAAAAAACATATTTCTTATTGTAAATGTTAGACTTATATATATATATATACAATACCTTTCAGTTTCAAATACTGGGTTTATATTTTTAAAATGCTAATTAATACTACAATTATATAGAACTGTGGGATTCGTTGTAATTAAAAGCCACATATACTTGTATAACGCGAATATAATTATACGTATTACGATACAATGATATATATATATGTTATCGACGAGCGTGCGCGCGGCCTTCCGCTATCGTGGGCGGTTCGCGACTGGCCACGCGGCAAAGGTCGTCTCGCCCGACACCTCGGATGAGATGCGCGGGAGCGGACGACGATGATCGGGTTGCTACACCAGCCCCCCCGGAGACCGTTACGGTCGATAAAAGTCCTGGAACCTGACTCTTCTACCGGATCGCGTGACGTAGGTGGAGTCGGGTGCGCTGTGTGGAGGCTTCGTGGCTCCTTGCAGCGTCGGGGACTCGCTGAGTAAATAAGCAGGCTTAAGTCTGTCGATGGAAACAGTAACAATTTTACCAGCTATATCTATTTGAAAAGTTTTATCGCTCCGGCTGATAACCTTATATGGTCCAGTATACGGAGGTTGTAAAGCTCTTTTAAGAGCGTCAGTTCTAAGAAAGACCTGAGATGATTTTTGTAGATCCTTATGAACAAAAATATTAGATTTTCCGTGTCGTGTTACGGTTGTAGGTTTCAAATTGCAGATGTGGCGGCGCAGACGTGATAAAAAGTCACTGTAATCAGTAACTTCTGCAACCGATGACGCAAGGAAAAAATCGCTAGGGAGCTTTAAAGTTTCTCCATATACAAGCTCTGCTGAGGAACTTCCTATATCTTCTTTCCAGGCGTTTCTTATCCCAAGAAGTATTAATGGAATGACTTCATACCAGTTTTGATCGGAGTGACACATAATTGCTGCTTTCAGTTGCCGATGGAAACGTTCTACAAGTCCGTTAGCTGCTGGATGGTAAGCCGTGGTAGAAATATGACGGGAACCTGTTAATTTAGACAATTCCTTAAATAAATAAGATTCAAATTGCCTTCCCCTGTCAGTGGTGATTTTTTGCGGACAACCGAAGCGTGATATCCAGTCTCTGATGAAAGCTTTTGCTACAGTTTCAGCTTTGATATCTTCTAAAGCTATGACTTCAGGCCAGCGTGTGAACCGGTCTACTGCTGTCAAGCAATACTTGAAACCATTCGAAATCGGTAGTGGTCCAATAATATCGACATGTACATGAGAAAATCTGCTCGTTGGTGGTGTAAATGCATGCACTGGCGACTTCGTGTGGCGTGTAACTTTTGAACGCTGACAGTCAACACAAGTACGAGTCCAAAGTCTGCAGTCTTTACGTATATTGGGCCATACATACCGTGCTGTTATCAACTTGATTGTAGTTTTAGCTCCAGGATGATTGAGTCCATGGATTGTATCAAAGGCTTGTCGTCGAAACTCTGAAGGTAAGTATAAACGAGGAGACGTACCAGATGTGTCACAATATAATTTCTTCCTGAAGTCAGAAAAATTTAATAACTGTAATTTCAGTGAAGAAGAATTGTTTTCAACAAGTTGTTGTAGCTCACTGTCGTTTTCTTGTGCAGTGTGTATTTTGTTAAGATCCATAGTCTTGTTGATAGATTCTACTCGTGATAAGGCGTCAGCCACATGATTATGATCGCCTGCGATGTATCTTATGTCTGTAGTGAATTGTGATATAAAATCTAGATAACGGAATTGTCTGGGTGAACATTTATCAGAGTTCTTTTTGAAGGCTGATGTGATAGGTTTGTGATCAGTGAACACTGTAAATGGCTTAAGTTCGACCATGAATCTGAAGTATTTGATACTCTCATAAATGGCTAACAATTCTCTGTCATAAGGGCTATATTTACGTTGAGCGTTGTTCAGTTTCTTCGAGAAAAATCCTAGAGGAACCCAGCCTGAATCTGATTTTTGCTGCAACACTGCGCCTATAGCACTGTCTGAGGCATCTGTCATGATGGCTAGATGTGCTCGTGGATTTGGGTGTGCAAGCAAAGTCGCGTTAGCTAAGCCTGATTTACTGTCCTCAAAAGACTTCTCTAACTCTGGCGTCCAACTAATTAGGTAGTAGCCTTAAGACATTGTCCTGATAAGATATTATGCAGAGGAGCTTGTACATGGGCTGCATTCGGAATGAATTTCCGGTAAAAATTCAACATCCCGAGATATCTGCGTAACTCTCGTATATTTTTAGGACGTGTATAATTTAATACTGCACTGACCTTTTGTGTCGTTGGCTTAATACCTGCAGCAGTCACCGTAAAACCCAGAAATTCCACTTCAGGAACGCCAAGTTGAGATTTCGCGCAATTGATGAGTACACCATGTTCATGGAGGCGCTCGAACACAGCACGTAGGTGATGCTCGTGCTCATCCTTTGTTCTGGAAGCTATTAAAATGTCATCACTATAAGGAAAAACAAATTCTTGACCTCTGAGTACCTCATCTATAAAGCGTTGAAATGTTTGACCTGCATTACATAATCCAAAGGTCATGAAGGGGAATTCGTAAAGTCCAAATGGAGTAGCAATTGCTGTTTTGTGGATGTCTTCGGGTGCAACAGTATCTGATTGTACGCGCGTACTAAGTCAATCTTACTGAAGATGGTGCAACCAAATAAGTTGTGAGAAAAATCTCCGATATGGCGGATGGGGTAGCGATCAGGTATAGTGCGTGCGTTCAACGCACGGTAGTCTCCGCATGGACGCCACGTGTTGTCCTTTTTGGGGACAAGGTGTAGAGGTGACGACCATGAGCTATCTGAAGGTCTAGCTATACCTAGTCTCACCATATCGTCGAACTCTTGCTTGGCGATGCGAAGTCGATCCGGCGCTAAGCGACGTGGTTGGCTGACGACGGGCGGCCCCGGAGTTGTGCGAATGTAATGCACGGTAGAATGCTTGACCATGCGCTTTGTTGGGTCTCCAGCAGGGCGCGTGATGTCCGGATATTTTGCCAATACGTCGTGAAAGCGGGAAATACCTGTAATGGTCTTAATTTGGTACACGTTAGGTGATGTAGTAGAAATTGCTTTGGCAACTAACGAAGTAGTATTATCTATTAGTCTATTATGTCGAGCGTCCACAAGCAAATTATAAAAAGAAAGAAAGTCTATGCCGATAATCGGCTTAACAACGTCAGCTATCACAAAACGCCAATTAAAAGCACGACGCAGTCCAAAGTCCAATGACAAATTAATCCAACCGTAAGTACTTATAACTGAGCCATTGGCTGCAAAAAGTTCATAATTTGTTCGCTGAAGGCGTTTATTAATCACAAATTTTAGTGGGTATACACATAAGTCCGAACCAGTGTCTATTAAAAATCGAATTTTAGTTTTAAAGTCTGTAATAAACAAGCGGCCACTAGAGAGGCAGTCGTTTTTGGCCGACATTACCGACTGCCCGGCGCGTTTTCCCTTGTAGCTACAAGGTGAACGGCACTTGATAGCTTGATCACGAAACTTCCAGTGGTACCAACAAAATTGACGCCTTTCTTTCGATGATGTTCGAGAACTATGCAAACTGGGCTTACGTCCACGTGACCTCCGCCGCGAGCGTGTAGATAATGCAGCTACTTGCCGAGTCAACTCCGCTATAGACTGGCGTAATTCACTAATTTCAGCGTTAGGCGTTGTATTTGACATCTCCTGTACCTGAGGTTGACCGATGACGTCGTTCACCGTATCAGCGAGTGTTGCTAGCTCATCCAGAGTGCTCCGTGGTTGCGACGCTACAATTACCTGTATGTGAGTCGGTAATCGGCTTGACCATAATGATCGCACGAAGTCATCTGGTACACTGGGACCAGCAAGGCTCTGCAAGTGTCGTAAAAACTGAGACGGCTTGCGATCGCCGATATCTTCATGTGTCAGTAACTGACGTACCCTCTGCTCTTGCGACGACGAGAGTCTTGTTACGAGTTCGTTCTTCAACTTTTCGTATTTTCCCGAGCTCGGCGGGTTTTTTATAATGTCTTTAACTTCGGTGACGTATTTATAGTCTAGGTTAGCCAGCACGTAGTTGTATTTCGTCATATCTGATGTAATGTTAGCGAGCGCGAACTGTCCCTCTAATTGTGCAAACCATAATGTTGGTTCGTCAGGCCAGAATGGCGGCACTTTAACACTAACACTATTAACAGTCATATTGTCTAGCGGTAGCGACATTTTAGCGGAACGAAACACTTATTAAAAATGGCGGACGATGGTCGTACGAAGCACGCGGTTTTTACTTTTTTTATTTTTAATGTTCGACGCGTCGTGGTCACCAATTATATGAGGGATTCGTTGTAATTAAAAGCCACATATACTTGTATAACGCGAATATAATTATACGTATTACGATACAATGATATATATATATGTTATCGACGAGCGTGCGCGCGGCCTTCCGCTATCGTGGGCGGTTCGCGACTGGCCACGCGGCAAAGGTCGTCTCGCCCGACACCTCGGATGAGATGCGCGGGAGCGGACGACGATGATCGGGTTGCTACAGAACCATAACATAATAATAACAAGTAATAACAAATAATAACAAGCTTATGAAAAAATCTATATTAGCATTATTATCTATATTGTGTGGAGTTGGATAAAATTATTTATCTGTTATAAATCATAATACAAAAAATCACAAAACTCAAGTAAATTGTCATATTACAATTTATATAATTATTTACTAGTTTATATAAAATATATAATTAATGATTTATTGATGACATAAATCTTGATAACAATTTTTTTTTTGTTTTTCTCTAATAGAAAACTATTACGTAATAATTGTTGCGCTTCGATGTCTAAATAAAAATATCTAAGCTTTAAATTCTATATGTTTAGATTTTTTTCAGGGTAATTTTACACTTTTCTACTATAGTATCTTGATTAATACCACGTAACTAGTTGTAGTAGGTAATTGGGATAATGTTAGATATTGTTTATTTAGAATAATCTTTATATTATTCTTTACCTGTAATATGTTTTCAAAATATAATACGACTTGTTGGTGGGCTCCTGTTTCCGCACTTAGACACATTGGCGGTCCGTTGTTTAATAACAGTATTTTTGAAAACCCACATCCTAAGTATTGTAGGTGTCAATGATAAGGTCGTATATATATTTCATCTCTTATGGCATTTAAAAAATATAAATCTGTTTATTTAAACTAAATTTAGTCAAAGTTAAATCATGGACTGAACGTAGGTTATTTCTATACTAAATATGTCATGTACACAATCGCTTGCAAAAACCAAAAATTTTACCTCATACTTCTCTCAAATAATATGTTCATTTTTAGTATGTTCGTATAACCGGCAGGCAAAAATCATTTCCTTGAAATTACAAAAAAAAAAAAAAATCATAAATATCTAATAATTTCAATAGAACGGTCTTTGACAATAATAAATATTGATTTCCAGTAAATAGGTACAGCTACGTACAGAAGCGATATTTCAATTCCAAGATAAAATATTTATAACGTTATCTGTTATTTAAATTTGTAAAATTCCAACTCTTCCCGCGAGTTCCAATGCGGGTTACCATCCTTTATCGAAAGTTATATTTTACGATTCGTGAACGTGGCTTTTAGAAGCGCTTTTCTATGAAGACTGGTTTGATTCCTCGAGGGATCTCAATTTGTCTATAGATTACCGTCACATTTACGTGTTTTATCTTCTAATTCGTGCATATTTTAGGTTTTAGATCGTTCATGGCTAATCATATTATTTTTATAACGTTAGTATTTGATGTAAAACTTTTTACAAATTATAACGATTCACTCTGTGTTGTGTTTTTTATATCTAGGTGCTTCCTCTAGTCATAATTATTATTATCTATTTCATCTATTAACGTTAATAATTTGCGTCTATAGTTTTAGATATCGTTTTGTAAAGATGTAAATAAAATAGTTTTGAAGTGTCTTTAAGTTGTTGGAAAAAATTTCAATTATTCTCCGTGTATGAAGTGTGTATATCTATTTTAAAACTATTGTAATTAAAATTACTTCTTTTAAATTGGCTCGAGTAACACACTGCGTTAAATTTTACAGTAAGTAATTAATAATTGCTCGGAATATGTCGAGGGCTAGCGGCATGTATTAAATTAATATTGAATTAATTATTTACCACATGTGTTAATTTTATAACAGTTTTTTAAATGAAATCATATTGTATGTATGTTTGAATGTTACATTTATTTATTAACAGGCAAATTTTAAATAACTATGTAATTTAATCTTAATTTTTTTTTATGTTTATTCTCTTCTTAATGTAAAATTATAAATCGGCGAGTATTAAGTTTGAAGTATTATAGTTTTACGCACTAGCATTTATACAAATGTTATACGGTACAATAAACAGTTGTGAGCCATTGATATCTGGTTGTATCATTTCTATCCTAAAAGTTACACGAATAATATCCATACCCATATATCCTTATATACACATATCGACAAACATACAGACGCGCACAAATTACGTAGTTGACCGTCAGTAGAAGGTTTTTAAAAGGAGATTTTTGTCCTTTACATCTTTATTATATAACTAACTAGCTGGCGCCCGCGATTCCGCCCGCGTTTAATATATTCTGTGCATATGACGTTTCATTTATAGCTAATTGAAAAAAAAAAAAAACATATGGATGAATAAAAGTAAGAGTATTTTGTTTTTATTAGCGGAAAAAATGTATATAAGCGTAAATTGAAGTGGAAAATGTACAAAAGAGTAAATCGAAAAAAAAATGAGAGAGGA
The DNA here is from genome assembly GCA_014132275.2 of Samia ricini. Taxonomy (NCBI): domain Eukaryota; kingdom Metazoa; phylum Arthropoda; class Insecta; order Lepidoptera; family Saturniidae; genus Samia; species Samia ricini. Next base: position 26,414,830 of record AP028168.1, read on the forward strand.
TCGGTGGAATCCAAAAAATACCTGTCTACGAAAAATACTGCGTTGAAACGTATTAGTCCTATCCCGATATGTTCAGTAGTTTTGAGGTGATGGTGCGTCAAAGGAATGATAAACAAACAAATTGAGAGAACATGGCAAAGGGCTCATAGAATTTGAAGAATATATAGCCTATAACCATCTACGATTAATTCCGCGTCGAATGGTTGTGGTTTCATGCTGGTCGGTCCAGTAGTTTTTGAGTTTACCTCGGACAAAGAAAACAAACTTTGCTTATATATATATATATATATATATATATATATATATATATATATATATATATATATATATATATATATATATATATAGATAGATTACAATATATTACCTAAATCTAAGATGTCAACCTTCTAGCTCAGGCGATCGAGCGAGATTGTCCTTATCTCATCGCTTGACCGTCCTACGATACGTTATTAATTCTCGTGGGAACTTGTGCTGTATTATGATTACGGTATGTGGGTCTAGATATTATGTACTAGGTTAGGTACTAGGTAACACAAATGTACATATATAGTTTGAATGAGCTTTGAATGTTAACGTAAATGGATAAATTATGTTGAAATATCAATGCTTATTTTGTAAGTATTATCGGTTGCTTGGATAACCTAAAAGTATAGTTTTACCTTAAAAGTTTGTAAAAAAACAAAAAAAAAAAGTAATTATTTTGGTGCAAGAATTAGTTGACTTGAGTAGAAACAATTAAAATAACAATTATATAATTTTTTATCAATAGCAAGTCATTTGTTGAGTTTTTTTGGCGCCATCTTGGCTTCAATCGTATAATAGTTTTCATTTGGTATACATAGGCTTACCATTTTTGATCACGTAATACATATTGGTGCCATTTAACGGCTTAACTAGGAAGCCAAAATGCCCGGTATAAAAAAATTAAGGTCACAATTTATTTTTATATAAATGTTAATTATTGATCATAAGTGAAAAAAAGGTGCACTTGAATTCTTTCGTGCCCGCGAGAATTGTCGCAGGGTTCAGTTTGGAAATAACTTGACGCGAGAATACACGTTGTTATAAATGAAAGTTATTTGTGATTAGCGTTAAATGTTAAATTGATTGTTTGTTGATTGTTAAGCCTTCCTAGCTATTACTCAATTCACACATTCACACTATACACTGTTTACTACACACGGGCTACGGAAGGTGAAGCAGGACACCGGCGTTACTCGAGAGGTAAGTGTCGATCTTACATTATTTTGGTCTACTGCGAATCGCAGGTCGGCCAGGGTTAATCACGACCCCGAATCGTTTAGACTAGGGCCCAGCGCGATTCGTTTGATTACAGTCGCGACTAACTCGAACAATAAACATACAAGAATTGAATTCTCACACCATATCACATTTTTTCATGTTTTCTGTACAAATTATTTATACTCACGAGTAAGATTTATTAATAAGTATGTTAAGATTTTTCACGAAAATTGACTTCTTTTAACAGCAAAATACGAATAGTACAAAACTTTTCAATGAGTAAATTTAGCAACACTACACAAACTAGGTACATAAAGAAATGAAGTTATGGCGAGATTTCGGTCTTCCGTACAGTTGGCCCTTGTTTTTAAATTATTAACTTGCAGTATATTATTACTCTATATAATATAATGGTTCGTGGGGATATTAAGTTAGATACTTTGATTATTGTGCCGAATATATTGAAAATAATGACGCCGAGCTTGAATTCTGTGATCTCACAACAACTACATTGGGACGCACTTTAACAAATGGCCGCCACTTTATTAAAGCACTGAAGATTGGTAAAACAACGACGACGGGCTAAAAACACTTGTATTCAGGGCTGTAATAAATTATAAACAATAACACAAAAAAATTAAGTTAATTCCCTGCAATTTCAAACTGAATTGTCATTATTACAATTGTGTTGTAATCAATTATATGTACCTTAAAAGTGGAAGAAATGACCGTTAGTTCGACTAGCTTCAAATACTTCAAAGACTAGGTCCAAAGGCCCTGGTGCACGGCATCGCCTAATCCTATAAAATCTACACCATTGAATATAAGTTAGTTATTGTGCAGAATAAAAGCACATTAAAGATTATAAACATGAATTCTGAGGTAAGTACCACGAAAACTCTTTAGCGAGATGCTCTATCGTTTATTAGAGCGTTGAAACTTAGAAATATACTCTAATCACATGAATTGAAACTATGATGCCTTAATTGGTGGTTCAGTCGTAATTAGCTTCGATGGACGTAAGATCGAACTACTCACTAATATAACAGTGAAGGAAAATATCCCTAGGAATTAATAGAATAAATTTTATAAATAATATTCGGCTAAGTAGCTATCAACCCTGTCGCCAAGTTAATAGGTGAATGAATAATGAAGGTGTATTATATGTTGTGTGTGTCAAATGCTAAGGACTGTAAATTAGAAATAGGATTTAAGTAAATATAAAGATTCGTCATAACCACAATAGGAACACATAGATAAGAAATAGAAAGATTGTAAAATAGAAATAAGATGAAAAACAATAAAGCTACAAAAAAAAAGTAAACAAAACTTGGATTATGTCTGAGATGTAAGGGGACTAAATAAAAAAAAGTAAATAGGTGTGAGAAACAGGTTACTCTAGGCTTGTTTACAATCCAGAATTACATCGACAAATCAGGTGAGATTAAAGTCATAGCGCTGGTTATACAGTATACCAAAAAGATACTGGAAGAATATTGTACGTAATTCAATGAGCAGAAAAAATCAATTGTTGTTTCAACTGATAATTTAAATCAATCTTTCGATTGGTTAGACGTCTCTAATGCTTGTAATAAAATGAATTATTTATATCAGAAGGAAAGTACCTGGTCATGTTACGTTGCATATTAGGATATTTGTGGCAATGATAGTGCTGATTTATAACTACTCGAGCGAGAAACGTACTCAGCGCATACTTATCACGTTTACATTTCCCCAATATATTATTATTAACACGAATGTTTAAATGGATATTTATCTTTACACTATAAAAAAGGCAACGTCTCTCTGTCCGTTAATTGGATAATAAGTCGAGAATTATTAAACCGATAGACATGATTATATTCTGAAATGCACGCAGCTGCGTGCGCGTTTCATATATTCTTCATTGTGTTTAACCTTTTTATACGAAACCCTTATTATTTTCCTAAAAAAAATTTAGTACTAAGATAAAGTAAAAATATTTCTCATAAATTATAGCACTTGCCCGTAAAACTGTGCATTGAATCGGATTTTATTCAAATTTTTATGATATTTTTTTGCACGGGTTCCTAATTAAAAGTAATTAAAAGTTACCCGGAGTAACTTCAGCTATCTACCAAAAAAGTCCCGTCAAAATCAGTTCAGCCGTTCGGGAGATTACCCATTACAAATATATATATATATATATATATATATATATATATATATATATATATATATATATATATATATATATGTCAGGAATGATAAGATCCGCATAAGGACTAAAGTACTATTTTTTTTTTTTTTTTTTGACGGGGGATATGCATTTACGCACTACAAGGACTAAAGTACCTACCGACATTTATCGAAGAATTGGAAAACTAAAGTGTTAGCGCACTAGACACATTGGTCATAAAACTGATGCCCTAAGGAGTCAGTGGATATTCGAATGGCTATCATATATCGGAAGCCGTAACGCAGGTAAGTCACCAGAAAGGTGGGTCACGGCCTGTTAACTTTGAAGGAGACCAGCAGTGGGCATGTTTAGGTAGAAATAGTAATGATGATATTCACATATGTGCATATTTTTAACTGTGTTTTCAACCACAGAAGCAATAACATAATCATGAAGTTACATAGATGCACAAACTTTTATCAGTTCCGACCAGTGTTTTAAGTGTAAAATTTCCGTAGCAACTATTAACAAAGGCACGATGTAATTTAATTTTTAAAGTCTTTCAAGTTTGCATTTCCTTATTTTTTCTCCTTTTTAACAGCTAGCAACACAATAGAAGGAGAAACGACTTCCTGTTCAGAACAACGCAATATCCGGCCTTCGCGTCGCCGTCTGACTACGTCCCCATTTTATACTTGAAATTGGTTTGTTAACGTTGCTTACATTTCTGCAAATTGTTTACTTAGCGCTTTAGCAGTACGTTCACAGCATTACTTGTATTGCCTACTTTTTTACTCTGTATTCATTCTGTTCAAATTACATGCTACAAAAAACGATGAACTGTTTTGAACAGAACAATATTATTACATTCACGTTTTTTGTATTAAGTGCATTTAGGTTATGACCTGTATTATAAAGAGTAATAATATTCTTATAATATGCGCCCCGGTTGTTTTTGGCGATTCAACGGACACTTATGTTCAACAAACATGGACACCACGGAACATGAACTCTAATATTACGTGATACAGTGACATCTCATGCACTAAGAACCACACGCATCATACTGAATACCCTACACGTAAGATACATGGGTTTTATAAGGGACGTTTTTTTTTTACTACATTATTTTTTGCTTCATACTTATTCAAAATCATAACTATAATCTCCCATTTAATTATTGCCCTTCATTTCAAAGTCACCTGTATTAAAAAAAAAAATGAACAGTTTCGTTTTTGGATTTCAATTAGGATAATAGGACAAGGCGGCCGCCTAATAGTGGGAAGTAGAAGACGAAAGTGCATCGCATCATGGTGACACCATAAAAATCGACACTGATTTTCCACCTGGACGTAATTATTTAGTAGGACTAAAAAATTGATAAGGTATGGGATTTATTAAGATCGGCGAACTAAATGATCCTTAGTTTCGGCCCTCCATATTACCAAAGATCATTGATGTTGAAGATCTTTACTATATTATCCGGCAACAAAAATTGTTACTTATTCTCTTATAAAAGTTTCTTTCCTCTTCTTATAAATAAAAATCAATGTAAATATGTTTGTCCTACATGCACTCCTAAAGCATTAGATTATAATGACAATTTGGTTTTGTATACGCACGCGAAAGTTTCTCAGTATTCTTTCCGTGGAATAGCAACGCATGCCAGGCACAGCTGTTATCAAAATCAATGTATGTTTTATAATGTAATTATTTACCTTGTATATGTATAACCTAAAAGTGCTAACGTTTAAGGTTTTTGGACAAAAAAAAAATTACGTAGATGTATGCAACGCATGCCGGGCTCGACTAGTAATAAACAAAAACTTCCCCTTGGATTTTATAACAGTATAGCGATGACTACTTCAAGTTTAACAACGACGTAGTATTTTTTTTTATTGAGACGATGACATTACAGTGATATAAAACGTTACAACCAATTGTTTTTATTTGGTAACGATTTCTTCGGTATGGAACTACGCGGGCAGTAGAATACATATTACTCATTCAGAAAAACCCTACGTAATAAGGATATAGGTGAATTTTTGGCAGATCTCAGTCAGTCACGTATCAGTTTTTCCATTAATGCGTGTTGAATTAAATTTTGATATAATTTGGTTAATACCCACACTTGAAATTTATTGAAAATAAAATCTTTGGTCGTTTTTTCTTTAGTGAATGTAGAGATGACAATAAATAGAAAGGAATGGAAGAGGAAGACATGTTGCGCCGACTCCAAATAAAAATGGGAAAAGGGTAGGGAGATGATGAAAATCTTTGGTCGTTTATTCCACGAAAAAAAAAGTGAATTACCTACTCTTTTAAAGAGCCTGGAAACATCGAATACTAATGCAATATTCGAAAAAATCTTACCTACATGAGAATGACTGAATTTGGTATTTAATTTGCAAATTGTCATTAATTAAATAGGAAAAGGAATACACATAAACTTGAAAGTTATATTTAAATTTACACACCTCGCCGAGTTTCATAATGGTGTTGCAAACTTTAAAAAAAAATAGAGAAGAGAATACGCTTAATAAAAATGTATTTAACAATAGCTAACTTACGGAATAACTAACGGTAACTAACTCATAATGTAAATTTAACTGTGATCAGAAATTAGCAAATTGAACGCTTTAAGTTAGTTACAATGTCCCTCGAGACAGACCTAGCATGTTGCCGCGTAAACATTTTCGACGTATATATAACGTCCGAGGTACAAACTCTAACAATAGCCAGACGTGAGGGCGAGACTAATGGATCCCCTGGGCCCTGGGGTCCTTCGAGAACTAAAGCCTTTCATTATTTATGTTAAGGTATAGAACTGTGTGTTTACGCATTAGAGTTTTATTTATTAGATAGGTATGTTTTTTTTTGTGTCGATTGTAAATAAGATGGTACTACTTCAGCTGAAACCGTTGAATAATACCAATGGACAGATTTTACGAACTTAAGAGTGGTTGTTGCGATGTTTTTCTTCAACGAAGGTTCAGAATTAGAAACACGGCAAGTATGATTTGCTCAGCTTCTACGGCAAACATATTCTTTCACTTTCATCATTTTTGAACATAATCTTATCTGTGAATGGAATAAATCTGTGAAGTAATGACGTCAGTTGGTAGTGTGGCCGGATTCTTCGTCGATAGACGTGGGCTTTTGAATATATCTATCCGATTTCATAGTGAAGGATAACATTTTGAAAAAACTATTGCATGGTGATAGATCATTTTCCGATAGTGGAATGGAATGAATTCCGATTTTCTAGATAGTTTGAAAAGCTGTCGCAAAGCTGTCGCCAAGCTGTATTTTGTAAATTAATATAATAATAGATTGTGGTCAAAGCACTGAGACTTTAGAGCAAGACTGCTCAACCCTATGCCTGCAGGCTATAATGTGGCTGGTTTACGATTTTTCAATGCTCCGCGCGTAAGTATATTCCCACTAAGTTCAGAGTCTTGCGTACGGGGTGACTAACAGAAGATGTTTATAAAAAACTTTTCTTTGATCAGAGTTGTCTAAAACAATAATTAACTCATATCATTAACTGAACGACATATTTGTGACCTATTTAACCCTTATAAATAAAATAACACCTGATTTAACGCCTGGTATTACAAAAATAAATACAAAATCTAAAACTTTATTATTATCCATAGAATAATATAAGCCACAAAATACATTGTTATATATAGTTAACAACAGTAACAGTGACCCGCTAAAAAATTCTGAATTGTCCGTTTGGGCCGAGTGATAAAAAAGTTGGGCACCCTTCCTTTGAGTATATTATAAGAAAGAATGTATTTTACAAGTATATAAAGAATAAAGAATTTTATACTGAACCAAATAAGGTTGAAATTATAACCGCAGCGTTGTAGTAAACCTAGTGACCGTAGCGAGCATACTGTAGTAGATGTCGATGCCAAAGCCAAATATAATTTTATCTATCGAAAGACGTCCACTGCTGGACATAGGTCTTCCCAAAAGATCTCCACGACGACCGACCTTGCGCCACCCACATCCAGCGGATTCCCGCCACCTTCGCCAGGTTGTCGGTCCACCTCGTAGAGGACCTACCCATGCTACGTCTTCCGGTGCGTGGTACCCATTCGAGAACCCTTTCGCCCCATCCGGCATCTAATATAATTTTAAACAAATGAAATTATTACAATATATACTAAGAAAATAATATCTCTAGTAATCATTTTGTTCCTAACATATTATATAAATAAGAAAGTTTCCGCTAACTTATGCGATAAAAGCACTACCTTGCAAACAATTAATATTATTAATATTATTCGTATATATCTCTCGTTTCGTATCAGCCGGTAGCCATCCTCACGTACTAATTAATTATTTTCATAAAAAATATTTTCTATTACATAGTAACTAAAAGCATGTTTTGTTTTTTTGAACTCGCATTATTAAGTATACGTTGTTATTATTTCGGCCGTGTTAATTAATTTTATCATTATAACATAAAAAATAATGAATCGGGTTTTTTTTATTTATTATTACATACTAGTGATCGAAATTCAGTCATAATTAATTAAGGTATTTCGTTTCTTAGATAAAGTTAATAGTTATTTTACCAATTGTAATTTTGTTTATAGAACCTTCTCAAAAGTAAATATTCTGCTTAAGTTTGCTTATGCAATCTCCTCCTTCTGCTTCTTATATTTTTTAACTGCGTATAAAATTTAGCTTCACTTATTAATGTATAGATTTAGTAATTAACCTAAAATAGATTACCAGATAATTTTGGAAGAATATTAACCCCTTGAGCACCTTCCCGGCATTTACGCCAGCTTTCCATTGTTTTCCTATTGTCTTTCTATTGTTTCATTTTTACGGGTACTAGACACATTAAGAAAATATAAAATTAAATTATTACGCCCTTCAACGCCAGGCGGTATATGGTGCTCAAAAACTAGCAGTGTTGCCACGTTACATAAATTTCTATTAGGAGTGTGTTTTAAATAGCTACTATTTTCTGACAATATATCGAATACTCTGTACGTATACTATCCATAGGTACTCAGGGTTGGGTGAGCACAGTACCATGTTCCAATTTGAATGTGTCGCTATCATCCAAGCAGCAAACGCAGTCTTCAAAAGGGAGATAAGGGACTTTGGCATCCGAATTCGATCTGATAGTAAGGCCGTACTCCAAGCGCTTGAGAATATTTCCATTACCTCAGGCCTCATATACAAATGTCACCTTGCACTGCAACGCATAGCGGCAGTCAACAGGGTCATCCTACAATGGATAAAGCGTCACAGCGAATCAATGGGTAACGACGCAGCAGATGAACTGGCAAGAAGAGGATCGACAACAACAGTGGCAGGCCCTGTGCCTTGTCTTCCTCTTGCTTACAATACTTTTAGATCAAGGTTGCGTCAATACACCCACAGCACTTACAGTGAGAGATGGACTAACACTCCTGGCTGTAGACAGTCTAAACAAGCTGTTCCGGTAATATCACGGAGCTTGGCCCGGAGACTGCTCAGCTTATCTCGCACTGATCTTCGTCTAGTGGTGGGTGTAATGACGGGATATTGCTCACTTAATAAACATTTATTCACTATAGGTCTGACAGATAGCCCCATGTGTAGGGGATGTCTGAAAAAAGAAGAGACTGCTGCCCACGTGATCCTGTAATGCTCGGGAGTAGTCAACCAACGGGCAAAAACCCTCAAGCAAATGAGGTCGCTCCAGGAAGCCTGTGATCGCCCCAGGAGGCTTCTGCGCTTCTGGAAGGAGCTGGGCTGGCTCGAGTAGCTGGCTGATCCTGCACGCACAATGGACCGCCAATGTGTCTAAGTGCGGAAACAGGAGCCCACCAACAAGTAAACAAGTAAGTAACAAGTAACTATCCATAGATATTGTCAGAAATTTGGAATAGGTTTTTAGAATAAGCGAAATTTTACCAAGAACATATTTCCATAATCTATGTGAAGTATAAAATACAAAACGCTCCAATCAGAAGACATCAATCGAACCTCTGACGAGTACAAAGCGAACGGTATTTGAATCTGAGAAGGTGTCCCCGATTTACTATGTATGCAAATACGGGCTTTTGATGTCATCGGGTTTCAAAGAGAATTGAGATACGAATCCTACTGAGATGTTCTCCGAATTCGTGTCTCTGAATCAGAGGATACGATTTTAGAAAAAGTAAACGCTTTAATTATACCAGTAGAGTTTGATATTTCTATAATAAAATTTTACTTATATATCTTTGCATCTACATATATCTCACCAATATTTTCAAGCACACAAAGATTACATGAGAAAGTACACTTATTAGGCGATCTCGAATAGAAAAAAATCTCTTTCCTTATGGATGAGACGTTGGTTTTTCAATTTATAAATAAATAATACATTCTACAATTATCTGAGAAACCCGCTAACATAGTGTTGGAAACCTAGGCTAGTGACAAACCCACGAACTATTTTCAATTAAATTTCGTTCGACACATATTGTACAATCTTTCAATCAATCTGAAATCAATGGCAATAATTAAAAAAAGTAATAAGGTAAAAAAAAAAAAGTAATTAAATTATAAAAGTATATAATTGAAGTACGAAAACCGTGCGCCGAGTATTTGGGAGGCGATAACCCCACTCGTACTCGCGCACATCAGGTAACAAGTTCACCTATTAGGCTGGGGAAAAAGTTTCTTCGTATTAAAATACGAAATATAAATATGAAAACTCAAGAGAATTTTTTCCAAAGTTTATTTATATTTAATTACAGTATATTTGTGTTATTTTGTTCGATGACTTTCTGCTATCTTGTAGATAATGTCATGATCCCGTTACTGTAGAAATTTTGGGATATGTAATCAAAAATACGCCACTCTACGTTTTGACAGTCCTCTCAATGTTAACCTGATACTGCCTAAAGAAGAGACGGAAACAGGTGGAAATCTTTAGATGCATTTACATCCGCCAGCCAAACTCTATTACATTTTGACGAGTGTCATAAATGTATGTGGTCTATCGTTATCGTAATGAAACACCTACCCTTTCTATTGATCAATTTCGGCCGCTTGCTCTCAACTTCTTTCTTTAATCTCATTAGTTGTTGAGTTGTTGGCAGTAGATATCCGAATCAATGGTTCTGCCCGGCGCGAAAAGCTGATAATGAGCAATACCCTTCTAATCCCACCATACACACAGCATTACTTATTCCCGAGTTAACCCAAGTTTTGCCACAGTCTGTGAAGCCTAACCGACCTTTGATTACGATCTTTTTCGCACGGTCTTGTCCTACGTGATCCACTTTTCATCACCAGTTATCAATCTTTTCCAAAACGTTACGTCATTACGTCTCAATAGAGAATCGCAATCAGTTCATTAGTTTCTTTCAGTGAGCTCGTCTGGCACCCAAACATTTTTGTGTACACAGGGGTACACAATGGGTCAAAACTATTCGCAGTTCTTTGGTTATGTCGCAACTACTAATATGCCGATTTTACTCCATTTTTTTCAAAAATGGCGTCCACTGTATCTGTAATAGTACGGCCAGAGCGAGATGCACTTATGACATTAAAATTCCCAAATTGAAAACGCTTAAACCAACTTTGTGCTACTCTTACTGATACTACATTAGGTTTATAAACGTCACGCGGCTTTTTCGTGGCGTGCATGGCATTTTTTCCTTCCTTGTAATAAACTGACTACCCCTGATTTCCTAAAACAAATCCATCCAAAGGTTGCCTGGACGAAATTGCTGGCAGCACTAAGGCCACCTTTTGTACTATACATCCAATAAGTATATAATGTGCATTTAATTAGTGTACAATAAAGAATTAAATAAATAAATAAACTTTTGAATTGTATAGAATTTCTTCATTAGATTCACTTGATTTTTCTATTATAGTTAGATTCTTAGATAGACTCGATTCATTACATTATACATTTCTTTGGAAATGAAACCTTTTTAATGCCACCAAAAGCAGCCAAATACAAATAGTACTGCCAAAAAGATATTATTACAAGTTTTTACATTCTATTATATATGCGAAAAGGCTTTTCCCTGACTTATCACAACATGGTTACCGGGTTATCGACCGCTGCAAAACGATTTTGACACTTTTATTGAATTTATAATGCATGTTTTAATGTTTTATTTAATATTTATTTCCCTAAAGTTAGTTTAAAATGTTTCTGAATTAAACTGAACTCATTATTCCGTTGGTACCTAAAGCAAGGTTTGAGGGCAGTCACGAGGCGACCGTTACGAGGTATGAAATTCGAAGAAAACGGTTGTTTGAATACCTAAAACCCACACAGATTTATTAGTACTCCAATAAAACGCATCTTTGAAAACTCATTTAAACAACTTCAAAATATACAAATAAGTGTACACTTCTTTACAAATTACGAATAGGTTTTAGTTTTATCTTCTTCTCTTGTATCTTTGAAAAACGATAATTGATTCTTTGATACATAAACCTAATGAGTAATGCCGACTAGTTCCACAAAACTTATCTGACCCGGTCATGACATCGCTGTCTTCGCTTTTAGTGTTGTTAGCAAATATTTTTTTGGAATAAGGTGGGTACAATGTGATATACCTAACAAATTGACCGCCATTTTGCTAAAAAATTGCTTGAAAAGTATATAAACAAGACATTCATTGACATCTGTCAACGTGACAATGACAGAAGTATGTTTTTATTGTTAATTATTTTCTTACGGCACTGAATACAAGTTCTTTAGATTCTACTTAGTATTTTTTTAGTAATCTTCAGATAACCAATAAAGGCGCGGCACTATATTAAAGCGTTCTAAGGGATCTCAGAATTCAAGATTCGTAAAATTATTTTCAATGTATTTTATTTATGCACAATAATTTAAAATTCACATGATCATACCTAAAATTATCCCACAAAATATGTTTATTTTTTATAATATATGCACAATAATAAACAAACGTATCATGTTACCAATTAATCTTGTTTTAAAAACCAATTAATCTAGACCGACTTTCTGTTGAGAACTAAGCACACATTTCTTCGAAGCAACAAAAATGCTACATAGAATACAAATCGAATGTATCTAGCCGGAGGCATTTATCTGCGGTTACGTTTGAAACTTTAGCTTATTTAAAACAAAATTATTTTGGACCTTATGTCCAGGGACATAAAGTAGATTATGGAGTAATATTAATATTTGTATTCTTTAGTCACCAATAGGAAAACCGCTTAGATAGGAGAATTTGATCACCCAACTTTATGCTTACGTTTTAAATGTTAATAAATCGTGGATAGAATTAGAATTTAGTTCTGTATTTTCTATCTTATTTGTAGGTTTAAAAAAAATCATCTACTTTTAAATTGTTTCAATGAAATAATTAGAATAATAGCCATGTAAGCATAAATTTAAAGCGACGGTGGCTCAGTGTTAGTATTATTAGATTCCGCGTCGATCAACTTAGGTTCGAATATACATTGCCTATTTTATAATTAGCATGAGCTTTTTTGGTGCTTGTATTATCATGAATAGAGGAGGGGGGTATACGCTTTACTATTTTAACCGACAAGACAGACATAAATATCTGAGATTTTATTTACATAATAGTTTCCTTATTCATTACTAAAAGAACCGTACTCAGATTAGAAAGTCGACTGCATATATCGCTTTAAATAAAATTAAACTCAGAAATGAATGTCTAAAACAAATGAATTTAAATTAACCTCTGAAGCTTGCTGCACTACGTGGTTGAGACTGATCGTTCGCACGCCCCGATTCCCCTACCTGCCGATCGTTAAACCGCTGCAGCATTGCGAAAGGCATTTAATTAAACTGTTGAAGACTGTCAAGTTATTTATTGTACCGAACAATTTATCTGAGTATAATTAATGTTTCATTGCCCGTTTGACGTCATATTCGAATTTATCTCTCCCTATCCTTATCATTTGAGGTCGGCACACAACATGTCTGCCTCTTCCATACCTGTCTATTTGCAGTCATTGCCGCATGCACTCTTTCTAAATATATCATTTTTCACACATTTCATCCATCTATTCTTCGTTCTTCTTCCTCTTCCCATATACCCGTCAACGTTCATTTCCAATATCTTTCTTACATCATTCTCTTCCTCCCTGCGCATACGTATCAGAATAGATGATTCTCTTTAACTTCTCTGTTGTAATTTAATATTCGAGTTATTATAACGAAACTAAAAAAAAAGTATGTCTCATATATGTAATGTAAAGAAATACCTCTCTGTCTAACCATTATTTGGGTTATAAATCGAGAACTAATGAACTGATTTACGTTATTCTTTTTTTAATATTAGATACAGCGTATCTACACTAATAATAAATAAAATTTCTTCTGTACATTTAACTTTTTTACAAATTTTATAGATCAAGTGAAAAGAAAAACTAGACATTCTTTTGAGCATTTTCAATTCATCAGTTTATTTATTAATTAATTCATTCATTTATTTATACTTTAATGACAATTTGTGTAAAAAGGCGGACAGAGATTCTCTGCCAGTCAGCCTTGGGATGGTAAATAATTTTAGGAAGATGCGAGAGCGGAGTATTACGTACAAAAATTATCCTTTTATAAACCCTATAAAATATTTCAATCATTTTCCCCACAATAAACACATTTATGATACAATTTCTTACTTCGCTCCAGTATTTACACCTGCTTTAATGTCGTGTATATTATTGCTCCATTGAGAACCACCTCCATTATTCAAGATAGTGTATCCAGACATCTTGACGTCTCATATATTAGGGGAGTGCAGTAATAAAACTTAATTAATGACCAATAAAAATGTAATGTGTTCAATCAATAAAACGATCCTGTTTTTTATATACAAACTAGAGAGGTTCCGTGTGGTGCCGTCTTAAGGATAGTAGCACCCCATATCTTTTCCCTGGGTATCGTAAAAGGCAACTAAGGGATATATAACGTGATGGGTAGCAGCATCCTCTGAGAACCACAAACACCTACTGCGATCGCCAACCCGCCTGCCAAGCGTGGCGATTATGTCAATTCCCCCCTTATCTATGGAGGAGACCAGGTCCAGCAGTGGGCGCCTTTACGGTTGGATGGATGGATAGAACCATGTGGGAGATTAAAAAACTTCGTGATGTAGTATAGTTGTTCAAAAAAGTGGTATTGGAGTGATAAAAGGAAGCTTAATTTTAAAACGGATAGTCTTTATTACATTTCACAACAAAGCGTTTGTCTGAATTAAAGAAATAAAGATTCGTTGAAAAAATTCTTAGGTAAAGGTCAACTATATCGGTTTATCATGTTGGCGTTTTGTGCTCGATCTCTGTCGCATTATTTAATAATTCTGATTTTCTCTTCATGTGAACTTTTTTATTTTTAATGTGGGAAATCCTTTTTTACCTGCCTTCGCTAATACTTTCAGTACGTGGTAGCCATTCGATAATCCTCACCGGGCATCGATTCTACCGGCATTGTGCCCCGCAATTCTACTTAAGTTTGGCAAAATGAAACTCTAACTCATAGCACTCTTCAATGCTCTTTGATTAATCTTGAACTTTGTTATGAGGGTATAGTGAGCGACCACGTCTCAGCGCCGCATGCCATCACTGGCGTTGGTATTTTATAGTATCAGTTATTATTTTTAATACTAACAGTATTTTTTTTACACGGAGGCTCAGTGCTTTGACCATAATCATACCTGATGTTAAGTGACGATGTGGTTCAGGATGGTAAACTCACAAAGCCTAGAGGTACTGGTTCTCAAGTGATGATGCCGGAACACACCTATTGGTATTTAGCGACAGGTTTTTAAACTTGGAGTGGTAGCTACTAATTTATCAGTTTAAATAGATACTTCATATTATCTGAAGATTAATTTAATTAATCCGTTTAACTCCTCTTAAAAACGGTTTAACCATTCTATCTCACGAAACAAGTCTCAATTGATTGATGAATTCGATAATTCATTACAAAACGCTTTCACTCGGCCGTGAATATTTTAACGAAAACCGAAACGTTTGAAACGTACTGATTTATTTTTGCACCGTTACTGACGCTTGTAAAAAAAAAACGCTTGTACTCCAAAGAAAGAAGAAAATAGTTGAATATCATTGTAGCGATGACGCCATAGTGCGGCCGGTTTCCGCATCAATGGACGCCGATTTGAGCCTATCTATCCTACTCTAAAAATCAGCCTGAGCTATGCAATGAAGGAACACATTGTAAGAAAACCATAGCATAATGGTAGGGTATTTTATAATAATGCCCGCATGCCCGCATACCAACCTCAAGTTTGAAACCTGTGGCCAAATACCAATAGGTGTGTTCCGGCAGTATCGCTTGAGAACCAGTGCTGGACCATCCTGGATCACATCATCACTTAACATCAGGTGAGATTGTGGTCAAAGCACTGAGCCTATAATGAGTAAAAAAAAAAATTCTACTTTAACTTTCTATTTTGAATTTTGACTAAATTGATGTCTACTAATTGTGGATGGCTCTTTTTCATACCAAACATTATTTTTCGACTAAGAGAAATATGTAATTTTTATTTTCATATTTATCGTCATTCTCCCAGCTGAAAGACGTCCACTGTTGGACATAGGCAAGGAAGGAACTCTACAATGATCGGTTTTTTGCCACTCGCACCTTGTGAAATTCCACGACTTTTATTTCGCCGTTCGTGTCACCGACTCAGTGGGGCTAATTGATGCACTGTCCAAGCAACTTCTTCCAATATGACGATTTAGGATACCATTCAAAAACTTGTTGGTCCCATTGCGCATTTGTTATTAATCAGTTCATAGTTATAGTGCATCCTAAAAAGGTCAATGCAATAAGAACTACTTTTAAGGCGTCTATTGAACGTTACTACATTTTCTAAATGACCGTATGTTTTCAACAAAAACCACTTCTAAGATTCCGATGCTTCATTCTAAGATTCCTCGGTGAGGAATTCCAATTGTGAGCTCGCCTTTATTGTGTTCCGTCTATTCCAAGTAGGTACATAAGTTACTGGAATTTCTTTATTAAATGTCATTTTTATAAGTCAATAAAAATTAAACCACAGGCGTTATTTATTTTTGGCTTTCCTGGATTATTATATTAATCCTTGTCAAATTTTTATATCTTATTTATATCTTATAAATATTCCGATATAATTACGAATATTTATATCTTATAAAAATCTCGGTGCACGATGTTGGTCCGTGATACACTTTGAAAATACTGAACCGATTTTAATCAAATTTTGCATACAGTGTGTGATTTAGCTTAAATTATAAGTTACGTTTCTTCCCGATTAATGACCTTAATTTTTTAAATGTAAATAACTTTTTATATGATAAAGTAATCCGAGAAACCATCTGCCTGTCTGTGTTTTTATGAGTATACATTATACACTTTGAATACATAAATAAAAAAAAATCTTCAGGCGAGACGAATGTCCTGCAGTGAACGTTTTTCGGTTGAGGGAGTATAATATGCCTCGTTGGCGCAGTTGTATAACGGTGCGACTGCCGTTCTGAGGTCTCGGGTTCAATCCCCGGGTCGGGTCAAGTGATATTGGGTTTTTCTACTCGGTATCATTCCGGAGTTGGGAATCTGTGTCCGATATGGTGACAGGCTCGCCCCCTGTCACATCTGCGACGGAACTAAGCTCGGCGAAATGTCGGTGGTGTAGTTCGCTATTTCACCTCTGCCTAACCCTTCGGGGATAACAGGCGTGAGCTTATGTTATATATATAAGATTAATAAAGGACAATTAAAACAAACGATGTGTTGCTTTTCAATAAAGAAACGACATTTTAAATTTATTTTTTTACTAGTCCAAATTGAAAATAGAATGATAATTTTAAAACCTGTTTGACATGTAAGAAAATATCATAACGGCCAATATGACCTCTTTAACCATAGATGTCAAACTATTTTCATTATAAAATATAATAATAATACATAATTAAAGAAATAAATTTTCTTTACATTTATAAAATTATTTATTTATTTTGTTATATAAATGTGGTGCTAGAAAAAGAAATTGCTGATTTATGACATTTGTATGGAATTTTTGGATTTCGAAAACTAAATCTTTTGAGTCGAGTAATAGGCTCATACTAGATAGAGCTTCGTAAGCTCCGATTGGCTCTGAGAATCCTGACAAGTTTCAAATATACTTATTGAGTACGATCAGTATTTTTCTAGAACTTATCAATTTCTTGTTAATGTCGCATAAATTAATAATCATCTAAATCTGTACTAATAAATAAAATTGAAGTGTCTGTTTGTAATATCGTAATATCATTTTTTTTTACAAAATACATATGAAAACGATACATATAACAAAAATAAAAAATAATTTATTTTGGTCTGTCTGTCTTATTGTTCCGGGTAATCTCCGGAACCGCTGAACGAATTTTCACGGGTTTTTTTTCGGTAGATAGCTGAAGTTACTTCGCGTAACTTTGGATACTTTTAATTTTCGAAAATAATTAGGATTCAGGGTTATAAAAAAACTCATGAAAATTTGAGTAAGTTCTGAATCAATACACAGTTTTACGGGCAAATGTTTGAATTTATGTGAAATATATTTGCTTCATCTTAGTAATAAAATTTTTAGTTAAAAACCAGGATAGTTAATCAAAAATACAACTGGAGTTTTTTTGGCGGGATCTTTTTCTGTCATGTAGCAGTTGTTTTCTTCAATTAATTAAACTTTTGTTTTTGACTCTATATGATTTAATCTAGGTGGCGTTTTATTTTATATGGATTGGTTTTTGGGTACATGTTTGGTTTTGTTCTAGAAAATAACGCGTATTCTGAGGTGCCGACAAAGCTCCATAGAAAGTTCGAGTAGGATGAACCACCGTTTTGCTGGTGATTAGTAACGCTAATATAATATTCAAAATATATCTTACCCACTTGACACTGGCATAAATTGTGTGTACACAGATTACCATTATTTAAGAAGAATACAACTACTATATGTCAAACTAATATAAGAACGATACAAAACTCTTTCATTAGGTATTCATAGTAATTAGGAAAAAAGAAACTATAGGAAAGTTCCCAATAAAATAGTAAAAAGTGTTTTTTTTTTTTAATATGATTCGTTTATGAAACAACGACTGTGACAATTTTAACGACGGACGAAAACGAGCAGAACCGCAGGAAAGTGCCAATTAAAAGTATAAATTCGATTATTTAAACGTTTATTTTTATTTACAAAGCGAATGTGTTTATTTATCGGGTCAGTGATCAGTGAAATTGAGTTTTTTCATCGATATATAATGTCATTGAGAAAAATAATCGGGATATTGGTATCCATATATACCAATGAGTTTAAAATTAAAAAGTTCTTGATTTACCCAGAGTTTGAGTGACTTCGATTAGGTCTTTATAAATTATTTTTTTTACATATTTTGTCTAAAAACAGTTCTTGAACTAGGTAGATCAAAACGTTGGAAGAATGCGAAAAACGTGTTTGAACTTTTGGTAATGCACACGATGTCAGCCATCACATGGGCTTTAGCCAATAGGCCATTTCAAAAGGTTGGATCAACCTCGCATTATTTGCGTCGTTTGGAGCCTAACAGCAGTTTATACAATTAAATTTAAAGAGCAGATTCCCTACGTAAAAGATAAAAAAATCTAGGCAACTGTTGAGGACAAATGAACCTCTTACATCTAATACATTCAATTACGACAATAACATCGCGATTCACATGCCTTATAACACACCCCCATACACACACACACCCATACACACACACTAGCTAGAAACACGAGAGAGAGAGATATAACATGTGTACCTCATGTGTGTAAAAGAAATTGATAATAAGTTTGTAGACTAAGAGTAACTATGTACTAGTTGTAAGGATTAAAAATGTATTAGAACCCGTGCCGGACCGCCGGCAAAGTTGTTTCTGCCCATGCATTGAGCAATTACACGCACAACACTCCATACACACTCATGCATAACATGCAGGTACATAGGTCCTGTAAGGAACCTTTTTTTATATTAATATAAAAAATTTAGGGATAGCTAGGACACAACTCGCGAGTGAGTCTTGAGTACTCAGGTGACGGCCAAGCCGAGGTTCGTACCACTTTGGTAGCCCTTGAGCTAGTCACCTTATTGCGGCTGAGTGCCTTCAGCACTCGCCCCCAAAGTTCGGTGAAGCTGTAAAGGCCCTTCCGGTCAACAGCATTAGCTAGGTCAAAAAAAAAAAAAAAAAAAAACCCGGCAAAATATAGTTTCTAAATACGTGTAATTCCAAGATAAATAAATTCACTCCACATTATATAGGGAAGTTGGGGTTTCATTGCTGGTGAAGAAAGCGTCCCTTTCAGTAACCATGGAGCCTGGTGACAGAAGTGAAAACGGTTTTTTTTAATGTTTAAATTTCATAGTTTGTTAACTGAAATTATTAACGTAACCTAACATTTAATATATAACATTTCTCTAGTTTTTATATCTATTATTAGCGCTCTAAACAAATGATTATGTACTTTTTCAAATAGTTTATTCATAATCAAAGCATACGATAGACTGCGTAAGCAAACATTTTATTGTTTATCTCCGAGTGCCACTGCTTTAACGACATCTTACACTTGACATACTGCAACATGTTGACGGCTGACGTCATAGCATTGACAAAGCGAATCTATAAGTTTTTTCCCTATCGAGAATCGCTCAAAGCCGCTAAAGAAGTTTTCATTCAAAAAATAACTAATAAACTGTTATTTGTTAGTTTAAATCATCAGGAAAAAAACATAATAACAGAGTACAGAAACTCCGATTACATGGCACGGGATAGCTAGAATTATAAATGGTAATTGAATTTTCTTAATAATATTAAACAAGATTTTTTAACTTTCCGTCATTTAGTCCCAACAAAACCGTTTTTTTTTTTTTTTCCTTTAAGTAGGGGAATACATTTACGCATGCTTTCACATACGGGGGAGGTATGTGGGACAACACGACAGAACTCCATGACTACCCACTACACCCCTATGA
The DNA here is from genome assembly GCA_014132275.2 of Samia ricini. Classification (NCBI taxonomy): domain Eukaryota; kingdom Metazoa; phylum Arthropoda; class Insecta; order Lepidoptera; family Saturniidae; genus Samia; species Samia ricini. Next base: position 26,435,236 of record AP028168.1, read on the forward strand.
GTAACCACCTCTACCGCCATATGTGGGCCCCTTTTTCTTTTTCTTTTTTGTAGGGGGAAATGCATTTACGCACTACCCTTACCCATTGCATTAGTGAGACCGAAGTCCCCCAATGCAATGGGTAAGGGGGTGCGGAGGGACGTCTCCGCACCAGTGTGGGACTCGCCCGGGCGTGAATCGCCCGGAAATACCCACTAAAACCCCCCGGGGGCGTCCGCCGCATTTGGGATGAGGGCGACACGGGGTGGCTTTCGCAGTCACCGCGTCCCCATATGTGGGCCCCTAGCCGCGTAGAAGAGTAGTCCCTGTCAGACAAGACTAAGATCTCCCGACAGCTTCCCCAGTGCAATGGAAAGTCAGGGCCCCGCAATTTCTCCCCTTTAGTCAGCTGTAACTAAACCTTACTTGAGAATGACGAATCGATTAATTTATAAATAGAATCATTTGAAGCCAAAGTTCCTCAAAATCGTACTTATTACATTTAGAATGAATTCTTATCAATTACATTCGTAGTAATATTATATGGTTTATTTTTATAATTTCGGAATATTTTGAATGTAGACTTAAAATGATGTTGTGTGAAAAGGAATTGAAAGGGAACTTTGTAATAACCAGTGGAAGTTACGAGATACGAATATAAATTACGAAGTGCGTACAATTACGGCCGGGTCGGCTTATATTTGTCCCTTGTGAACTCTTTGAATAATTGATATTTGTATGGAGATTGTTTCAAATGTACCCAATACAATTTTTTTTTGTGTAAGGTATTTTATAAACGCTTGAAATGAAAAAAAGAACAAGTTTATTCTAATATCGCTTTTAACATTTTGCGTTTGGTTTTAATTTCTTAAAATTGAATAACACTATTTTGTGCAGCTTATTTCCTTTCTAGGAGTAGTAAATTGGAATAGATTAGAAATTTACACCATAAGCGATCTTTACAACATAAAACATGATATTTGTATTGTAAATATTGTAATTGTGCATGTTAATTTAAGAAAATCTTGACATTAATTAATAAATAAATGATGATCCTGTACGAATAATGTGAATTATCGTTCAAACTTTTAACTTTAAGGGTAATTTATGAATAAATAAACACGTGAAACATGTATACGTATATATTTGCCAATAATTTCAATTAATAAACTACACAAGCGTACTTATTCTACAGTCTGACGGAGGGGACTGGTGCAGCAAGTGTCGGGCGCGTGCTTCGCAATTTGTATGTGTCGGCAAATTATCATGCACGCGCTATACTGTGTCGCTACAAACTTAAATGTACAAATTAAAATCAAAACTTTAGCACGATACCTAAGATCTTATAAAAAAACGAACATTTTGTTTCTATTTTTAATGGATATTTCTAGTTATTCAGAGAAATCAATTCTTCACCTGACATTTCTGATAATTGTGTGAGTAAAAAATATTCAGTATAGCGGTATAGTTTATTGCCCAACAGGCCTCTATGTGTCCTTGTCAGAGTTCTGACATATAGCCGTATAACAAAACCGGACCATATTATTACACAGAAAAATAAAACAAACAGATGCACAGAAATACAAACGTGTCTATTTAATTAACAATTTAGAATTATTTTATTTATGCCAGTGTGGTAAATAACTACCTACATATAGTTTTTTTGTATAATTTGTATGAAATTTTATCAAAAACTATGGACGAGTTTATTAACAAAAAAATGTAATATACGAAGTATCTAGTGGGAAGATACATTCGTCCTTCGAACAGCCTTCGAATTATTCAAGTATTACTCGATATATTTCTACGCAACCTTTGTACTTTTTACATAATTTATTTCTTTTTTATTTCCATAACTTATTTTTCAATAAAAAACAAAACTAGAAAAAAAGTTAACACGAATTTACACGAAAAATTACCTAGGTGACTCGAATATGTAGCAAAGACGTATTTATAACGAAAAACTCGAGAATAAATTATGTACACACATTTGTGTATAAGATAGTACGACGTAGATAATAATTTTTCACTTTAATAGGGCTCGTGGGATCGCAGTTCAATATTAATAAAGACCATTGAGCAAGGTAAGACACTAGGTTTAAATAGGATGGTACAATCTTCCAACTAGTAATTAACTAAACTAAATAGTAATGTATTTTAAGTAACAAAAATCAAGAATCGATCACATAAGGAGAACATAATATTCATAAAGACATTCATGTAAATTGTGAAGTGTGTTTTCACAAAGCGTTACAGTAAACATCTTTCCGACAAAGTATTTTTTCTTTTTGTCTTTTTTTCCATAGATTGACGTCAATTAAATTTCTGTAAACAATACATAAACCGTTCAAAAGCTATATACTACAAAGTATTAATAACTTATTAAAACTTCAGACCTCTAAAAATATATATAAAAAAAACTCGTTTCCAAAAAAAAACATGTATCGTTTTGTGAAAACGCTCCTCAATTGCGCTGTCAAATATCGTTAATTAAATAATACTTCAATGTATGCCTTTATTACTTGTACCAATTCGGATTGGCCAACAACCATCATTTTATAATTTAACTAGCTGTGTGCCACGTTTCATTTATTTTCACTGCGTAATATATTTTTTTATATGTAATCTTAATTGTTTTCCAATTTTTTTTTGTTACTAACATTAAGCGATAATGGCGCACCGTGTAATGCGACCGGATCCGCGTCAATCGACGCGGGTTCCATTCCCGCTTATACGACTCTAAAATCGGCTTGAGCTTTCGGTGAAGGAAAATATCGTGAGGAAGCCATAGCATGATGGTAGGGGATTTTGTAATGATGACCGCCTGGGCAGCTACCACCCTCAAGTTTAAAATCCTGTCGCCAAATACCAATATTTATGTTCCGGCATCATCCTTTGAGAACCAGTATCTCTAGGCTCAGTGTGCTTACCATCCTGGACCACATCGTCACTTATCATCAGGTGAGATTGTGGTCTAAGCATTGAGCCTCTGCCGTGTAAAAAAAAAACACAAATTCAAATACCTGCCAGTAACCATAGTAACTGTGCATTGAATCGGATTTTATATATAATTTCATGAGTTTTAATTTTTTTTACGCGGAACCCTAATTATTTTCAAAAAACATAAGTACCCTTAATTACCCAGAGTAACTTCAGCTATCTACCAGAAAAAGTCCCGTCAAAATCTGTCCTGCTGTTCCGGAGATTACCCGGAACAAACAGACAACAAAATGTCAAATTGTATTTTTGGTATAGTTATCCTATATATATTTATATATATCTATATATATCTATTTAGTAGAAAAAAATATTTTTATATTTCAAACAGACAATTCAATTTTATGTATTACTATAGATAATATACAGATGGAATTAATACAGAAATAAAAAATACAATCTCGGTAATTAAAACATATTTTTCCAACTGGCTGTATAGAAAAAAAAACACTCTTTTCTTTAATCTCGTTGCAATTTGAACTTCGATGAAACGAAAAAAAAAAAAAAAACGACATTGGAAATCGAGATAAATCTATAGGAGTTAACGTGCGAGAGAATGAGATAGAAACAGTATTTCTTCAGTGCTTCGTAGCCTCCCCACTCTTGTCTACTGTGAAAAAAGGTATCGTATAGATTTACTGTTTTGGAAGATTTCTCTTCTACTGCGTATGGACTATACCTACAAGTGCTATTTTGTATTATTCTATTTAAACCTTCTGAACGATTAACTTGTTTGTATCAATTTTCTCAAGATACAACTTGTGTTTACCTTCAGAATACAATGGGATACAAAGAAAAATAATCCAGTAATATAGACATTTTATATCTTTATTATATTTCACCATTTCCACGATACAGAGGGTATAAATAAAGGTCGATTTTATCGGACTTGATGATGATAATAAAAAAAACATATAGTATTATACGTATTTAGAAATATATCTCTTCGTATTAAATTAATTATCTTGACACACAGGTACTATAAATTATAAGCTTTGTGTTTCTGTTTGATCTGTAATTTGGGAATTATTTAACCAATAAAAATGATGATATTTTTAATACTAACTAAATACATACGTATGTGTATACGATACCTATACCAAAAAGTCCTTTTTTTAATATTTTTGTCTGCCTGTTTGTTCCAGGTAATCTCTTCAACGACTGGGCCGAATTATTTTTTCGAAAATAATTAGGGTACCGCGTAAAAAAATAAAAACTCTTAAAAAATGGAATAAAATCCGATTCAATGCACGGTTTTAAGGGCAAGTGTTTGAATTTATGAAAAATACTTTTATTTTATCTCAGTATGTAATAAAAGATATTAGGAAAAAAATTAGGGTTCCGTATAAAAAAAAATTAAAAAAACGCTGTGAAGAATTTATGAAACGCAGGTGTTGCCGCAGGCACACAGCTTATCCTTACTAATATTATGAATGCGAAAGTAACTCTGTCCGTCTGTCGCGCTTTCATGCCAAAACTACAGAACCGATTTAAATCAAATTTGGTACTAGTCTAGACTTGAAAAAGGACGTAGGCTACTTTTTAATGCGAAAAAGGGTTGTAAGGGGGTTGAAAGAGAAGATGAAAAGTTCTATGGAAGTATCGTCGTAGACGTCCTAGCACCATTGCAGTCTGGCGCTTAACTTTCTTGAGGTGAACGTTGAAAGTAATTTTGGCGTCTAGTTGAACACCTAAGTACCCAACTTAGGTGATATAAAGGATTTCCGTACCTGCGTACGTGATAGGACGAGGGGGCTTATTCAAATGGATTCTATAGAATATGATCGCGGTTAATCGCGATACGCCACTTAAAGTATCAAGATTACTTTCTTACGGCAAGCATAATAAATGATTGTGTCATCCGCGTAAAGCCCTAACTGAACGAAAGAGTTCAGTTCACTCGAAAGCGAGTGCAGGGAGGTGTACTAGATAAATATTAAAAAGGACAGGCGCCAGAGTGGAACCTTGGCGGACTCCTGCACGTATTGGGTGAGCTATAGAGAGAGCGTTCTCTACTCTATAGCAGAAACTACGATCATTGAGATAGTTGTGTATTACGTGGACTAGAGTGTCGGGGATGCCTAGCTCAGTGAGTTTGTAGACGAAGTCTGTGTGCCAGACCTTGTAGAATGCTTTAGCGACGTCGAAGAAGACTGCGAGCCTACTCCAAGGTTTTTTGAACTTCTTACGATTGAAATTAGAGAGGATATACTCCGTGAGGCGGTGTACTTGATGTGTACAGGAGTGTCTGGCTCGGCAACCAAAATGTTAGGGAGGTAAGAGATTTTTGTCCTTCATAACCTCTATGAGCCGGTTCATAAGGACCTGCTAAAAGAGTTTTCCTAACGTGTTGAGAAGACTAATGGGACGGTAACTATCGGGTAGCCTGGAATCTTTACCAGGTTTGTATATAAACAATCACGATTATTCCTTTCCAGGCGGCTCGAAAGTGGTGATTCTTGATGGCCGCATTGAAGCTGCAGACCAGCAACGCGATCAGAGACAAGGGAAAAAGCTTTAACACTTCATTCTGGACTGGGGGATTTTCTGGGCTTAAGGCCTTTGATTGCGAGCACCACCTATTACAGGTGACAGATGAACAACCGGAGTAAGAGCAACCAGATCCTGCACGGAGGATTCGACAACAGAGTTGTGGGTAACATTAATGTTGTCGATTACTGGGATACATTGCAGCACGAGGCTTACGGCTAAGCACTCGGCTTTTTCTGTATAGTCAAACGCGGGTTTAAGATCCTTCGAATTTCTATCCAGGGGGGGGATTAGCGTGTTACATAGGCTACATTTTATTATATGTAGATTTTTATATACCCGTGTGAAATCGTGGCGTTTAGCCGTTATCATATAAACATATCAATATGATATGGATTAAATAATTTCCTAATCATTATACTGTGGTCTAAAAAAATATAGGACGTTATTGTAGAAATTTGCTATGAAAATTTGCTGGCGTCTAAAAAATTAAGTTTTTTTTTTTAACTTACTTTAATACATATTTTATTATTTTAGGTTAGAGTGAATAGTGCAAGAAAAAGTCACAAGGTTACGAAGTCTGAGAATTAATATGTACAAAGTTGCCCCAAAAAAGGGAATAACATTGAATTTTATATTCAGTTTGACAAAAGCGTTTTTATGTCTTCCTCGAATAAATAATATCATTATTCAAATGAAATTCGAATTTGTGAAAATATTCATCGCAGACAAGTGTTATTTCGAGGGCGGAAGGCTGTATAATAAAAAAAGTTCTTTAACATAACCTTTCACGAAATATTCATTTACATTCAATACATTGCAATGAATTGAGTTTTAGATAAAAGAATATATCATATCTATCAGATATGTGATATAACATAATCGCTCATTTCGCGCACGCTTCTAAAATGAATGAAAATTTTGTATAATGTTTATAATAATAAATATTATATAATAATATATGATGAATGTTTTTTAACTATTTTTGGGGGGTAACAAGTTTTTCAAATATGGATTAGGTAAGTTTGATTACTAAGAGCCGATTTTTTGATCCGTAGTCAAAGTTACTATATCCATTTGTCAATTTTACTATTACTATTACAAAAACCAATGGTTATAAACACAATGGGTTTTTTGATGACAAAATCTACTATGGTTAAATTTAGCAATAGTTATTTATGTCGCCAGTAAAATAAACTGTATAATAGAATACTTTTGATTCCGGTATTTTTTTTTTTGTATGATCATTCCGAGTAAATGTGTCAAGGTCCATAATTCGAGTTGTCGAACAAACATTACAAAAAAACAAAGGGTCGAGCTACTCTCGAACATCTGTGTCCATTATTATTTCTTGTGATAGTTTTGTATTGATATTAGCTTTTTTTATTTCGTCTTGTCTAAAATATTGTTTGATTTTATAATTTAATTCTTGAATTTAATATATTTTACAAGCCAAATAAATATTTGTACTGAATTCTTATGAAAAACAAAATTCATAAACAAAAATATTACGAAAAAGATAATAAATAGCAATATACGCAGTATACGTTGTAATTATTTAGCAAATTATATTATATAAATTAATGTTATATAATGAAACTTCAAATTATCTACTTTAAATGTTACACAAAAGCAATGAAATAGCTGTTCTTACTAGAGTTAACCATCCGCCATCTTGCTAACCCGATTAGGCTGAATGGTTAATTTTTTTAACAAAATGTCACATTTTTGACTTAACTATGTTTCAAAGAACGCATCAGGGCATTATTTTAACCATTTGTTACAAATCTGACCATTTCTGGAGTTGACTACGGTTCAAAAAATTGGCCCTGAGTAAAATTAATAAATAAAGCGATGATGGCTCACTTGATAGTGTCGTGTGGTTTCGTGTCGTTGAAGCACCAAGAACCAAGAGGTGTGTTTCACCAACATCAGTTGAGAGCCAGTACCTCAAGGCTTAGTGTGTGTTGTTTTGGGCCACATGGGCACTTAAAATCATATAAGATTCTGGTTAAAGCGCTGCCCTTATCCTTACATTATACACAAGGCGATTACAAGGCAATTATATACAAGGTGGCATCTACCTACCTTTTTATCCATTAGTTAGCTTATAACTCAAGAATAACTGAATCAATTCACATGATTTTTTTTAAATCATATTTTAGTCAGATTTTATAGGTGTATATTTTATTACGTTAAATAATACTCGTATGTATGTGCATATAGGGACAGTAATAAGAAAAATAGCAAAAAAAACAGAAGTAACCATTAATGTGTTCTTTCTTATGTCTGTCCGCTATTATACACGACCAAAGCCGTGAGAATAGAGCTAGTATAGCATAAAAGCATTGTTTGAAGAAATATTCAACGTTAAAGCACTTACCTTAATTTATATTATTTCAAATACGGATTAAATTAAAACGAGAAAACGTAAAATCGCAATATAAACTCGTGAACTAAGTTCTCTGAGGATTCGAACCTCTTGATCAACATTACCTACCAACTCGGTTTGATTACAAACTGTATCATAATGGTGTATCCAAAGTTTAATTAAAACGCAGTTCGTGGTTCGTTTCTTTGTAAATTTTAATATACTTCGTCGGATTTAAGTGCCCTTTTCTTTTCGAATGTCTTACTCGATCGACCCCTATCATTTGTACGTGGTTCGTGTTTCACACTGATAATATTTTTGGACGTTATTTGTACGCGCCAAAAAACTGTTTCATTTAGTAAATGTGTTGTAAAATTCAAATCGGTTTACATACACGTTACATTTTATTAAAAACTAGCTGCGGCCGCGTTTCTTATCTTCACTGCGTAATATAGTTTTAAACAATCATTGGAAAATGGTATTTTGATGGTGTTGTAAATTGAACCGTATTTTATTCACGACTTCATGAGTTTTATTTTTTTTTTATACGGAACTCTACTTCCTTCCGCTCCATATTTTTCTAATTGGCTGTATAGAAAAAAAAAACACTATTTTCTTTAATCTCGTTGCAATTTGAACTTCGAGGAAACGAAAAAACGACATTGAAAATCGAGATAAATCTATAGGAGTAAACGTGCTAGAGAATGAGATAGAAATATATTTCTTGAGTGCTTCGTAGCCTCCCCACTCTTGTCTACTGTGAAAAAAAGGCATCGTATAGATTTACTGTTTTGAAGATTTCTCTTCTACTGCGTATGAACTGTACCTACACGTGCTATTTTGTATTATTCTGTTTATACTTTGTGAACGATTAACTTGTTTGTATCAATTTTCTCTAGTTACAACTTGTGTAGTTTACAGCGAAAATATGAAATCCATTCAAGCAAGTGAATATTTTTTTTTTTAAAGAGTCCATAATCCGCATTTGAGACCTTTAATCTTGCAGGCGTCCATAGGCCTCGGTGACGACTTAACATCAAGCGGATTCTATGCCTGTTTTCTAGTTACGTGATATAAATAAAATCGTCTTCCAGTTTCACCCGGGATCCGGAACTATTATCCATTGAAATTGACATGTGGTTAAAAAAAGAGTGTTTCATTTTTATCTTCTTTATGCCGCCTATTAAATGAAAACTCTCTTTGGTTTTACTACTTTTTACAACTTACACATTATTTGATCTAATTCAAAAAATCAAAATGTGTTTATTTACGAATTGGTTACAAATATGTAGTTTTGTTTGTAGACTACAAACTAGGCAATGCCTCTATATTTAAATTATTACAGTTTTATTTAACAAAAACAAAAATAAAAGTTTTATTTTACACGGAATAGGTTTAGTGGTTTGAGCACAATCTCGCGATCTCTTAACGATATGGTCCAGGATGATAAACACACTAAGTACTGGTTCTCAAGTGATTCTATCAGAACACACCTATGTATATTTGGCGACAGGTTTTCAAACATGAGGGTGGTAGCTACCCAGGCGGACATCATTAGAAAATGCCCTACCACCATGCTATGGTTTCTTCGCGATGTTTTCCTTCACCGAAAGCTCAGGTCGGTTTTAGACTGGGACATATGGGGATCGAACCCGCGTCTCTTTTGACACGGAATCCGGCCGCACTATACCCGCTACGCCATCATCAGTTTAACTTCGTTTAATTCAGTCTATTAGTATAAGTAAATTTGTTATGTAGATTAATTGATGAAATTCTACGAGTTAGTTAACTTTAGCCGAGTTGTAGTGACAACCATCTTTTGGTCGAAGTCTATATTTTTACAGCAGCCAACGGAAAGTTAATGTTTAAATTGCAATTGAAAAAACATATATTTTTTTAATATTACAATGACCAAGAAAATATTTTGCTTAGGTTTCCTAATGAAAATAATTAAAAACTTGTACTTTGTAGACCACATTCACAAAATTACATCTGCTTCATATATCCCCGGTACAATAATTGGTTAAGAAACCTTGTTTTCAATTCATTAATTTGCAATGTAAAAGGTATATTATATAATTATGCTGGCGTTTTATATAACACACCCGTGTGGTGACGGCTAAGAATAGTACCACCAGATATCAACCCATGGGTGTCCTAAAAGAAGACTAAGGGATAAACCAGGGGATGGGAAGCACCACAAACACCTTGACTGCTATCGCCAACCCACCTGCCAAGCGTGACGATTATTATTAGAGGAGACATACGTCCAAAAGTGGGCGTCTATCGGTTAGCTGATATGTAAGATAGTTTGGTGATTGTGGACAAGTGAAGTGCATTAAAAATAATAGCACCGAGTATGAACTCCTTTGCAACAATTTAACAACTGTCCGCCATTTTGAACTGGAGACTAATGAAATAAAATAAACTTAAGTTATATATTAAAACTAGAATTCATAGTACTGGTTGTGAAGTAACACGTATTTTACCATTTTATTATGGTCTGAACTTCGTTTAGACAGGCTACACGTCCGATGAAAAGTGAATGCCGTTAAAAGTGGAAATTTATTCACTCAACTTTAATACGACATGTTATAAAATCTTTGGGATAAAATTTAACTTTTCAAGTTTTAAAATATATTTATTTATGTATAACTGAAGAATAAAAAAAATTTAAAAATTTAATAAATAATCTTACTCTTCACGCCTCTTTTGAAGGACCCAATATCGTATGAAGGAGGGAACACGCTGACAGGAAGACGGTTCCATAACCTCACAGTGCGACAAAAGTAAGAGTCAGCAAACTTTTTGGTTCTTGAAGTTATGGGTGTCACCGTGAAACCGTGACACCGAAGTCCCGCCCGCGTGGTTCTGTTATGGAATGGAGAGGAGGGGATCAGGTCAAAGAGCTTTTCAGAACACTTGCCATGATACAAGCGGTAAAATAGGCTTAGAGAGGCTATGTCCCTGCGCAATTGAAGCGGTTCTGTGGAGTTGGTGATGTCTGTATCATTTACAATGCGGATAGCCCGCCTCTGCAACCTGTCTAAGGCATCGATGAGATATTTAGCGGATCCATCCCAGAGGTGCGAGCAGTATTCCATGCACGGCCGAACCTGGGCCTTATAAAGAAGGTACAGCTGGTCGGGCAGGAAAAACCGTCGCACTCTGTTTAGGATTCCGAGTCTCCGAGATGTTGTGGAGATGACATGTTCGATGTAAATGTAATATAAAAAACGTCCGCATAATAATATGATTCGATGGTTTTTTTTATATCACTGCTTTCGTTTACAGTTATTATTTGTTCGTATACATTACAACTGTTAAATATTTAATAATATATACTCGTATTTAATCCAGATTAAATCCAGATAAAAAGTGATTCCAGAATCTCTTGCAAATAAAATCAAGTTACCTATTATTACTTTTGCACCATTTCGAATGAATAAGGTTTTGCTTGCAGCGCGCATTGAAGTATGTGTACCTAATGGCACCGAGTCTGTAAAATGTCCGCAAACTTTTCAAATAAATTTATACACCCGCATACTCCACAGAACACCGACTTTACCGGAATTCAAGCAATTTTGTCTTTATCCTTTTACTCAACTCAAATTTTCTTTTGTCTTTTGCTTATGTTTAATAAAAAAAAAAGTCCTATGCAGGCGCGCTTATATGTTGCTAATTAATTTGTTAACTAATAAATAAAACCAAACATTAGTATAATTTTTGAAGAAATTAGATACGCATCTGTGCTTTCTATCTGTTACAGAATTGCATACTGCCGAATTTGAAGCGATGATGGCTTAGTTAGTATTACGGTCGGATTTGGCGTCAATGGGCATGGGTTCAAATCCACCTATCTTACTTTAAAAATTTGCCTCAGCTTTCGGTGAAGGAACACATCGTGAAGAAACAATAGTATGGTGGTAGGGCATTTTAAAGTTAGAAAACCTGTCGCCATACATCATTAGGTGTTTTCCGGCAGCATCACACTTGAGAACAAGAACCTCTAGGCTTAGCGTGTTCACCATCCTGGACCAGATCATCACTCAACATCAGGTGAGATTATGGTAAAAGGACTGAGACTATACCGTGCAAACAAAATCTATTGGTACATATAAATAATAAAGATCATAAATAAATAGAACATTTTATTTTTGCTTAACATCATCAATCTTATTATATATTAGAATAAGAAATTATTGCATCTAATAATAATTAAATAAGTAACTGTATGTATAATTTGATTTACACGTAAACAGTTGGGAAACAAAATCCTATAGTAACACAATATTTAGTAATAAACTTTGTAATTAACGTGCAGTGCCTCTTAAAAACAAAAAGTACAATTTATCGTCGCTTATTAACAAAGGAGAGATATTATTTTTAAAAGCTGGTAAGTATATTTAGTACTGGTAGTAATATATTTGTTTGAAAACTTAATAAACTATATTCCAATAGGTAAGTTCAAAAACCATGTACCTTATAATCTAGAAATAATAAAGACTTATATGCATTTAACAACATCGGAATAAGCATAATAAAATGATTATAATGTGAGTTATTGTACAATAATTATATTTTTAAAATAGTTACAATCTATTAATTTAGCATTACTGTAAATTGCTTTTAGCTTTCTAGCGTTTTGTTTTTTTTTTTTTTTTGTATTTATAAATTGTATTTTGAGGTTTTATTATTTTCCAATTCTTAAATTAGGTAACACAAAAACGTTTCAATAACTATAAATGCTTTACCTATTCATATAAATTAGGAGTAAATACAATTTAGTTTTGGGTGAATATATTTTTTTATTACAGAATTATCATCGACATTAGTGTTGTTTATTGGCTGCACTTCAATAAATATTAATTTTTATTTATTTTAATACTCACTATTCTCTAATTCAGGATTATTCGATACATAATTATGATATATAATTTTAGCTAATCTTTTGTTTAAAAAATGTGATTTCATGTAGTTTTTGAAATTAACTCTAGTTACAATTTAATATTAGAATAAAAATAGATGCGTCTTTTTTACCGTTAAAGTACCGCGTATAGAAAACCAAATACAAATGGAAAAAAATACAAATGAATTCACATGAATCCTTATGCTAGCTATTATAAAATATATCGTGTATCAACTTGGATGTTCTTTAAAGTTCATTTAAATTATTGTTAAGAAAGAAACCGCTTATTTCAGTTGTACCAACACCATGAAGTAAGTTACGACAGCTCCAAGTACCTGTGATTGTATAAACCATAATATTTTTAATGTACTATTATGACTCCGTCCGCGTGAAATTCCTTGTTTGTAAATCGACAATTTAAATAAAATTCTTCCTTCCATTCATTCGAAAGGCGTCCACTGCTGGACATAGGTCTCCTCGAAAGATCTCCACGACGACCGGTGTTGCTCCACCCACATCCTTATTGCGTCGTTTATAAGAGGATTGGGGAATTGCCATAATCGTCACGTATGGCAGTTGGTGTTCGTGGTACTCAGAGGATGCTGCTGTCCATCCCTTGGTTTATCCATTAGTCGCCTTTTACGATAGCCACGGGAACAATATAGGGTGGTACTATTCTTAGTCGAAACCATGCGACATAGACACGACAATAAAATGTAAATACATATTCTGAAGTTTTAGTATTAAACTAAACATACATATGACTTATTTTCATGTAAGTATAGTTTTCTATCGAATAAAGAAAATCGTAGAAACTTTTTTAACTCTAATTAGTCATTTCTTTAACCATTAAATATTATTAAAATATTACAAGGTCTCAAAAGCCCTTTGACGACTTTAATTAATCAGATGCTTACAGCCATAAATATCAGGCAAAAATAATTATATTTAATATCTTACCGAAGCGAATAAATCAAGTGATACTGTAAAGAATTTAGCTCCAGAAATCGTCATCGCCTTCTGACATTGCTGGCATACGATTTGCACGAAAGTTTTCGCTTCCTCCGATCCATCGTACCATTGGCAAGAGTAAGCTGCTTCCATTACTGAAGAGCTCTGATATCAAACACAAAATTATTTGATTAAATTTGTATACACGAAAGAATAACGAAAAATATTACAAACAAAACTATACTGCTATTGTCTACTGAATATTAAAGTTATTTTCAAATATTTGAATAACATTACTTTCAAAAGTTGTATTTAATGATACACAATATAATATATAAATTAAAAAAAAATTACGTGGTTTCCGTTTAGTTATATTTCTCATTATATAATGGACTCTATATTAAGTAAATAATGAAGTGAATTAAGATAATGAAAAATTGCGTTTCTTTGCATGGCTTTATCTAAATTATAAAACATTTAACTCTAAAATACGAGAATTTTGTAATTGATTTATAATATATTTTGAATCAATCAATCAATAATAGATCAATTATCTATAATCTATGTTGGATTACATTCGGGCACGCGTAACGAAATCTGCCAAATCGTTTGAATTTTGCAGTAAAACTTGCAGAAATACGACAACGCCAATTTAATGGTTAAGACATGTAATACAGTGAATAATTAAAAAAAATATAAATTTTTATAAGCAAATGGAGCTGTAGCGGGTAAATCTTATAAATGTATGCAACTTTTATAAAATTACCTCTTCAATGATCCTGTTCCCGAAGATGCAGAAGTGGAACACCTGACCGGGAGAGTATAGCAGAGGTAACCGATGGTACTGAACGCGTAGACACTAATGCTGTTCACCTAGAAACAAATGAATGCGATCCAGTTTGTAGTTATCGGTTTTATTTCGATATTTTATTTTATTAACATTCTATTAACATTATTCCAATTATAGTTTTAACTTGATCTTATAATTTAATTTTATTATTAACAGTTATAATAATCTCTAAATTAACAACTTATCTCATCTTAAAAACTATCGCTTATAAATCTTGTGTAGGTTTACGTTTTTGTTTCCAGGTACTGATTAGGCATGTAGCAGGAAGTATCAAATGCTACGGGCCCAATAAAAAGAAGCTAAATGCCACGCACCAAGTACCTATTTATAAAGTGGCCGCTGACCATACTATTTTTGTATATAGATATATAAATGTGCTGAAAATTCAATTTGATGATCACAAATTGTAACGAAGAACGCTTTAATTTTAATAGATGATGCAATTCAAGGGCTCCCGTTTTTCAGTGTTTTTCAGTTTTTCAGTTTTTTTTTCAGTGCTTTGACCACAATCTCACCTGATGTTAAGTGACGATGTGGTCCAGAATGGTACCCCTAACCTAGTGGTACTGATCCTCAAGTAATGCTGCAGAAACAGACCTATTCGTATTTGGCGATAGGTTTTCAAACTTGGTGTTGATAGCTATCCAGCCGGACATTATTAGAAAATGTTGTACCACCATTCTATAGTTCATTCTGTGATGTTTTCTTCCACCGAAAGCTCAGACTCATATTAGCGATCTCTAGGTAGGTTTGAATTGACAGATTAACTTTCCGGTTAACATTTGCTTTATTCCGCATGTACCTCGAAATGAATCCTGATTAACGCTATACGGTCAACTTTATATTTACCTTTGTGGCCTGGTAAGCAAGGAGAGTAAGAGTAATTGTTGATACCAACATGTGGAACAGTAAAGCAGTGCCATAAGTATCACCTATGGATCCGACCAACCTGTAATAATTTTAAAACGTTAAAAGTCGCTATCACCTTAAATCATTTTCTTAGTATAAACACGCAATCCTTTAGTTATTACTTCACCACTAAGTATACTGTAGCGAGTCGAGTAATCTTGATAGCGGGCTTGACTACCGCGTCTATCAATAATCTAGTAGGTTAATCTGTCCAAAGGCTCCCGTGAGAACAACATGGATGCAAAACCTACTACAGTGTCCTTTGCAGTCTCACTCGAACACAAGAATTGTCAGACACGATGGATAACTATTATTAATAGTAATATTCGTCCGGTAGTCTAGATTCCACCTAAATCACTATTAAAAATTTGAGAAATAAACCCAGATAATTTTAAAGCTCGTCAAAAGCTACTAACGCTCGTAAAAAAAATTATATACTAATTAAGAAAAAACGAAATTGTTTTATTTCTACCTATTTCAGTACGAAAATAAAGAAAACATTAAAAAGTCCTCGTATGAATATATTTTTATGCGTTTCGACAAAACAAATCGTAATCGAAAATAGCATAATTTGATTCCTACTCTCATAGTTAATAGTAGAAGTCCAGTCTTGAAATATCAAGGAACACTACACGCATTATAATATAATCTAAACCAATGTCACTGTTCGTAAAGAGTAACAAAATAATGCAATAAATACTTTAATAAACATCGAAACTAGACGGGAATGAAATAAACTAGAATAAAATTGTGCAAGATTAGAACATTGAAAAGACACTATAAATAGAAAGCAAAATTATTTACAAACTAATAATTTCGCTGGATCTGAAAATGTACAATCTGTAAGTATGTTGTAGCATTTCTTATGAATACGACGCTCTTCAAATTTACCAATCAGCAAAAAATTATAATTTCTACACAGTTCTACAAAGAGGCTTGAATGGAAGACCTCTCTTGCAGAGTATAGACAAAATTATTTTACATAGAGGAAAAAAATTTCGAGTAGAAATTAAAACAGGTAAAAAAAAAATGTTTTTTCTTTTATTTAACTAAAGTTGTTGAGTGTTACTCGGATAAAATCCACTAAGCTTAAATATCTTGCTACTATAGTTAATCTGTCATATTAAAGTTATTAAACCAAAAATATAATACTGTAACATTGTCTTTTAAGACAATTAATAAGAAACATTTGTAAGAAATACGAGGATAATTAATGACGATGAAAGTAAACTCTATCAGTACGATAGTTTTACTGTATTTAGAGGGCAAGGATCATTAGGTCCGAGCAGAGTTTGTGGCGGGCAGCTTTGTATTTATAAAAGTTCAGCTTAATTCGACGTTATCGATTTTCTTTTCGATTTTAAACTTTTAGATTTAAATAATATGCTTCGTATGTTATATCTATAGAAAGAACTGTACCAAAAATATGTATGCTTTAACATAATATTATTTCTACGTGCTTGTTTTTCAACTGATAAAGTGTTGATTGATTAATAAAATAGAATAATAGAAATAATCTTAACCCGATAATTGTATATTATATTACATATACATATGTCAACATATTGATTAGTATAAACTTTGCCATTCGTTTTTGTTTTCCTATAAAACGTACTTATAGAAAATTTTCTTGACATTGATTCTTCTATTGATAATGTGAAGAAGTCACGGTCTAATGATGATTATTATGATAACCTTATGTGCTGTTATTTTAAATATATATGTTTATAGTTGTATCACGGTTTAAAAGTTGCAACGGGTAAAAAAAAATACTTTGTAGTAATGAAAGATAATATTTATGCATGATTTTTCAGTAGTAAAGAATTTATGAAAAAAATATTACTTTTAGATTATAAAACAATTAAAGTTAGTGAAATTGAATGAAATGAAATTGATTAATATATCTTTTCTTATCAAATTTTCTTATCAGTTAATAAAATAAAAGAGAAAGAGTATAATATAATAGGAATGCAATATTCATCAATGAAGTATTTTTGATGATTTTTTTTTTAATCTCCTGGTTTAGAAGTTTTAAAAGTATAAATTATTTCAAATTGTTTCGAATTGTTTGCTTCTTCCTTTGTTCTAATTTGATGCAACTTATAGAACCGTTTACTTCGTAATTTATGATTTAACATGTTGCTAAATGTTGGCTTTTGTTTTAATGCGCTTTAAATTTAATCCCATCTGAGTATTAAGTTCTTTGTATGTCTTTTTGCCATTAGCTATTAAATCTTTATCTTAATCAAAATTATATAGTAAAAATGACGGCAATTTTCAATAAGGCTATGCAGTGATTGTTTCATTATTACTATTTATTTATTTGTTTCCAAAAGGAGTTCTTAACAGTCTTTAATAACTGAGCTGGAATGCGTATTTTAGTGCGTATTGTAATCAACAGAATTCAAATCATATTAAAATAACGTAAGCATTAACATTTTGCTATAAAATTAGGTTTAACAAAATTACTACTAATATTAATACTAGGAGAGACAATTCAATGTCTTAGAAATAGTTTAAAAATTACCTCACGATGTGCTTATGTCGTTCCACCCAATATTTAATGGCGGATCTGGCGAGCATTTCTTGTTTTTGCGTCAATCCATTAGGGTTGTTCTGGGTATTACCAAAGTTTTGTAATTTGCCACCAGCCCCTCTCAGTGTCATACCGAAGTCTTGTTGCGTAGAGTATATACCTCGAATATCAAGGTCCACTGAGTCTGGGAGTTTTTCAGATTTATCTGTACAGAAAGACATACGAGTGTATCCTTTAAAAAATTGTGCAAACAATTCTATTAAATGATGTTGCATAAATTATAATCTGTGTTCTATAATAATTTAATAATAATAATTGTCTATTTTTGTGATGTGACAGTCTATGAATTCGCCTTAATAAAGTTGTCTTACGTGCAAGGAACACCAAGATTTATTTTAAAGAATGAACCCAGCAGCCCTGCACATATTAAGTATGTGACAAATGACACATTTATTCTATCATATTATTCTTCTCATGGCATTAAGAAGGCAGTTCTTTTTTTTACAGAAATGATCAAATTCAAACAAATCAAAAATATGCTTAATAATTTACCCGTTGAAGAAACCCTAAACAATTCAGCCGTATTCGGTCTGTACGTATCCAAAGCGGCGCTGAGTTCCATAAGTGGTTTCATGATGGCTTTCAGATGTTGAAGCTGCTCACACGCGAAGATTAACAACGAACAAAAACAGGACATCCAGCAAATTCGCCATGGACATTGTGAATAGGAGCCAGTAAATCTGATGAAATTTGTAATGGCATTTTATAACTTATTATTTTGATATCCCAAACTCACGCGTTTACAAAAAACTTTTTGTCAAATCAAATCAAATCAAAATTTATTTATTCAATTTAGGCCCTAAGAAGGCGCTTATGAACGTCTAAAACACTACCACCGGTTCGGAAAACAACCCAGTCGAGAAGAGTCGTTGTGATGATCTAAATTTGTTTATGATATATTACTTGTAGATACGTTAATGTAACTACTTCAACTAAGCAAAAGTTTTAACTTATCATCAAAGTTAATAGACTATTGCAGTTATAAGACATTTTGCAATATACAAAACAACATGATCAATTTTTTTATACTTACTTGAAAAAGAAAAGCTAGAACGTACATCGGTCCACTCATAGCATCGAATGGGTACCAGGCCTTGAGAGGTAGTCTAGGCGCAGGTTCTGTCAGGGTTTCATTTGTTTCTTTATTGGCAATCATACGTACAGATTCGCCAAAGAAAGTTATTATAACCCAACCTAAAAATAGTAGATTGTTTAGGATATTCCATTACTTTTAATTTATGATTTTTGAATTTAAGAGATACTAATACTTCTGAAATATAGTTACCAGTTTATGATATTTTGTATAATTTAACACAGACTTGATTAGTAGATATATGAGGTCAAAATAATAAGAAAATATTTATTCAGTTTTTTCAGTATCTAGTGTATCCAATGTTCGCGAGGTTTGCGGCTGATCGTGTATACTCTGCACTATTAGCCCTCCCCACACCTATTTTTGAATTTGACA
Source organism: Samia ricini (assembly GCA_014132275.2). Taxonomy (NCBI): domain Eukaryota; kingdom Metazoa; phylum Arthropoda; class Insecta; order Lepidoptera; family Saturniidae; genus Samia; species Samia ricini. Next base: position 26,454,756 of record AP028168.1, read on the forward strand.
TACGTTAAATCATTACGCCACCGACTGTTCGATCGCTAAGTCCTTTAAGAGTGTTCTGTGCCGTGAGAATAACAGCTGTTGATAAGCCACCGGAGAAGTAGCCACGATCCTTTCTACATCTCAAAAGAGAAGCTGAACGTTCCAGAAGCAAGGTGAGTGGTTTTTCGGTATCAGTAGCAAACCTAATTGTGACTTGTGGTACACCGGACACGGAACCATACCGCGTAATTAATCATAGTTTAATCTCTGAGAAAGCACTTATAAATCTTAAAACACATCTACCTGTTCGGAACTCGATTTTTTTTTGTATATAAATTACAGTAATTCAAGTATTAAGAAAATTAAAGTCATACTAATGCACACCCTCATAGAGTTTAATGTTTATTTGTAACACTTATATGATGAAGATATATGTGTGGTTGAGATAATAGTGCATAAAAACAAACAAGAAGGAAGAATGTTATAGAATAGAGAAACACTAGCCCTAAAGGGAACTGATTATGGAGATTTAACGATTTTACAGAAGAATTTCTGTTACTTACTAAGGACGGACGATAAAGTCACTCCACAGATGATGTACAGCAGCCTTCTAATCTTAGTAACAGCGATCTGGTGGTAACGAGCATCCGACTCGCTGAACAATGGGTGACTATTTGACTGGTTCCATATGGCCAGAGTTCTGAACGGTAAGAGTGGCTTAGTTAATATCCACTGTTTTACATGAGGGTCTCACCTTTTTGACTAAATAATGTTGACCGGAAGATCCTTGACAGCTCCATGCAATTTTTGTATATGTAATTTCAGCTAAATGTCCTCAAGCTATACCTAAGATAAATGGAATTACGGATGTCAAGGTCCCTTACAGAATCAATGCACCTGCGTGTAGTGTGCAGTAGTTTGGGGTGTAATGCATGTTATGCTAATGTATGAAAGTGTCACTGTATCATGCTTGCGATGGGCATAGAAACATTCACACTCGAGGATCGAAACACGTCCTGGACCGCTGCCAAAATGTAGGAGGGTATCATTTTCGTGCCCTAGTGCTAGCTACTACTCTCGGGAAAGTAGGTGGTTGAGCTCCCTAAGCAACCGCCGCAAAAGTTCGATGAAACTGTTATGGCTCTTCTGGTCAGTAGTGTTTAGACAGTTGGAAAAAAAGGTTTCAGAGGCCTGTTTAACTGTATAAGAAGATATATCTTCGTCTATATAAAAAAAAGAAGAAATTTTTAATCACCAAATAATGCTAGATAGGTTTTTTTAATATTCATGTGGCTAATCGTTAAAACTGAAAAACGACGGACTTTCAGATAATCAATTTTATTAAAAGTGAAAATGTTTACTTTATAAAATTTGCAGTGATTTGAATAAAGTGTTGGATTTGAGTAGTCAACTGAGAATAATAATCATATTATTATTTAAAAAAAGTATGGAGACATAAATTGCAGATTATTTTTTTAAAATCCTTGCGGTAAAATGTACGCACCTATAAATTATTCGCTAATGGATGCTTTTAGCGAAATTTATTCCCCAGATGATTGATGAAATTTGACTGGATATTATGAATTCCTACATCTATACGAGTAGGTACTCTGGATACGTGTGGTATTGGAAAATTAGTTACACGTGTTTCTAGTCTACGTATATTACAAATAATCTCATAAATTTTAAATTTTTTAGAGCATGAAATGTGTGAAGTAATGCCTTGGAAATATTACATATGCATCAATGGGGGCAGAGGGTTCATTGTTTTGGTTATTTTGGATAATCGGGGGAAAGAGAAGGTCAGAATGCTAAGAAAAGTTTACTTATATACATATTTCTTTCCAAAATTATGTCAATGCTTATGTTATCATCGGAAAAAGAAGGGGGAATAAAGGCTTTAGTTGCTATTACTTAAAAGTGAAAGGAGAGAGTTAAAACGGTCTAAAATATTGCCTGTGTAAAACTTGAAGAAATCCTCTTTTTCAAAAAGGTGAGAACACCGTTTTTGCTTTAGCACCGTAGATAGTTACGCTGCGGCAGGTTATACAGAAGACCAAGGAGTATAATCTAGCAATTAGCTTATCGTTTGTGGACTACGAGAAAACCTTCGATTCGACTGAGACATGGACTGTACTGTAGTCTCTCCAGCGGTGCCAACTAGACTATCGATATATCAAAGCGTTAATGGCTTTGTACGACAACGCCACCATGTCAGTCCAATTACAGGACCATACCTCGAAACCTATACCTTTGCGACGTGGTGTTAGTCAGGGTGACGTTATTTCTCTGAAAATCTTCAACATTACGCTCGAGGATGTCTTCAAGGTTCTGGATTGGAAAGGACTTGGCATCAATATAAACGGCGAGTACATAACATACCTCCGCTTTGCCGATGATATAGTAGTTGTGGCTGAGACCGCAAAAGACCTAAGTACGATGGTCAATTACTTCAGTAGAGCCTCCGAACGAGTTAAGCTTAAAATAAACATGGACCAGACAAAAATCATGTCTATTCCATGTTATGCCAACTCCTATAAAAATTGGTGACTCTCAGCTTGAAATTGTTAACAGTTATACAATATATAACCTGGGACAAACTAACCAGTTAGGTAGTTCAAACCTTGAAAAAAAAGGTTAATCGTCGAATCCAACTGGGCTGGGCCGCATTTGGGAAGCTACGCAGAATTTTCTCGTCCGAAATACAGCAGTGTTTCAAGACAAAAGTCTTCGACCAGGATGTGTTGCCAATTATGACTTATAGCACTGAGACGTGGTCGCTTACAATGAACCTAATTAGAAAGCTCAAACTTACCCAAAGGGCAATGGTCGGCTACGGTCGGAGTTTCCATGCGTGATCGAATCAGAAATGACGAGACCCCCTAGAAGAACCAAAGTAATCGACATTGCCCGAAGAATTACCAAACTGAAGTGGCAATGGGCTGGGCACATTGCTCGTAGAACCAATGGTCGATAAGGCCAACGGGCTCTTGAACGGCTGCCGCATACCGAAAGACGCAGCGTAGGTTGGCCCCCCACAAGGTGGACCGACGACCTGGTGAAGGTCGCGGGAGTTCGCTAGATGGGAGTGTCGCAAGACCAGTCGTCGTGGAGATCTTTGGGGAAGACCCATGCCCAGCAGTGAACGTCTTTCGGTTGAATGGATGGATGGAAAACTTGAACGGCTCCGCAGAAATATTTTTGTTTTGTTTTACTACACGTATATTAAATTGTTACATCTGGTTAATTTATTATATTATAGTGTTATTATGTGTTAATATGCACAGATTGTCTTGAAAAAGTTTTTAATTTTAAATACTCTATTATGTAGATAACAAGTACGTATTAAACATTAAATAGGTACATTTTTAAATTAAACCAACATTTACCGGTAGTTCCGAGCGCATATTATAATTTTCTTTCACTGTATTATAATAATGTCTACGGTATTGAATGATTTAGTTAAAAAGAAACGCGATGGTGTTAACTTTTATCTGAAATAATTAATTATTTCTGTTACGCGTTTGTCTCAGATTAAATAAAGATTAGGTATATTTACAGAAAATGACGAAATTACCATCCTAGTGTCTATTCCTAATATAATACAACATATTATACTGAATTTTGTCGATAAAATAGGTACATCTGTGACGTAAAAAAGAATCCTGTAAACGACTTCAATGTATGTCGAGTTATAACAATTGCTTTTTGCAATAATTAAGGATTAAAGATACATTGAATTTTTTTTATAATTTCAAATTACTATTTTAACAAATCGAATTAAGTGAAAGTATAAGTCATTACCTGAGAGTACTACTAACCTGTAAAAATTCTTCGAGTTAAGAGCGAAGAACGCCAGTTTAATTATGGAATGTGCGAAGAAAAGTACCGTGATGGTGTTAGCGGTCAGTTCGTTTACTTCATCAGAGTAATTGGCCATGTTCAAACCCATGCAAACGTATTGAAGAATTATCATAATTGCGTGCACGCTGGCATAAACTCTCCGCAACAGCACTGACATACTATTGTTATCTACAAAATAATTTTAAAAATGTTGATCATTGCTACGCTGATCGTCTTTTGTTTTTCGTAGATCGTATGAATAAGCTCATAGAATAAACTTGTTTTTATAATCGAAAACGACTATTCGCGTAGTAATTTATTAGACTTTATTAGATATTGCATTGTTTGCTTACCAGCAGCAGAATTTAATAACGATTAACAATAATAGATAAACTTTTAACCTAAGAACTTACTTTTATTTACATAAACGTTCGATTGGTTTCGTTCGAAACATAAACTTAAGATATAATTTCGTTATGATTTTTATGTCTAAAAAAGGCTTTTTAATGTTTTAGGGGGACAATTAAAAGATACAAAAAAGTGTCATAGGGTCTGTCATCTTATATGGATCAGAATTTTGGTATGGTTGGTGTAGGTGATGGATGAAAGGAGACTGCATGCAGCCGAATTTTGAAATGGGTGTGTGAGGTAACAAGAATGGACTGGAATAGGAATGATCACATTAGAGGAAGTTTGAATGTGGTACCAGTGACAGAGAAGTTAAGGAGAAGACCTCTGGACCTGCTATGGGCATATGATGTGCAGAGAGGAAGAGGAAGACAGAGCATAGATTGTGTGAATAAAAAGAAAAGAATGCGAATGCGGTAATGATTTCAAATAGAGATGAATAGAAGAGGAAGACAAATTAAGCCAACCCCAACTGAAAATGGGGTAAGGGTTGGAAGATATTAATGATTCTTTTTAAATATAAAGCTATAAAATTCGTGGTATTTATACATCCGAATTAAACACAAAATTATTTTTACCTACAAAACTCTTATGAAATGAATATTTTCAAATCAGCCTCTACACCCACAACTTAGGTATATTGACCAAATTTATTTTTTACCATATCATTAAACCTTACATATAAAGTATATCCTTGTAGCTGTTTATGAGTCTATAAAGTTATTTTGGACTAACCCTTATGGTAATTGAATAGAAAGTGCCCAGACAACTGTAACAATTTGATGTTCGGCATCATGTACGTCACCAACCCTTGAGTATTCCCGTTGTTCATCATCTGTGAAAACATTTTTCATTATAGAAGATTCAAATTATTCGTAACAAATTGAATGAAGGACATTCATATTTTTATTGTCTGTATACATAACCAGTATTCATAATTTCTAAAAATGTTAAGAGTTTGGCCAGCTGTGTTGTTTACTTTATTTGATTTTAAATGTATTATAAGGAATAATGTAATTTAATTAAAAACAAATTTTATTAGATTTTGTTTAATACATTCACTTAAAATTAATTATAATGTATTAGTGGTTACGTAATCTGGTAAGCGTTTGTAATATTTAGAAAAATTATTTAGTTGTGCGCATATATGTACTTCGTTTTGATACATTATTATATCTTGTATATTTTTCTTGAGAATATTTTTAATATATGAGTTTAGCAGACAGTCTTCTAACTTATTCTCTACACTTTTTTTTTAATTCTCATGAACTTTTATCTATCTATATTTATTTATTTTCTTCAATCATGCTTCTTAGTCACAAATATGTTACCTGTAGTTATAATATCATACGACGAAAAGTTCCAGTTTAGATACTTGAAACTTAATATTAAGCGCTCCTATTTACTGAATTTAATATTAGCTATTGTCACTAATGACAAATAATAAAAATGATTTATACTATGGGGTATTTTTTAGTTAAATTAAATAACAGTTTTTAGGATTAATTTATTTCAATTAAGAATTGAATAAGTTTTAACTCACCTTGAATGTTTTTTATATACCCTTGCTATAAATTAAAACAACGGAGTTTCTTTGGAAATATCTATTTGAATTTTCTCTTCATCTTTAACATTTATTAGTATTTTTTTAAATTATTTAGCAAAAACGACTAACAGTTCAAACTGTCGAAGGCAAAATGATCGATTTTCTGTTTCACTGTCAAGTTCCAAGTTTTGAAATGACGTGTACCGTTTTAAAAGTGATTCCGTCCAATAGGATGCCGCGATGAAATATGTCTCATGGGAAACTATCATATGTTAACCAAGGGCTGAACAGCCGGCAGTTCCTTTCCTTGAATTATGAATGTATGTACGTCGTTCTCTGTTTCTAACAACTATTACGGTCCAGTAGCATCGATCTATTGATTTTCTATGAAATCGGACAACATTGAAACTTGTTTGTTTTCAATTGTTTTACTTTGTGTTATAATATTTGATCGGTTATCAGCTGTATTGAATTTAGGCTGTTGTTTGTTGTTGTTGTCTATTTAATAATACGTTTGAATATGTAAGATATGTTTTTGATTAGTCTTGCGTAATGGCAGGGCTTTCATGACTGGGGCAGGAAGTATATCCGGGGTAGGAAGTATATCCTGCCTCCTGGATGGTTGACCGGTTTCGGTCATGCCTCTTTCGAGAGGCGGGCGAAGAGGTGGTGTGGAGAAGTATTCTCCCCCATCCCCATTGGTCCATTGCACGGACGAGGCCCGGTGGGTTCGCCGCAGGGGGCGATGCGGTGCTTGCAAAAAGCACCCCGTGTCGCCCCCATCCCAAATGCGGCGGACGGACCCAGGGGTTTTAGTGGGTATTTCCGGGCGCTTCACGTCCGGGTGAGTCCCACACTGGCACGGAGTTCGTCCCTCCGTGCCCCCTTACCCATTGCATGGGAGGACTTCGGTCTCACTAATGCATTGGGTAAAGGTAGTGCGTAAATGGATTTCCCCCCGTCAAAAAAAAAGGGCTTTCTTGACTCAAGGGGGGAAGGTGCAGTGCCCTGATCTTCCATTGCACTGGGGGGCAGCCTCTCCTTTACCGGGGCAACCTCCGTTCGCATGGAGGGACTCAGATGCCGCCCGCTGATGTGAAGCGGAAAGTAGTCATAGTTTTTTGTAGGTAATGTACGGCACGAGTGAGTCCCACATACCCACCTGCCATCTCTAATCCGGGAAACAACTCTTGTAGAGTGTTGCAATCGAAATTACTGCACGCTATAATACTGGGTAATTTCGACCTCCGTGTGACTCCTACAGACCCGTCCGTGCCACCAAATGTGAGGAAAGCATTCTCTCTAAGTTAAAAAAAGGGCTATCATGACCTATGCACAAGGTAAAAAAGCGCGTTTGATTTGGTTGGGGCGTAACGTGATAGCAATAATTTTCAGACCTATTCTACAAATTTGTCGCCGACAACGTTACCAGTATATCCAGACCTACCTATAGATTTTAATCATGGTAGATGAACCTCGATACTGCGATAAAATTGTTATTGAACTGTATTCTATTTAACACCAAATGGTGAACTACAATCATTTAGCTGAACCCGTTTAAAATAAAACATTAAAAAAATGTCTATATATTTTAAACACTGATGTAACATAGTGTTATGTTTAATTACATTGTCACTGGTATCCGATCAAAAGTATATGGAGCTAATTGGATCCAGAGTCAAAACATATTGATATGATCTGGTGTAATTAGCCCTTTATAAATTCTTCGTTTGTACATTGAACATCGTTACCGAACCCACGTATTTCATTTAACATATGACTGTACAATAATCGTAGTAATTAATGTATTTAAAATTCTGAGATTTTTTTTTAGAGGATCGACTTTCTAATGAGATACCGAAATTATATATTCCGTTTAATTAAAATTCAAATAGAAACATCGCATAAATAACAAAGCTTAACCAAAATTTTCCCTGTTTCTCCTAATGAAATCTAAATGCCGGGCTTTACCTAGCGTTCTCGCAAAATAATCTTTCTTTATCTTTTGCATTTTCGAAACTGAATTTAGTCGGAAATTGAACGTAATCTCTATTGGAATAAAAGTTACGATAAAAGCGTAGCTTAGGTTGGAAAAATACTTAAGTTAAATTTGTAAATAACTTTTGTAAAGTTAGTTGTGAGTAAACGTGACTAATGTAGTGGATTTCTCTGAGCACCGGGAATAACTAAAAGAATTTTATTTCCAAGTAATTCTTTTGAATACTTATTACGTATTTAAATATTTCTAATTATTCCATATCTGTTGAAAAAGAATCCAACCTACTTTCTCTCATTTTATTTGTAATTAAACTACTTCTATTCTTCTTTGTTAATGTTATATATTTAATTTACGAATTAATTACAGTGGTTCGAGTATTCAATAAAGTCTTTGTAAATATTCTAAATGAATATCCTATTTTTTTCTATTTATCCATTAAAATATGCTCAAATCTTTAATAAATTTGAGCTAGGTAACAACATTTTTTTTCTATTAGTGAGAAATGTTTATAATTGACTAAAAATAATGTCCATAATTAGGTCATGGAGATCACAAACTTTTTGATTACTAAATGAATCTACTAGAAATATGTTTTTTTTTTTATTCTAGTATAGGATAGCAGTTATCCTAACAAAATACATATAACATTAATATGTCATACAATTAAAGCAAATTTATGAAAAAATAACGAATAATTGTACCAATTATTCACTATAATGAAACAAATGACAAGATCAGAGCTTTGCCCATAACCTCGCGTGATGTTAAGTAGCTATGTGATCCAGAATGGTAAACACACTAAGCCTAGGTATTGGTTCTTCCATCCCCTATCGTCCCCATGCAAATCATGCCCCAGTCTAATGCAATCGGTAAGGGTACTGCTTAAATGCATTCCCTTCGAAAAAAAAAGAAGGTATTTGTTCTTGATTAATGCTGCCGGAACACATCTATTGGTATTTGGTGTCAGATTTTCAAACTTTAAGGTGGTAACTACCCTTATATCTAGAAATTGCCCTACCTATGGGACTTATCCTATGGTTTCATCACGATGTTTTCCTTCACCGAAAGCTCAGCGTCATTTTTAGAGTTGGATGGGTCGGCTCGAACCTGCGTCCGTTGACGTGAAATCCGACCGCATTAGCTGCACATAGCATACTTCAAGCTGCTTCAATTGTATACATAAAATAATTCAAAACATTCATAAGTTTTTCTATTTCGATATTAATATCGTCGTTAAGTATTTTACCACATCGTAAGATTACGTTATTACAGCCAATAATATTCTTATCAATTTCTCCCATACAGAGTTTATGAGCTCGGATTATTCTATCATAAATTTTCTGATATGATATACGGGCGCCAATAAACAGTTATTATCGTTCGAGTTCGCGTAGAATTTAACTCGAATTTGACTGGAAAATCGACATTTATAATGTCAATTTTAATACTACATTAATTTCAAAGCGATTATATAAGCATAGCATATCAGTTTGATAGGATTTCGCATCGATAGATTCGAATTTACCTAAACTATTCTATATTGAAGCTAAGCTTTCGGTGAAGGAAAACATCGTGAGGAAATCATAGCATGGAGGTAGGACATTTTTTAATAATGCCCGCTTGGCTAGTCCGCCATCAATTTTGAAAATCTGTCACCATAGAAAGTATAATATTCTGGCAGCAACAGTACCAATATCTCTGGCTTTTATACCATATTCGGCCACATCGTGACTTAGCATGAGATTGTGGTCGAAGCGCTGACCAATACAAAAATAAACTGGATTAATTAATTAATCTGGATTTTCTCATGACGTTGGTAACTTCATATTTTTTTTAAATAAAGAGAGAAACCTAAACTTGAGGATACACGACCGTCTTTGTATGTTTAAAAGTAGCTGGCCCGGCGGACTTCCTACCACCTAAGAATCAAAAAATGTTATGGTATTAGCTAAATTGAATTTAGTTTTTCTTGCAATGCCCGAAGTAACTTCTCAAGTCTAAGAGGCGAAGAAATAATTGAAATCAGTCAATCTGTTCTTGAGATATCATCAAAAAGGCTATTCCTTTTAAACTGTATGAAAAATTAACTACCTACATATTTCCATAATAATAATAATAATTAATCGAAGTCTATATAGATAATACGTCTCGTAAGTTTAGAAACACGATTAGCAGGGTAACTTTGTAAATTCTGAAGTTTGAAATTTCCACGAAGATTAGATTAAACTTCATAGGATTATCCGGAAATTTGAAATAGTTATTAAAGATTCTTAGTAGGTACTGTTTTAAGTGAAATTTTTGCAACTCCATGTAAGGAGTTAAAAAATTGTAAGTTCCTTCATAATTTATGCCGCTTATCATGGCGGCTGATTCGTTTTGTATAAAATTTAACCACATAAAATTTTCGGAGTTATATCAACCTACTGGATGTTAATAGTATAGATATTCAAACTATAAAGAAATTTGAATATTGGCACTGTCCAATACAGACATGTCAAACTACAAATTCTTAGAGGGACAAGGTCTAAAACTTCTTAGACTTTAGTGGGATGCAACACCGTTAACTACAAAAAAAATCAATGCTGAGATCTAAGAATTGGACAAAACACCGATCGTTCATTTATGGTTTTTTTTTATTACAGTTTTTTATAGATATTTTAATTTTTATATGTTTCAACTGTTTCCTGTATAAGGATGATAGTGTATGAATCAATTAACATAAAAAGAAAAAGACAGAAGATCCGGTTACTAATTTGACACAAAAACGTGACACACGGTCATGTCTAAGTTGCAAGAGCGGTAAACATAACATAACATACCACAAGCTCATGCCTGCTACCCCCGAAGGTTTAGGCAGAAGTGAAATAGAGAACTACGCCACCCACATTTCGCCAAGCTTAGTTCCGTCCCAAAAGTGACGGGGGCAAGCCTGTCGCCATATCGAGCAAAAATTCCAGACTGCGGGATTATACTGAGTAGAAAAACTCAATATCACTTGACCCGACCCGGGGATCGAACCCGACACCTCAGAACGACAGTCGTACCGTAATACAACTGCGCCACCGAGGCGGTTAAATATGAAATTAGAGGTATTGGAGTGGTGTCCTAACTGTTACAAACTTTTGAGTATGCTGACAGCATGACTGAGGCTGCATGGAAGAACCCAAGAACGTCAAAAAATACTCGCAAAAATACATATCAGATAGACTTGGGGATATTCAGTCAATCGGAATCGTTTAAGAAAGACTGCAAAATTGACACGTCCCTCTCGGAACGCTAACATCATTTGAATGTGCCCTTATTTAAACTTTTAACTGCAGTAAATTACATGCGAAAGCTTCTCAGGCGGCATCGAGAAGAGTTAGATCGAGCCAGAATATGTGTAGAGAGCCGCGAGTTAGACATGCCTGGTCTAATCAATAATGTGTCTAACGATACGAACGTCGCGTTTTTAGATAAGTTACCAGTAATTTACTAACCTACTAAATATATATGTATATACTTTTATCATTGAATATTTAAGATCTATTACTGTAAATTATAGGGCATTTGAGTGGTGTTTAATTTATTTAAAAGAATGGAAAAGGGGAATAATATTATATAATTAAATATAGTACTTATACTAAACAAAATATTTTAATTGGCTTATAAAATTCTGAGGTAAAAGAAATTAAAATGTTGGATGCGGTTCGAGTGGCGATGCTCGATCCCGTTCCTGTAAAACGAACGTTGGTATAGAATTCGTAAGAAACACATTATTGTGACGTAACATCGTAGTACAGGACGCTGTCTCACTCATATACAAAATAAAATGTTTAGGCATTACTTTATTTCTGATTTTAGTCTTATCAGTCACTGATCAGTCCTCTGTATGGTCTGGTTTTTCATGAGACAACAAAAAGTAATCAGTTAAAATCGCCATTGTGAATAATAGGAGCGGAGCAGCGGTCACAGCTTGCTTATAATAAGCTATTACGATGAAAGGGAACTGCATGGTGCTGATAAACTTTGTATAATCTGTAAAACGATAATAATAAAACTGTCATTATCGTTTGAAATTAACCGAGATATCAGAAGGCTCGGCTTTCTCACTTTAATGAAGATGTTATAATATACGTAGCATTTGGTCTAAGACATAACAGTTTACGTTTCTTATCATTGTATAATGTAATTTTTCTTACCATCATGGTTGTGTGATTCGATAGCTCGTTAAGAGTTTGAATTTAGTTTGAAATTAATGCATCATAAAATTTACTGGCCACACAGGTACTCACCTGAACCTCCTTTAACCGTTCCTGTGTCCCGGGACGTAGCTGGCTCCAATATTGTTACACAAATCCGTATTTAATTTATATATTTATAAGCGCACGGTATAGATGCTACCGGTGGAAGATGGCGCGCAAGGTGTTTTTTGTGAGACCGTGTTGCCAGTTTATAAACCCAACAATGGTAGATAAAACATTATACTGCTAGTGGCAGAATTATGCTTTCTTCTAGTATCAGGTGTCGTAAAAGGCGACTGAGGAGGTATTTTTGATGGCCTCTCACCTAGTAGATAACCATCCTGACCTGTAGCGCCATAACAATCAGGAACGCCAAGCAAAACTCGGAACAAACCCGGAATGGTATCTTCGTAAGGCTCGAGCTAGGTTTTGCATCCAATCCGGCACTACACGTAGTAAATTATCATTCCTGTGGACTTAGCCGGCAAGGTGTTACATTAATTGCGTCCAAGGCAATGCAGCGTCCGTGAAATATCTCCCAGTGGTGCGTTCGCGTTTGTGATTTATTTAGTCGCAAACGCAGTTGTCACCCTTCTCGAATACTGCTTTGAGTTATCTACAAAGATGCTTTAGGCCTGCGATGATGATATTGCTCAATATTAGATTTTAGAAGTCGTTCTAGTATCAAATAAGTCTTTTTCGAGTTACCCCTCCCCCTTATCATAAATAGCATAGCTCATAAGGTGTGGTTGACTGATCATATTGGTAACGGTCGACTAAGATGAACGTATTCACCAGATCAAAGACATCCTAATGAAAGGCCAAGTAAGAAACACCTATAACCAACGAGAATGTATGAAAGCGCTCATGAAAGTAGAATAAGCGATAGAGGCGTAATGCGATGTATGTTTTAATGTCGATTGTACATTTTTAAATTACTGAACTAATCATTTAAACTCTTTATCAAATATCTTGGACCACTCATAATCCTTTAAACACTCGAGCTTCAAAATGTCTTACACACTCATCGACCCGGTTCGCACAAATTACGCGCAAGGACTCACTTGCCCAACGTAAACTGATCCTACTATAACACGTTCTAATGGTATCCACCTATGTTACATAGGGTGCTATTATTCTTAAGGGCTCTAATTAAACTGGTCGCTAAACGTGCCCTTATTACAACTGGCGTTGAAAATTGACGTGATAATCTGATATTCGATAGGTTTGACAAAGTGTTCGCAGCTTCAAAGAACCCACAAGGTCGGGTTTGCTTTCACTTTGAGAGATTACTACTGAATTTGATAGTAATTTATTTAACGTTAGCTGATAGCAGGCTATAACTTTAGAATCATAATGGATTTTGAGTTCACTATATAATTTTTAATATGAAACAAATTTTAATAACCAAAAGTCAGTACAGAAGGATCTACTAAAGGTACTTGATTTAATAGTAATATAATCTGTCAAGATTTGAACAATTTATTATTGTTAATATAAGTCAATACTCTCCGTTCTTAAAAATGTCCTGTTATCTTTTCCTTACTCTCTTCATGAATTCAATTCCATATTTCATTTCTTAGGTTTACTTGAAGATATTTATTTTATAGACTCTTAAGAGGACATGCGGTCAGAAAAGTAGGTATTCCAAAATCTATTGCTATCCCGTTGAGCCCCAAAGAAAGAATTATAAAACACGAAAGGGACAACTGCAGTTCGGGCTGATTTTATTTATGCAAGATAGATGAAAACATCACTTCGTTGTACTCTGTTTCCTATTCTAAAATTAAACCAAGCTTTAATTTTCTTTTAGTTTTAGAATAATAAAGATTTTGACTACGCCTGTACGTTTTGCTTGACAGTCATGAAATTTCGAATGAAATCCTATACAACGCACAGTTTCACTGGCATGTGTTTTGAATTTGTGAGAAATAGTTTATAAAAAAAAGGAAGGAAAATTATTAGAGTTCCGTATAAAAAAGTTAAAATGCTGTTAAGATCATTTGAACGCGGGTATGCACCTAGTTTATATTATAAACTTAGATCATTGATATCATATTATAATATAAACCTTCGCCAATATAATTATGATAATGCATTAAGTACTTACAAAGTAAGTCTTTTTTTTTGTTTTCAAATATATGTCTGTATTTTTTTACATAACAATAACATGTCAGAACATTCTGGAGATACGAGACATGTTCTAACCCTCATCACGGTGTAATCTTATTCCCTCCTAACTGTATTATCCCGGTGGGTCTATTTACGGTGGGTTTATGTAATCGTGACAAGAATTCGTGTTAGACATTAAAATTGTGTTTTGCTTTTGTACTATCGTAGATATATTTATTTAAAAAATGTAGCGTTATATCATATAATTATGCCAGTTCTTTCTCCCGTATATAATATTATCTATTCTTCTTGAAAGTCTTCCTTCGACTAGTATGTTTTATAAGTCATGACATCATTTGGCACTGAGCTGTGGTTGCTCACAATGGGCCTAATTAAGGAAAGCCCAAATTTGCTCAAAGAAAAATGAAACTATGCTCGGAATTTCACTGAGTGATCGAATTAGGATGAGAACTCCAGAAGAACCAGAATAACCGATATGACCCGAAGAATTGTCAAACTAAAATGGCAGTGGACCGAGAACCGATGCCCGATGGATTGTTGAATGGTTACCATGTACCGGAAGACGCAACGTAAATAGGCCTTAACCAAGTTGAAGCGGCGACCTGATGAAGGCCGCAGAAAAGCGCTATATTCGGGTGGCCTAAATTTGGTCGTAATAAAGACCTATGTTCAGCAATGGATGTCTTTTGGTTGAAACGATAATAATGATTCTTCTTGAACCCTCGTGTTTCATGAATAATAGAAGACAAGTTATATGGGACTCTACCCACTAAAACACTAATGTAACTCCTTGGAACCAATTTCCAAGGGCAGATCCCCAAACGTGGTCCCTACTTCATTCATCTAACTGCATTATGTCTGTCAATGTCATAATTTATCAAAATAATTTTGAAACTAAATTAATTAACAAACTATTGATGTAAATACGTCAAGATATATGGATACTCCGGAGCTATTAATAAATAAATAGATAAATTAATAAGGGACAAAAAAAACTTCACTTCTGAATATCGTAATCGCGTTACACTAAAAAGAATTTCCCACTTTGGAAATTCTGGAATGGATCACAAATTAGTTCAACGTTACGTCACGTACGTAATGAGGCAGTGGGCGTAGATTTTAATATATTTCTTCGGAAATGTTGTAAGGGACGAATCATTTGTGATCTCCTAAGGCGTTCATTACTAAGCGATACGAGACATAAAATGTAACTAGGGAGAAAAAACTTCAATATCCGATTTATTGTTAACATCCTAATATTTCCCCCGCTTTACTGAGCGCAAATTAATTGTTTATGGGAATTGTTGGAGAAATTTAGAGTTATAAAAGGTATCCTGCGATTAATTTCTTCTTATCTTCTTGGCTCGATTTAAATCACAAACACCCACCCCAATCGCTTGAAACGAATTAAGTGAAAAACGTAACAAAAAATGATATCTTTTATAATAATAAATTTACGGTTATCCTTAACAGTGTTTGTCCGGTGTGCGGAAATCGAATATTGTAATTAAGTCATGCCATCAAAAATAATTAAATGATAAACGTCACACTCTGCAACCATTGAATGCTTGTGTATTACGTATGAATTTTGCAGGGCCACACTACGGTAACCACGTCGACTCGTGGGCTGAACCTGGCAGAGGGGAACTCTTCTGTTTTGGCATGAGAGTTTTTGCGGCTAACCCCACTTAGTGCACTAAAGTATACTTCGGCATCTTAGCAATCCACCTTCGGTGGCTTAGTGGCATGGTATTGTAGGAGGCCTAAAGCGGTGATAGGGTCTAGTTATCGTCGCCTAGACACTACATCCTAACTTTGCTTCGATCGTAACGGCTGTCCGTTCTATCGGATGAAGGAAAGGAAGGACGAGAGGGTGCATCTGTTTTTGCGCGTACACTTATGCACTGAAATATTTCCTGTGCAACAGACCGCATTTTGGATACCGAATTTAAGACCACAATGCATGAATGACCCCTAACAGCAAAACTTTTTTATAGCTCCTGAATAGAAAAACAAAAGAAAGTCGCTTGACAAGGAGAAAATTGTCTTGGCCTGTTCATCTTCGCCTATCTATACTAATAAATAGAATTGTAGTGTCTGTCTGTAATGTCTACTACTAAATACATATGAATGTATACAGAAACGATACCTACACCAAAGAAGCAATTTTTAAAATTTTTGTCTGTTTATAATGGCTAATCTCCGGATAGACTGAACCGATTTTGACGGGACTTTTTTTGTTAGATAAATGACGTTACTCCGCGTTACATAAGCTACTTTGTTTTTTTCGAAAACGATTAGGGTTCCGCGTTAAAAAACTTAAAGTTATAAAATTAAATCCGATTCCATGCACAGTTTTACGGGCAAGTGCCTCAAATTTATGAGCAATATTTTTGCTTTATCTTAGTTTAAAAAAATATTAGGGTTCCGTATAAAAAAGATTAAAACACAGTGAAGAACACATAAAACACGAGCGCAGACACGGGCACACAGCTAGTATAAAAAAAATTGCCTGTCTGCTTGTTTTCTCCGGGTAATCTCCGGAACGGCTGAACCGATTTTGACGCAACTTTTTTTGATAGACAGCTAATTTTACTCCGGGTAACTTAGGGTACTTCTGATCTTCGATAATGATTAGGGTTCAGTGTAAAAAAAACTCATGAGATTATGTATAAAATCTGATTCAATGATCAGTAATACGGGCAATGCTTGAATTTATAAGAAATATTTTTACTTTATTTTAATAGGTACTAAAAAAAATTTAGGAAAATAATTAGGGTTCCGTATAAAAAAATTAAGCAGTGAACAATATATGAAACGCGGGCGCGTCTAGCTAGTTTTTATATAAGTAGATATGTCATAACAGCTATCAATAAATAAAAGCCAAGTTATAATTGACGTATAAACTAAGCTAAACTAACTAAACTACGTAAATGAATTTTCTTTTTACTCATAAAAATCCGAAAAATTTAACAACAAAAGTAGATACACCGGTGTTGGCAACAAGACAAAACTATTTATTAAAAAAAGCCTTGACCCAATTGAAATACGGAACTAGACTACGATCGAACCAGCATTGGAACGAGTTTATAAAGTTAAAAGTACAACGATTTCGATAATGTAGATGGTAAATAGAAAATACTTTAAACCGCGGAGAGCTTCAAAGACGTTTTCCCCCATTAAATTCTATTTACCTACCTTTTTTTTTGTTAACTTGGGAAATGCATTCACGCACTTAGGAGTTAAATCTCCCAGATTAGAAATGCTAGGGAGGTATGTGGTACTCGCCCGGAGTGAGGCGACAAGAATAACCAACCCCAAGGTATCATCCGCCACCTTCTTGGGAGGCGATACGGGGTTAGTCTAGCATACTTCACGTTGCCCCCTATCTACCTAAATACGATTTTTCAATGTTTGCATTTTTTTTGTGATTAGAAAATGCCATCACGATGTTTTCCTTCACTATATTCCGGTTTATATAGAAAAAAAATATAGTTGAGTAAAGAAAGAATATGGCAAAAGTTTTCGTAGGCGACAAGCGCGTATGAAACCAGAACAAGCTAAAGATTTGTTAGGATTATAGTAACGGAAGTTTGTAGTAAACAGAAGTCTACCTGAAGGTAGAGTGAGGTAGCATTATGGTGTGTACGTATAAAATCAATAGAGATTTTTTTAAATAAAGAATAATCTGGATCCTTTATTGCCTTATATTTAAAAAGAAAAATATCTAGGGCAACTGAACCGGCTACGTAATTTCTACTAAAATCATTTATGTAGTGTTTTCTGGATAGATTTTTCCACATTTTTGGTACATTCATCAAACCAGATATGAGACTTATGATATTGACAAAATAACCAGTTACAAACATAATTCTAATTAAGACCATCGAATATTTATTTTATTGTATTTACTTCTCTATTAACCTATTAATTTACATCTTATCATTTGACAATCATCAAGTATTAAATACAATTTTGTAAAGAGCAAATATTGGGTTCATAAGTCATCTGCAGGCAAAAAATCTCGAGCTCTTGACAATACACCCTGTGACTGTACTCAATATCAATCAGGGAGATTATATAGTATTATCAATATTCATGTATGGATATTATAATTTCATTTGAATTCTGTAATTTTGTGGTTTATACATACAATTAACGATATAAAGACCAAAATTGGTCAGTTGTTGTAATTAATATTGACGTCATATTTAACAAGGTTATAAATTTTTGTAATGGAAATGAAACACGTGCGCTGCGCGAGGCTTGTAAATTATTTATAAGTGTTACAATATATTATATCGATCTTGTATTTAAGTTAGTTAGTAAAGGTTTCATGTTTCTTTCTTTTCACATTATCCGCATTTGTTTTCCATTATCTCCTCGTTCGTTATTCTTAATAATTGTAATCTCTTATGATAGCCCGATAAAACTGTTTATAAATCGTGTGACTTTTCTGACAAATTGTTTTCATCTACTACGAGATATGCTTACAAATACTAACGGATGAAGTATGATATAATGGAGTATACCTTTATCATCATAATGCTAGCAGAAGAGCCAAATGCAACTATTAGTTAGAAGAGTTATCCAGATATTTTTGTAGATGAATAGTCATGACAAAAAGATAAGAAGTTCGTGTAAAAATTCAAATGCATGTGACAACGGTAGCGGCAGGATTAGCTGTAACGGCAGATTAGTTGTGCCATGAGATTTCTTTTGTTTTTCATTTTGTAGATTCTGGCGATGATGATAACCTAATAACTTTGTTGGTAAGGCTAATCAATAATACGGTAAATTACTCATTCTCAACTTCTGCTACAAGGCAATGTCATTTTTATCATTAACATGCCTCGGTGGCGCAGTTTTATTACGGTAATACTGTCGTTTCTGAAGTCTCGTGTTGGTTTTCCGGGTCGGGTCAAATGATATTGGGTTTATACTCAGTATCATCCCGGAGTCTGGAATTTGTGTCCGATATGGCGACAGGCTCGCCCACTGTGACATCTTGGACGGAACTAAGCTCGGCGAAATGTGGGTGGTGTAGTTCGCTATTTCACCTCTGCCTGACCCTTTAGGGATGACAGGCGTGAGCATATGTTATGTTATGGTATCTAATAAAGTATGCATAACGTAATATTCTACCTCCGCGTAATTTGTTTTAAACGTTATTTACTTTAGGATTAGGAAATTTGAGGTTTTGCCACAATATCCGTTGCAAGCATGATGATGGATAAATACTCATTTGTTGAGGATCACAAAGCTCATTGTAATGCACTTGACCTCGTATTCAATTTACCTACCCAAAAAAATAAACATAGAAGTAAAGTACTGAAAGAAATATTTCGAACAAATTAACGAACAAAATGTACATTTCACCAGTGCCGCCCTCGGAAATTGCCGAGTAGTACTTGAAACGGTCTCTATAATGAAGGCTTCCGTTCTTACCTCTTAACCCTAAGCCGGGGCGGGCTACTTCGGATACCCTCTCGTTTTTATATTCAAGCTAAATAATGATCCGCATTAAAATAAATGCCATGCTTGAGGATATTTTAACCGTGTTTAAAAATATCTAAGTTTAAAACGCTAACGAGTTTATTTTTCTAATTATTCTGGAGAATTTTCGATGTAAAAACAGGGGTGACTCGAGTTTAATCTCTATGAATAATATTCAAACTAAATCAACCGAAAGAAAAATAAATAGCTCTTTAGAACTTTTATAGGATTCCATTCAAGTGAAGGAAGTACAATATTTAACAGGAAAAATATGAATCACGATTTCTGTACGTTTTTACTGTTTCTGTACCTAGTAAATTATGTTCCATATAACAGACACTACATATTATCCAGGTATGTATATAATATTTTAGCACAACAATTTACTTTTAATATTTTTGAAATGAAAAATTTCTTTAGAGGACTTAACCGATTTACGCTTGAAAAATCTTCCATCAACGTGCTATAGTATGTCAAGTTTAAGATGGAAATTTATATGCTGGTACTCAGAGATAAATAATAAAATTTATACTTACGCAAGCGCTGCGTATTTATTATGAATAATTTATATACGATGAAGAGATGACGGCTGATAGGGACGTATGAAAATACACTGCACCGTCCCCAAGTGAATTGGGAACAAGGCATTAGAATGATGACAATCAATAAACAATACGGCAATGTACAGAATTATTGATTGGAACACCCATAGATGTAAAAACCAGACATATTATATAACAGCTAGGTTCAGTGACGATGTTTTTAATAAAGACATAAAACCAAAAATGAAGTGTGGTAATAGGTTCCAGTCATAATATAGAAATGTAGTGTCATGCAGGAAATGAAAGAGGCTGATCTATGCTACCTCGTCGAAAGATCCTATTTGCACTTGTTCTTTCAATCACACAATTGCCTTCTAAGCTTAATTTATACCTTTATTAACTTTAAAACAAAAATGTTCTAACCTAATAGTGCCATTGAAATTATCTTTTATCTTTATAGGGTTAGCACTTTGATCGTAATCAGACCTTAAGTTATGATCATTCACTCTGAAATAATGTTGCTGGAACTTAGAAACTTGAGTGTATTCAACTATCCAAGCCATTAGAAAATGCTTTACTATTTTGCAGTAATTTTATCATGACGCTTTCCGTCATTGAATGCTCAAGCTCATTACAGAATAGAACATCTGACCAAACTACCACTCAAAAACCATTTACTGTTCCTGTTAATGGTCTTACAAAACTCATTTATGTCTTTCAGATAATATGGCAGCTCTTTCGCTCCGATAAATTGTTCATTAGAGTAACTTATTGCTATCGTAGTTGTTTCAAAAAGTTAGCTTTTCGCAGTTACCAACTTCGAAGTTAGGTTAGGGAAACCCCTATAAAAGAAACTTTCAATCCAATTAGTGGTTACTCGTGCTGTTTAAGCTGTTATAGTTTGTCTTATAATTGATCGAAATTCTACCATTATCAATGTTGACAAATTTAATACAAAAAGACGTTTCAATTTAATTTTTTTATTGATAACACTAAATCTGGTCGATAATACAAACAAAAAAAAAACGAAAATGATTGGCGATAGATGTTGAAATTTGATGGTAGTGAAATATGTGATTAACATATTTATGAGAAAATACCATAAGACCATCTCATCTCAGAACAGATGGATTCGATCATACATTTGAACATCCATCATCGCGATATCCAATCATATCACCGATTAACCATTAAATCACATTTAGCCAGAACAAAAACTACTGTTAACAAAACATGCGTAAAACTTAGAAGAATGACCTCGCGTAAACTTGGAACAATCAAATAAACATAAAAACTAACCTTTTATGAAAAGCCCAGAAAATAAAAGCGAAAGTTACTACAGGTAAAAGTAAACAGTAAACATAAGTGGTTTATAGTTTATGGATCAAATAATTTAAAAAAAAAAAACAAGAAACATACCATTGGCACGACGTAAGAGGGATACAACGTATTCGCAATTTACCATAAAAGAATTTTTATTTTTGTATTCTCCCAAGGTGTCGCATTCTTATTATCTGAAGGGAAAGTGCGAGACAAAAGGAGACAATAAGATCGCTATAGCCGGAGGCATGTGTCGGGAATGGTTTTGATCTTTTTAGAGCACAAAGGAATCAGGTAAGTTGGTGCCTTTCCGGAACACGCCTGTCAGATCGTTTGATGTGGACTGACTTTCAATATTTTCTTTATATTTACGCATTAGAAATTGGCTGATGGATTTATTTATTATAATTTTTATACGTAAGTTCTTTCTTTTATGTTCTCACATCATTATCATGTCAGATAAAAACGTCCAAAGCTGGACATAGGCCTGTTTTAAATATTTCCCCAACGATCGGTCTTGCGCTTGCATCCAGCGGATTTTTTCGACTTTCTCCAAATCGTCAGTCCACTTTGTTGCGAACTTACATCTGCTGTAATTTTAGATCACCAATTGAGAACCCATTGGTGCCATAGGAGGTCGTTTCTACGGGCAATGGATTTCGCTCACTGCCACTCAAGTATGGCAATTTTTCGTGAAACATCGTTTTTTTTAGTTCTTATTCCGATATCTCTGGTAATACACACTGATGGATATTTGCAACGAAGTTGTTTTGATATATCTTTGTACATAACTGAATATTACAATACTATAAAAATTAATTTATTTAATAGTCCTGGCTTATCTAATAATATACGTGACATAAAATAAGTGTTCAATAATGGGTGTGTACTTCTTAACCTTCTACACTCCTATACTATCATTCATTTTGTAACGCCTTACAACCCACATTGTTATACTAACTGTAAAATTAAGTACCGTGCGTCCGAAACTGCATTTTTCTATGCATAAACCAGGAACTATCGAAGCACATTACCTAGTCTCAACAATAAGAAAACTTAATTCCAACTGATTAATCTAATTTCTAACAAAGTATACATAATAAAAATTAATTTATATCTTTATGTTTTACATTAAGGTCGCAGATATTTTTTTTTCGCAAAAGCATTTACGAGTACTATTGGCTGTGTCTTGACAGTGGCTATTACTCAATTATTAAACCCAATTAAATTTAGCAATTACTCCGATTATGTTCTCTAGAATTTAGCTACATACATACATACATATCATCACGCCTTTCTCCCGTGGGGGTAGGCAGAGATTACGTCCTTCCACTTGCTACGATCTTGACACACCTCTTTCGCTTCCTCTACTTTCATGAGCGCTTTCATACATGCTCGTCGGTTATGAGTACTTTTCACCTGGCCTTTATTTAACACATGATTGATTTGGTCTAGATACATTCGCCTAGGTCGACCCTTACCGACTTGCCCATTCACCCTCGCCTTATAAATTAATTTCGTTAATCTTCTCTCATCCATCCTCTCTACATGCACAAACCAACTAAGCATACCCTTCTCTATTTTGGTCACCACATCCTCTACCACACCACAGCGTTTATCTACTTGTCAAAATTTCATGTAAATCGGTAATGAACATTTGGGGTGAAAATTAACGGTTTCAAATTTTTTAAATAATATATGCGTTAGGCGAAAACTATTCAAACCTGTTATGGTATTAAATTCTAGCTGATTCATAATTATTTATCCCATTTACACATACATAATACTGTACTACACTATTACACTACACTAATTTTTATTTATCATGATGTAATTTAAAAGCATGGAATCGTCTTCGAGAATGCTTGTAAAATTTTCCTAAATTATTTGTAACCTTTGAAATGAAATCTATCTGAGAATCGTATTAACCATACACACAATCAAGTGTGTGCAATAGGTTTCAGATATTGTAAAATAAATATTATAGAGTATGTTACGAAATAGATTAATTGGAACTGAAATTATTTAATTTCAGTGTCAAATAGTTAAGCAACAGAATCAAAAAGCGCGCACGCAGCTATAAAATTAACCAACATTTAACTGGATTGCAAGTGACGTTTTAAACGACCCACCCGGTGTTTCTCTTCGTTTGTGTGACGCGATGCAGTCTGTACCAATTTCTCACAGCGCGTTTAACTAAATTTTCACTCTACTATTAAACTAAGTTCACATTAACCGTAACCCAGTAACATTGAGATAATTATATAAAAAAAAACGTGACGAAAAATTAATGCATTTAAACTTTATAAGGTATTGTTAAACATTTAAAATAAATTATTTGCCAGGGAAAATTATAAGAATATTAAATTAACATAACATCCGAGCTATTAGTTAATATAATACTTATTCTTAAACTTAGAGAACTTGCTAAAAATCTATTTTCAAATTTATAAAGCAGAAAAAAATATTAACACATACTGAATATGAACAAGAGTCGTCATTAATGTACCTCTTCTTAGCTGATTATATTAAAGAATAATAACAATTATGATTTATTTATTTGATACAGAAAAATAACAATAGGATTCGAAATAAATAATTCAAATTAAATCCATTATTAGATTCTTTCGTTTCTTTTTGTTTATTTATAGCCCTCGTACTAGAGCACTTTCTCTGTAAAGGGAATTTCATAAATAAATACATACAATTAATCCATTTAATGATAGGTACTGAATAAAACACCCACATTCATGTTTAGGACAATAATTGTCTTGTGTGAGAGGAACCTACAACATGTCCGCGACCACAGCGGCCACACGTCTTTTCAAACTATTTCGCCATCCTTAACCAACATACTTTGACGTATTAATTATATTTCGCTTTATTATTTTATTTATATTTGTACAGTAATACCAAATATAAACGAAAGCTTAATATTAATTAATAGCATTGTCTTCAGTATTCCACAAAACTAGAACCCAATTATTTTTTAATTATTTTTAGGGGTTAGGTATGAATACTGCCGCGCGGAATGATGGTTTACCGATGCATATCATTTCGAAGGGCTCATCATCACCTGTTACATCATCTTGAGACTCATGCACTTTCATGCACAAGCACAACACGCATTACACTGCATCCTACATGCCTGCACACTACGCGCAGTTACATTAGTTCTGTAAGGGACTTTGAGATCTGTAGTTTTCTCTGAATTAGAATTAGCCAGGACAAATTCCGCGGAATTTACGTCTAAGGTAGCAGCTCAAACCGAGGGCCGTAGCAGTTTAGTGCCCTTGTGCTAGCTGCAACTCTCTTGGCTGAGCCCCAAAATTTCGGTGAAGCTTTCAAGGGCCTTCCGGTAAATAGCATTAAGTCAATTCATAAAAAAAACCTTTCACTCTTACATCTATTTATAAATTCATCTTGGACCAAGCTACGTAATTAGAATTATAAGGATTGGCACAATAACTTTTCTAATAAATGTAGAACATACGAAATGCAAAAGATATGCGGCTTTTACACACATTTACATTTAAATTTACACACATTACCTAAACACTACTACATGAAACCATGCTATACACACTACAGTATATGAAACTAAAGTATTTGTATAATTTTATTTCTTTATTATTAATTTGTTTCGCGGCTCTAGGTTCTAGCTCTTTTGAGCCTGTATAATATTCATATTATTATATTATTAATCAACATCTTCAAAGCCCAACAAAGTGGTGACGGCGGTGCCTGTATGAAGCATTCAAAAGGAGACGTTGTTAGATTAAGGAATTCTTGCTCTATGTCATTATTATCTATTATTATCTATTCTCTTGTACATAATAACCATGTTAATTCGCATAAAAATAATTACCACAACAATTACATAATACACTAAAAGTAAATTAAGTTAAAAACAAGGACCACACATGACAATCCAAAATCGTGCCAAGAATTTTACACGTTTGCCATAATCGCCATGCTTGGAAGGCAGGTTGTTGATCGTATTTAGAGGTTTGTGGTACTCAGCGGATGCTGCTGCTGTACTTCCTCTGGTTTATCGCTTAATCGCCTTTTACGACAAACACGGGAACGATATGGGGTTGTAGTATTTTTTAGCCGGCATCACACGAATTATGTCTATACTAAGTGTCTGTTTGTAATGGCCAAAATAACATTTTTTTTACTAGGTACATATGAATTTACCTATACCAAATACGATACCTATACCAAAAATACAATTTTAAAATTTTCCCCTGTCTGTTTGTTCCAGGTAATCTCAAGAACGGCTGGACCGATTTGACTTTTTTTGGTAGACAGCTAAAGTTACTCCGCGTAACTTAGGGTACTTATGATTATCGAAAATAATTAGGCTTCCGCGTAAACAAATTAAAACTAATAAAAAAATTGAATAAAATCCGTTCCAGTTCACAGTTTTAGGGGCAAGTGTTTGAATTTATGAGTAATATTTTTAATTTATCTTACTCCTAAAAAAATATTTGGAAAGTAATTATGGTTATAAAAACATTGAATAACATATGAAACACGGGCTCAGCCATGGGCACATAGCTGATATTTTTATATAATTACCGGCCCATGTGAACGAACTTTTACAATACCCTTAAGCGGAAAAAGCGCTACATTCGACACTAATTTTTATCGACGTTAATGCGACGCCGTCAACATTATTTTTACTGTTCAATGAACGTTTAAGCGATTTTATACTTATTTTATTAATACCTATATTTATAAAAAACTGTCTTTTGTTGTATTTTTAGTTCTATTTTTACTAAATATTAAAATGATTTATATTTCTTTTTCCTATTCATAAAAACCACACGGTGTACCATCTATCGCCTTATTAAAGGTTTTGCAGGATCAGACTCGCATTCCACCGCTTAGCCTCAGCGAACTACCCAACTCTACGGCCGGGCTCCGACACTTCGGTAGACAGTTTGGTACACCCCCACTGTCTTCCCCGCCCACAGAGCCAGTGCAATGGGAAAGGAGTCCCCCTTTAGACTAAGTAAAACTAGTAGTGTTTTTTGCTGCGCAGGCTTTTTATGGGGAGCGAAACAGCTAGTTGCGGTGCCTGTCTTCATCTTTTAACCGGATCTTTTCTCGGGCCCTAACAGTTCACTTTATAATATGTAAATGTATAATATATTACCGGATAATAGTCACTTATTCTGCACACGTGAATTGGGTTAGAAATAATAATTAAAATAAATAATTAAATGAATAATAAACAAAATAAATAAAAAAAAACGATCAAATATATCATAATATAGGTAAATTTTACATGCATGAACCCCTCTCAGGTGAAAACTTCCTCCAAAGATTTCCATTTATCTCTGTTTCTGGCGACATAAATCCAGTGCGGTCCAACTACTAATGTCGTTCTCAAAACGCGTCGGTTTAAGGACGCACCGCTTGCCCTGTGAACCATCCCATGTATTTACTTTAGATGTCCATCTCTTATCTTCAAGTCGTGCTAAGTGACCAGCCCACTTGAATTTCAATCTTTGAGCATATTTGAGCGCATCTACGGTGTTGGTTATTCTTATTATCTTTGTATGACGGATTCTGTGTGTTCTTATATTGAGAATGCTACGTTCCATTCCCCTCTGGCACGTTATTATTTTATTTTTAATGTTATTCGTAAATTTCCACGTCTGGCAAGCATATGTAAGACAAGGTATAATCAATTTCTTTTTCACTTCTGTTAGCGTGTTACATTTTATTACTTCTCTGTAACTCCAGAACTTATTCCACGTAATTCTTGTTCTGTGATCCACCTCTAGTTCGTTGCTATTGTTGCCCAATGTTAGATATTAGGGATATATAAACTTAATTCACTTGTTTTCATTTACTATGAAGGTCATATACTGAAATCCTAAACCTAACAATATCAATTAGTTAAACCTGAGTTAGTTATGAAGATTGAGTACACGAGAAAACACAAGAAATTGAGGTTGTTCGTTACCCTTCTACACTTGAATTACTTAACCAGTTCAAGCAAACCCACACATTATCAAGTTTACAAAAAAGAACACAGGGTACTTACTATTCCTTCATGAACTGATTATGAAACTCGACATTAATGCGAATAAAATCGAGGCCAATAACTAATACATGAATTAACAAATGTCATGATTAGAACGTTCTCTTAGAAAGTTATTAGTTATTTAGTATTTATAGACTTAGAAAACCGCACCTTACGAAACGTACACGAAACAAAAAGGCTACTATAGTTAGAACAAATAAAATGGTAACTCACAGATAAAGTTTAGGGATGAACGCTAAGGGAATAGTTGTGAGCAATATGACATGTTTGCACAGGTCTGGCGAGGGTCAGAGAGGGTCACGTACTAACTCCTCGCCCATGGGATCAGCCGTGTTATGAATTTCTAACGTATCCTGTATGTAACTAATATTGTAATATGACTAAGTAATAAAGTGCCAATTAAGTATAGGGTATTATAATTTAATACGCTAACATATTACTTTTAAATTACGATTTACATAATGTTAGATATTAGAATAGACTTTTTTTATTTACACATAACACAACACGAATATCAAATAGACAGGAAATACATATTTATTACAACTAAAGCACAGTCTTGCGCTTACTTGAAAAAGATCCAACCTAAGTTAGATTACTGCTCTGAAACTTCAAAAGTGTCAGCGCTTGTATTCTGGTTGAATCTTGTTGGCGCTCTGCGGAAACACTGATTAATCTATAATTATAAATAAAATTGGAGTGTCTGTTTGTAATGTCAAAATATTTTTTTTTACTAAATATATTTACTAAGATATAAACGTACATACGATACCAATAGTAAAAATCTTCTTTTTTAATATTTGTCTGTCTGTTTTTTTTTGTTCCGAGTAATCTTCGGAACGGCGGGACCGATTTTAACGGGACTTTTTTGGTAGATAGCTGAAGTTACTACGAGTAATTTAGGCTATTTTTAACTGTCGAAAATAATTAAGGTTCCGCGTAAAAAAACTAAAACTTATATAAAATTGAATAAATTCCGATTCAATGCACAGTTTTACGGGCAAGTGCTTGAATTTACGAGAAATATGTTTTTTATATCTTAATACTAGAACAAAGAAAATTAGGGTTCCGTATAAAAAAAATACAAGGTAGTGAAGAACATATGAAACGCGGGCGCAGCAACGGACAAACAGCTAGTTAAAAATAAAACACTTATAACTGAGAACCATATCAACAAGTTACACACAAACAGTTATATACAAAAGAGTATATAAAGAAATAGTGTGTCCCTATTTATTAAAAAGAATTTATAATATCAGTTTACCATCTATACAATCAGACACTCAAATAACATAAAATAATACATATACATATACTATCTAATAAACGATGAGATACGTAAAAAGCGTCTGGACAGAGAGTACACGCGTCAGAAGAGAAACTTCTTTGGCAATCTTGAGTTTAATATTTTTGCAGTCAACAAATAAATATAGGCAGCGTGTTTATTTTTTATGTTTCTTTCTCTTTCATCAAGTCTTTTTTTAACATCTTTTTTATATTCAAAATCGTGACAATAATTCTGACACTTAGCGTCAATATATCTTATGCTTAAATACTGAAACTCATGACCATACCTTGTAGTTTTACTCAAAAGGCGAGAAAAGAGGATTTACTTTTAAAAAAAAAATTAAACAGATATAAAATGTGTAACAAAATTTAATACGATAATAAAGTATAATCAAATTCATTCATATTGAATTAAAAATAAAGAGATTACAGGTATTATAAAAGGCTTTTAACTAAATATAAATTAATTATTTCTGTCAATTAAGGCTCTCGGAAAATGGTATTTAGCGTTTTACTGCTTTAAGAAAAATTACTTATAAGAAAAACCTTACGATGGTTCTTTTATTTTTCATTATTTCATTTACTTGTAATGTATAATAATCTGTCTCTATACTAATAATAAAACTGAAGTTTTGTCTATACATTTAAGTTTTTAGAAATTTTATGGGCGATGTAAATTTTGGCGGTTACTCAATGTCTGATACAATAAATATTTTGTCTGTTCGAAACAGCTATACCGATTATGGAGAAATTTACGTATACGGGAAGTATATGTAAGGAGCTGTCAACAGGATATATAGATCTTCGAAAATATTTATAGAATTCATAAAAAAAAAAACAAAATCTCTTTGGCTTTTGGTGTGCGGGAAGCATGTGTCGTTCGGTAACAGATAGACTATTAATAATAAAACAAAATATGGACCACATTTAATCAAGATAAAACACTAAGACGAAGGCGTCCTCTAATTTTATTATAAAACTAGCTGCGCGCCTACGGCTGCGCCCGCGTTTCATATGTTCTTCACTGCGTTTTAATTTTTTTTACGGAGACCTAATTATTTTCCTAAAAATGTTTTATTACTAAGATAAAGTAAAAAAAATTGTCATAAATTCAAGTGGGCCGTAAAATTGTCAATTACATATGATTTTAATTAATTTTTATGCGTTTTTTTTTTTACGTGGAACCCTAAATATTTTAGAAAATTAAAAGTGTCCTAAGTTACACGGGGTAACTTCAGCTATCAAACATAAAGTCCCGTCAAGATCGGTACAATTCCGGAGATTACCCGGAAAAAACAGACAGATAAAATTGTATTTTTGATTTAGGTATCCGTATACATTCATATGTATTTAGGAAATAATGTTATTTTGACATTACAAACAGACACTTCAATTTTATTTATTAGTATAGATTAGCTATAACCGATATGAGTTGCTATGCCGCAGGAATAATTTTTGCTGAGAAACATTTGAGAAGCGCTATGGTCTTTAAATTTACTACTATGTCGTGACTGCAAACGAGATTTGGATCTTGATGTTTCACATATAACGGGCATCCCGTGACGGACTACTTTTATTTTGACAAACACTCATTCAAACTTTCACACCTTATTTTTACACGGTATAAGCTCAGTGCTTTGACCACAATCTCAACTGATGTTAAGTGTCGATGTGGTCCTGGATGGTAAACACACTGAGCCTAGAGATACTGCTTCTCAAGTGATGCTGTCAGAACACACCTGTTGGTATTTAGTCACAGTTTTTCTAACTTGAATGTGGTAGCTGCCATGACGGGCATTATCAGAAAATACGACAACGACCTACCAACATGGGAATATACGAGTATGTCTTAAATATACAATGACGGCTTTGTAGTTATTTTCCTGATGTTTTCATTTCATTGTTTATTATAATTTATAGCTATTACTTATTCAGCAAAAGTTATACACATCACAAGGCGTAATACTTATAGCCCAGTCATATTTTTTCAAGGGTATGCATAACAAAATAGGGACAGAAATGGCGCAAGTTTCTTTATAAAAACAAAAATAACTTAAAGAATAAAGCGTAAAAAGCTGTAACAAAACTGATAAAAACAACCTTTATCTTTAGACTTTTACGAACATAGAGCCGAGTACTGGAACAGCTGCGGTCAGGTTTTACACGGACAAAGTCACATTCACTTAATTTGCTTCAAACTTCATAATATTTACTTCAATTTTATTCACTTACAAATAACAAATTAAATTACTTAAATATATTATATCGTTAATCGAAAATTCGGAGATATAAGCGTTGAAAGATTTTGGTAGAGATAGAGAAGGGATGCTCTACCCCTTTCCAGCATAATGAGTGTTTTCAGAAGTCTTAAGAACATTTAAGAATTTTGGACATTTTGTTTCCTCATCCCTCTTGTTAGTAACAGTAACCATAGTTCTTTTTTACAGTATAAAATGAATCTATTTTTATATAAAGCTACTATCTCACCTGGTGTGGTGGAGATGTTAAGACCACCCTTCTTTTGAAGACTGCTATGTTATGGAAAGACAGACGCCGGGAAGGAATTCCACTCCTTGGCCTTTCGCATAATAAAAGACTATGCAAATCGTTTCATACGAATCGGGGGAATATTCATCACATAAGGATGGAAACTCTACCAAAATCTAGTTGTCCTACGATGGAATGGAGCGGCCAGAATCAAATTGTACAGCTCCTGTGCACACTCTTCAAAGTGCATCCTATAAAACACCGAGAAGCTGGCTGGTTGACTTTATATTTAAATATATTTATTGATCAACCGAATGACAACTACTGCTGGATATAGGTCTTCCTATCCCCTCCCCTATCCTCCTCCCCTCCCCTATCTTCCCCCTCTCCAAAAAGTTGGGAATTGTCATAATCGCCATTCTTGCCAGGCGGGTTGGCGATCGCAGTAGGTGGTGTATGCGGTGTTCAGAAGATGCTGCTCTCTATTCTCTGGTTTATACCTTAGTCGCTTTTTACAACACCCACAAGAAGATATGGGGTGGTACTATTCTTAGCTAGTACCACACGGCTTTCAATACTGAAGTTTAAGTTAAGTTCTATGTTAGGTCAGTCTAAAAAAACATGGATAATCTTAAATCTGATTTGAAACGCGTTGTCTACATTTTTTATATACTGCATAGACTTTGCGTTGCTTTGACCAATATATCTCCTGGTATTAAGTGACGATTGGCACCTATTGGCTCTCAAAAAATATTGCCTAACACATTTTTGGCGACAGGTTGACGGTGGTAGCTACCAAGGCGAACTAACACCATGCAATGGTTTTCTCACGATGTTTTCTTACATTGAATACTCGGACTAATTATAGAATTGAATAGGTGGGTTCGGACCTACGACCGTCGACGCGGAATCTTAACAGACGGAAGGACTTTAAAATCTTCACCGAAATATTCGGACAAGGACTTAGGGCGCTCAACTTGGAGTGTGATAGCTGACGGAATGGTACCAAAGTTACCCTAGAGAGCGCAGTTTGCCCTAACCATAGGGATAGTGCCCTTTTATAACATACAGAGAAATAAAAAAAATAATGTGTGCAATTCACACGTGGTAGAAGGGAAACTTTCAAAAAAAGTACAATACATAAGAAAAAAAATGTGTGATGTGTGTAATGAGACACGCAGATTAGTACACCGGGCTAACCACGCTCTTAATAATTTGGTGAACAAATCCGACCTCCATCAGAAACGTACTGTCGCTTTTTTGTTTCATCGACTTTCAAATCACAACGATGCTAAAGAAGTTTTTTTTACGTCAATAAAAAAACTAGGCAGACATGGAGGATGCCGTCAGAAGTGAACACTTTGAAAAAGCCCTTTTTATTTTTTATTGAACCATCAACGGAATAAATTAGTAACGCGACTCTATAAGTTTTTCCAATAACGAGAATTGTTCAACGCCTCTAAAGAAGATTTGACTTCAAAAATATTAACAAATTGTTTTAATAAAGGTATCGACTGTCATTTTCATTGTATTACCATTTTAAAATTAAATTATCAACTACCTAAAAAGTTTCTTTGTAGAAATAATGACGACTTTAATTCAATTGAAACTTGAAAAACGTTTAATTGAGGTCGAGCTCCCCCCTTCGATATCTAAAACTTTGCCGTCTGTTTGTCAAAAGGCTTTTAATTAACATTAAACTGTTTCTAAATTGTATCAGATCTATGTAAATAATAGATGGATAACAAGTTACATTAATTTTTTTCAAGTGAATATTCTTTAGCGGCGTTGAATGATTCTCGGTATGGGAAAAGCTGATAGATTCGTTTTACAAATGCGTTTAAAATATGTCAAGTGGCGTTTGGCGATGGCGTTTAAGTGTTTGCGTTCAGACATAAATAATAACACTTATACTTTCGCTGCCTATCATATGTTTCGATTAGAAATATACTACCTATATGAAAATTTACACAATTATTGCTAATAGATATTAAATAGATAGCCAAAAGCGCCAATAGATATAAAAACCAGACAAATGTTAGGTTATGTTAACAACTTTAATTAGCAATTATTAAATTTGAACATTATTAAATATCGATTAACCAAAGTTCCAAAGTACTCTCGGCAGTTCTCCTGACTGCCAAGTTCATTTTATCGTTCGTTACACGAAGGTCAAAGAACGGTTTAGAGAATAAAAAAGTTTGATTGCACAGAGTATGAACAGAAGTGAAGTGAAGAGTAGAGAAGTGCGCGCGATTTGACACGTTATCTTTTTCCATTAAAAAAAGGCAAATAATGGTGGAAAAATAAAATTAAATTTAAGTCTACATCATACGAAATACAAGCAGAAAAAGAAACAAAAAAAAATAGAGTGACACAACGATAGAAAAAAAAAAAATCGAAATTATGCACGAACGAAAGACAAAATACACTGTTACAATTTCAAAAAGTGTTAAACGCTTTGAGTTTTATTAACAATATGTTTTGCTTAATTATCAAAGGATTTAATTTTGGATTCTCTGTTAAATAATCCTAGAACAACCTCAAAGTACTCCTTTGGGAGTACTTTCATCACGTGGTTCAACCTCTGTGAATCAAACCTAGGGCAGTGATCAAGAAAATGTTCTAATACTTGCACAGATATGTTTTTGTTATATTATATATGCTCTGTACTTTGACCACAACCTCACCTGGTGTTAAATGATGATGTGGTTCAGGAAGGTCCAACAAGCCTGGATCTCAAGTGACGCTACCGCAATACACCTATTGGTATTTGGAAACAGGTTTTCAGACCTAAGGGTGGTAACTACCCAAGTCTGTGATATGAATAATGGCCCTAGGATAAATATTAATATATTATATTATTATTACATTATAAACATATATAAATGGCATAGTAGGAAGCAAAAATAGATTAATTATATTAGGAATTAAGAAGGTAAAAGAACAAGCCCATAAATAAATAACATAAAAGAGCACAAACAACTGAAAAACTTATTTAGCAATAAGTACGCCTGGTCACGCCAGGGGTGATGCCGGAGCTCTAAAAAAAAAAAATACTACCCAAGCGGACATTATTAGAAAATGGAGTATGGTTTCCTCACGATGTTTTTGTTCACCGAGAACTCAGGCTGGTTTTAGAGTTGACAGGTTGTCTACCTGTCATTTACCGTGGTTGGGCCAGCCGCTGGGGTGATGCGGTGCATGTCACCCTATCCCGTGTCACCCTCAAGAAAGGCGGCAGATATTACCGTGGGTTTTAGTGGGTATTCCTGGCGCCACACGCCAGGCGAGCCCCACATACCCCCTGGCATCTCTAATCCGGGAGATTTTGCTTCTGGTTTAGAGATGTGAGGGAGGATGCGTAAATGCATTTCCCACATAAAAAAAAAAGGCTGGTTTTAGAGTCGGATAGGTCGGCTCAAACCCGCTTTCGTTGACGCGGAATCCGACCGCACAACCAACTGCGTCATCATCGCTTCAAATCGTTATCACTGGATAGATATTCTCATGATTATTCTTAACTTAAACTCGATGGATTATAGAATATTACTTTATTTACAAAAAATAGAAAAATAAGCGGCTTAATAAAATTAAAAACTTGCAAAGCTGTTAAAGATGAAATCGGTTAAAAAAACGTAGGTAATTTCTTTGTACTCAACAAAAGAACATTAATCTATATTAATTAGCTATTTCTGATAGGTACGTTTATGGATTAATAAGCGATTGAAGAATAAATTATTTATCATAATTTATTGGGAAATAATCGTAAAAACAAATCGTATATTTTGTAATAATATCGTCCACGTATAAACTACAAAATAAATTTATTAGGTCTCTCTACTTAAAGCAATACGGTGTATGTACTTACTATCCTTTCATGTATCCGACGTTATATGTATTAGGTATGGTCGGTTATTATCGGTTGGAGGTAAGAAGAAACGTTGCGTTAATTATGTTTTAATTAAGGTATTGCGAGGCACAATACATCAGCCTGATATTCTTCCCGCTCTGAAGTTGTACGTACCCAACGAATACATTATGAAGCGCCGCAAACCTGCGCTCCTGTCCGAGCCGCGAGCGCGCATCAACTTATTAACTAATGCTCCAATTTCAAGGGGCATACGTATAGTGAATCTTCTGTCTCAGGAAAGTGATATTTACAGTGATAGTCTGACGAAACTCAAAGAACTTGCGGAAATTGCCATGTCAAATATGTCTAACATACCATAAAAGCAACACTAAACAAAGTCTACTTCCTCATGATTATAAATTCTTACCATGGAATAAAGTTGCTATAGATTTATTTTCAATTGTATCAAAACTAACACTATGTACTCTTTTTAATAGTTTGAGCATTTGCGATGTTTCTCTACCTAAAATATTTTTACAATCTATGTCTGTGACATAGAAAGAAATTTTATATACCTGACCATTGAATTGACAATCTAAAGAACATTGACCAATTATAGGAATGACCTGACCAGTAAAAGTTGATAGTGTACAAAGACTCTTTGATATTGTATCACTAGGTATAGACAGTTTTTTTTAAATGTATTCTTGGACAGAACATTTGTGTCTGCTCCTGAATCTATTAGAAAAGTGACCGTGTAGTTGTTTATAATGAGATTAACTAACCACGGATTAGAAGTTTGAGTATTGCCTCCTAAGCTATAACATTGAATAGATCCCATAAAATAAGAGTTATCAAGAATATTATTAGAAGATTACTGAGTTTATAAATTTTGATGTACACATCTTAGCAAAATGATTACCCTTATGACAAATTTTACACTGAACACCGAAGGCAGGACACTTGTATCGATGAACTTGACCACATTTTCTGCAGATTGTTCTCGATGGAGACTGTGAACGATAGAATAATGGTTGTTGCCTGGAACGTTGACTGCTTGACGAAGAAGATCTATGATGTTCACTGTGTGACGGAGTTGATGATCTTCGATGAGGACTGTTTGGCTTGATGTGACTATTTAATTTCTTAAGTTTGTTTATAGTTGTTGACTCTGTCGACAGTAACTGTTTAGCCTGATTTTTTGACATTTCAAGAGATTTTGCTATTTTGATAGTGTCTTCTAAAGTTTTAGGCATTTCTTGAAGAATTTTCTCTTTTATGTAATGATTATTGTTGCATAAATTCCAACTAAAGATATCTTTTAATAAATTATCATGTAGGTCCTTGAATTCACATTGAAGAGCTATATTTTTTAAATCGGTTATGTAGGTATCTAAATCTTCAATTTCACCTTGCTTTCTGTTAAATAACTTGTGTCTTTCCATTGTAATGTTAATTTTGGGACTAAAATAATCTTGGAATCGTTGTACTAGCTCTTTTAACGTAATTTCTTCTATTTCTACATTAAATGAATAAAATATTGTAAGTGACTCTTGACCCATGAAGTGTAGTAATAATGCAACTAATCTGTCATCAGCTTCTTTTTCGAGGTTATAGGCTTTTATATATATTTTAAAAACTTTGTATACCAGTTTTTCCAAGCTAACGCTGTATTACTTGCCTGTAGGTCCATGGCTGGTAATGGTTGAGCATATTTGTGCGTCGTGGCGTCGGACATTTTGAAACTTGACTTTTTGCGTAGGGAACTATATTTGAATCACGGCGATATTTGACTTTTTTTACTTTTCGAACATTTAATTATTGACAATTTTATATAGTTCTTTTTAATTTTGTTTCACCCCACACCTGATGTTATGTCTTTATTTGGGGAATATAATAAATACAACCACGAGTAACCAGTACAAGACTTTAATGACGTATATATGTGTATATATCAAGAGGCACAGACAACATAGAATGAATACAGATTATAGATATCCTAACAATTAGTAGCTAGTTTAATGTAGCAATTTTGTTAATACATAATTGTAGCATATAATATGTATTGGTTTCTCTGTTAATATTATATGTATGTATGAATTAAATAAATAAATAAATATTAGCGAAACAGAAAACTTTCCTGCTTTTTTAGTAGGTAGGTTAGGTTTCGGAAATATTAGGGTGATAATCACCTCTCTACCTCCGGGTGGGTTTACTTCTCTCTAGAGAGGTGGGCGAAGAGGTGGGTGGGGAGAGAGCCTGTGGGTCAGGCAGCGGTATTCTCCCCCCCCCCATCCCCATTGGGCTTAAGTATGGACGAGGCCCAGTGGGCTTGCCGCAGGGGGCGACGCTGTGCAATGCTTGCAATCCCGTATCGCCCCTACTATAAATGCGGCGGGCGGCTTCGGGGGGTTTTAGTGGGTATTTCCGGGCGCTTCACGCTCAGGCGAAACCCACACTGGTGCGGAGACGTCCCTCCGCACCCCCCCTTACCCATTGCATTGGGGGACTTCGGTCTCACTAATGCAATGGGTAAGGGTAGTGCGTAAATGCATTTCCCCTCGACAAAAAAAAAAAAAAAGGTTTCGGAAATATTATTTGAGAAGCATTTCTTCTAGTTTTATTAACCTACCATCATCTTGGGTCCACATAGTTTGCGTAAATGCATTTCCCCCCGTCAAAAAAAAAGGTCCACATAGTTTCATAAGGGGCCGTTAAAATTTTAAGCAAAATTATGGACATTTTTGTGACCCTCTTGTCAGCAATAGTAAAACTCCTCTCTGCTCTTCCAAAAAAATCCTATGATTACGTAAGAGTTAGCAAAATTTTGAAAAAAAAAGAAGAAAATTGATAAGTAAACATTGCTTACGTAATACCACGCAGACCATATCGTTACCCGTGTCATCAAAAATATGCAAACCGCATACCTCTTCGCGCCATTTATGCTTACGTTAATACTTGTGGATAAAGTGGTTATTCTGATAACATAAATAAGACTGATCTCAATCCATATCAAGTATCTCGATTATAATGTAGCTGCATATTTACTAGACAGTGTATGTAATTGAGGATTGTTACAAAGAATCCGATAAACGTCGTAGTTAAATCGAAATTTAGTGTGTGAGACTCGTCAGACAGTATACACGAGCATCCTACGTATATTTGAATGCCCGGGGGAATCTAATATTAGAATACATTTCCATGGAACATTTTGTGCGTAGTACATAAGTAATATTTCAAGCGTTATTGGTTAGGCCGTGCGTCGCGCCGTCGAGGGAATTATTTGTCAATTCATTGCTTTTTTTCTATGTGCCATATATAATATTCATCAGATTGGTTTTAGGGATATATTTCTCTAATGATATAGGTGATATAAACCAAATTGTAAACAGAAGAAAAAATAAATGATCACAAGTTGAATTTACTTTAATTATTTATTTTGTTTTTTATCGACAACTTTTGAAATAGAATTTTGTTTGCTAAGTAAATTATTATTATTAGGTAGTAACTGTATCTACCAGCGGCGTCGATAAACTACGACTCTTAAACGTTCAATAATTAATCTTTATAATTTTTTTCTTTCCTACCTAGCTAACGCTGTTGACCGGAAGGGCCTTTACAGCTTCACCGTGACTTTGGGGGCGAGTGATGAAGGCACTCAGCCGCAAAAGGTGACTAGCACAAGGGTTACCAAAGTGGTACGAACCTCGGCTTGGCCGTCACCTGAGTGTAAAACTCTCTCGCGAGTTTGAACCTAGCTATTCCCTACATTTTTTATGATCTTTATAATATATAAAGCCATGTGTAAATGTTCTTTAGTCTCTCTGCTAAAATAACATCCGCAACAAGCATAACCGTGAGGAAACCATAGTGGTACGGCATTTCCTAATGATGCCCGCCTGGGTAGCTACCACCCTCAAGTTTGAAAACCTGTCGCCAAATACCAATAAGTGCATTCCGGCAGCATCACTCGAAAACCAGTACCTCTGGACTTAGTGTGTCTACTATCCTGGAATTCATCTTCCCTTAACATCAGGTAAGATTGTCGTAAAATTAATGAGAATATTCCGTGTAAAAAAAGCTCTATGTCATCATTATTTTTAATACACTTGACTTGAGCACAGTGCAAATACTGCAATTACAAAATCAAAATCAGCGACGACTATCTTGAGAACGGCAATCTTTAAGGACGTCATTATACTGACCTAGGTAGACTTTCGGCATATAGATATAGTCAAGCTTATCACAAAATGCGGCCTTCCGAAAAGAGTCGCTATACCGGGTGTATTAGGGTTTTTACAGTCTTGACGGTCTTTACAGCAACTATAGTCGACGCATTTTAAACTGAGTCGTAGGGTAAGAAATGTCACTGACAGTAGGAATGTGCACGCAATGCAACCCGTTGTCGATACTTAGCTATCTGCGCACGCGGGGTCGATGCGTCGTCGTATCCTTCATTATCAATCTGATTCCTGACTGGTCGTTACGAATAAGGGTTGTTGTTTTTCTATAAATATAAGAAATCGAAGACTATTTCAAGAAATCAAGCACCACCTCTGATAACTAACCTATAGTAAGATGACACAGATGGTGAAGATACGGATGAAGATTTTTAAAGAACTAAGAAAAATATCCCTAGTAAATGATAAAAACGTCCCTTTTCAGGGCCACATGACGATATATACAGTTTATCTATTCGAAATAAACATTTTATCGTACAAATTAAAAACTTTTATTTTCAGATAGCGAAAAATTATTCCTATTAATACTTAACATCATTTAGCATATCGATTGTACCTATCTCGTTATCGATATGTAACTCTACAATTCTTACGCACATCACTACACCTCTCTATAAGACCTGTAAGTGCGAGCGAGACATACAGATAAATATGATTTATGACCCGAAACCTCAGTTCATGCGTCCACTATAGCACGAAACCACTACTACGTGCAAAGTTCACTGTGAAGGGACCACCACATATTTTGTTCCTTCCATTAGCCAGGAATACCATGTATGATCCTGTTTTCTTGGTGTTATTGATATTGGTTAAATATAAAATCAACTTTGTGTTAAAAACTCGCAAGGTAAATTGTAATAAATAATAAATCAAAGCCTTTAACAAAAACTCGAAAGATATTCGTGTAGTCGCTTTTATTTATTTAGAGTCGAATCAATTTATTTAGCATAAATTATTTCGTAATTATGACTAAGAAATAATAGAAAAGTTAAATGTTTTATAAATATTTTTTTACACTGATTAGGTAAACACATACAGTACAGATTATGTAAACACACTAAGCCTAACGATACTAGTTCTCAAGAGCCGCCTAAACGCACCTATAGACAATTATACGTCCCGTACGTATAATTTGTCAATACGGGCAATTAAAGTGTCTTGAGCTGTGTATTTTTTTCTATTCGCCCCTTACGGTAAACGCTCTCCTTAAATCGTTAGACAATCTTTGAAGCGATGATAGATTAGTTGGTATAGCGGTCGGATTTCGTGTCAACGGACGCGTGTTAAAATCCACCTATCCAACTCTAAAATCAGCCAAACATCGTGAGGAAACCATAACATAGTGATAGAGGATTTTCTAATAATGGCCGACTGGTTGCCAAATATCAATAGATGTTTTCCGGCAGCATCGCCTGAGAACCAATACATCTAGTCTTAGTGCGTTTCCCATCCTGGACCACATCGTCACTTAACATCAAGTGAGATTATGGTCAAAGCATGGGTGCTTTGGCTGAATCCTATACCGAATAAAAAAGATTTTTTTTATACAACATAAATAACACAGGTATTGTTTCAACAATATAAATCTGTTGACATCTGATAGTCAAGAAATTGAAGACATTATATATATAATTAGATGTACAATAATACAGAAATAAAGTAAAAGAAAGACACGTTTCATATAGAAATATATTATATTGGTAAGTACGTATTGAACAAAGACAGCTCGACCGTGGGGAAATATACCGTCTGTCAGAGTAGACAACCATTTCGATATTATAATAAGACTCAATAATTTATTTCTT
The DNA here is from genome assembly GCA_014132275.2 of Samia ricini. Taxonomy (NCBI): domain Eukaryota; kingdom Metazoa; phylum Arthropoda; class Insecta; order Lepidoptera; family Saturniidae; genus Samia; species Samia ricini. Next base: position 26,495,979 of record AP028168.1, read on the forward strand.
CGTAATTTTATAGACGCCTTGCTGACGCTTTTTGGTTCATTCATATGAGACTTATTGGTGAATCATTCGGTTGCTGGGGTGAGAATGTCAGGAATCACTGTCATTCTTGCCGAGTGATTTTTTCTCGTGCCTGGCAACCCGCGCCGCGAGTTATCTTTGACAGTTGGTTTAAAAGTATACGCGCAACCGCTCCGCAACGCAAACCGCAATTCTTTATAATAATTCATCATTTCGCCGCATCACGCTTTACACCGCTTCCACGTAACTACGTAAGCTGCAGGATCCTCGGGATTGGATGTGCACGAGAGATTGCTCGGTAAGTGGACATATATTCCTTATATTTTCGCCCTGAGCGACCCAGTGTGTCACCAGACCCTCGGCAAGAAATAGGAGATTTGGAGGCCGGCCAGCCCGCATTTGGTATTTTCTACCACTTATATTACTTTGAAATAAATGTAAAAAGTGCGGAGTATTTAACGTTTTTTTTTTTCTATAAATAGCAGCAATAAATTTTCGTTAATCATAAAAATTGGAGCGGTGGACGTCGTGATGAATCTCTAATTAATATAATAATATAATCACCAGTAGAAAGAAAATATTTATGCAATTAACACAATGATGTTTGAATACCTTGGAAATCAAGCAGATAGTATGTATGATAGACAGTATGTGTTTATATGTGGACTGCTTCAGTGGCGCAGTTATGTTACGGTATGACTGTCGTTCTGAGGTCTCGGGTTCGATCCCCGGGTCGAGTCAAAGTGGTATTGGGTTTTTTTTTTCTTCTACTCAGTATCATTCCGGAGTCTGGAATTTGTGCCCGATATGGCGACAGGCTCGCCCCCTGTCACATCTGTGACGGGATTAAGCTCAGCGAAATGTGGGTGGTGTAGTTCGCTATTTCACCTCTGCCTAACCCTTCGGAGATAATAGGCGTGAGCTTATGTTATGTAATATGTTTTTACTACTGCATACGATAAAAATCTTTGACTTGATTTTAGTGCATAAAGTTCTAGTCTTGAATTTACTTTTTAATTTTATGGTCTTTGGTGTCATTATCATAACAGTTCTGGAAGGTTTGGACTTGAAACCGAAAGAAGAATGCATTCAAAAAAGTTATTGAGAAAAAAAAAAAACGTTATTCTTTGTTTTATAGGACGCTGAATTTGCATTCCGTTCTGGTCAATTCATTGGGAACCTCTTTGACCGTCTTCATTCGTCGTGGATCATAGATAAAATTCCACGAACGATACCCTGTAGGTCTCGGCAAGAGCCGCCGAAGAAGCAACTTGAATATTTTTAAAGAAAAAACGACAGTTAGAGCACTGTTTTATTTGGGCCTTAAGCGCTTAAGTTCAGTGAAGCTGTAAAGGCTCCTCAGGCCGACAGCGTTAGCCAGTTCGAAAAAAACACCAATTTGTGTAAAAAATAACATTAGTAGGTTTTTGTCCATCTCGAAATGATATGGCCAATAAATATATCACTGTAGAACTCGAGAGCATTTACTTCTAATGACTTGGTATCGAATGTGATCTCAACTTAATGGATTACATTGGAAATATCGTCTCCACAACATCTCGGAGACTCTAAATTCTGAACAGACTGCGACAGTTATTCTCGCCCGGTCAACTGTAACTACTTTACAAGGCACAAGTTCGGCCGCGTATGGAACACTGTTCACACCTCTCACAGAGTCGTCATTTTACCGTGATAATTTTATACAAAAAAAGTATGGAATTACAATAAAAATTAAATAATACTTTTAAATACTAATCCAAATTATAAGTATATATATATATATATATATATATATACAATTTTCATCATTCAAAGAATAAGGACTCTACAGAATTATAACGTAAATAAGTTCTAACAATATTTCCGAAGTGTTCTGAGTTTGGCATTATTATGACATTGAGTGACACAAACAAGGAACCTTGCTATATAACTTCAATCAGAAAGCTTCGAAATTTGTTGAAAACTTTTAGATCCTCTTCTACTTAGGGGCATTTCAGATTAACATTACAATTAATATTTAATAACAAAGATTTTCAATTATATTGAAGTAATTATTTTATGTGTTTTTTTTATTGTTATTCATTAAATAACTCCTGTTAGTTGCAATTAATAACAAGACATACTACTATCAATATCCCACCATCCAAAACTTATCTTCCTTATTACTGCTTTTTTGGCCTACATCCATGATTTTTTTCTTGTTTGTCCCTGATCCACGTGCAGTTCCTAACAGGACACGAGGGTGTCGCAGTATCTGCATAAGATTAAAATTATGGGTTGCTCTACGTATGTATGCAACCTGGATGCCACTGAGGCTGTCTTTCGCATCTTTATAGTCTATTCCAGATTCACCTCGTCTAGGAACGACTTTGAGATTTGAACCACGAACAAGATATATTTTCCAAGTTATTGGCCGACGATGCAAAACCGTCCAACCCTATTAATTTCATGGAGGCTGCAATATTAAACGTATGAAATATCTTTCCAAAGTATAATATTATATTACTGAAAAATCAAAGTTACAAATTTAAATACCACGAAAAAATTATAAAGGAACCCAGATCTTCAAAAACTCACCTGAACTTCGAAATGAAACTGACTCTGTTCGAAGTTACTAACCTGCATGTACTGACAAAATTTCAAAGATATCTCGTGCCTATATTAAAAATAACAATCTGGCGACACCTTTATACAGCTTTCGCTATTGGATAAGCCAAAGCAAATTCTGAAAGCGCCCTTTTGTGTTCATAAAATGTGAGGTCCCAAGTTTTCTCGCTTGGAAACTTTACAATGGAAGTTAACGTTCATTCGTTTGGTAAAATCTGTTTGTAGTTTGTTTTTGTAAACATTTTTTTTTTCGGTGCTTTTTGTGACACATTTTTAGGTATTAGCTTTAAAAGGAATAAACATCATAATTAAATAAGAAGGTAAATTCTATTAATATGAACTTCTTTGTTTAATATCAGCTGCATTAATCCTTTCTCTGACGGTCAGCATGGGATCAGGTTGTCGATTATTCGTACGAAATCTACGTATCTTATACAATTTAAATAGCTAAATTTTTAAAACCAAAATCCAGATAAAACAGGTTTGAGCTACTAATCAATTCCAATTTTTACCAACAGAGACAATCTATGTATTTGTTTTTATCTAAGTATACAGTAAAAATATTTGTAATATTTTAATCGACAACTAGAGTATTCCCTTCAGGTAGTTTTTTAGTTTGGCATCTAGAATAATTTAAACAAGGTCACCGACATTATGCTAAATTAGTAACATTGATGTGAGTGTATCGATTCCCTATACTACGTTTGTATCCACATAGCTCATCTATACCAAATAAAAGTGAACTGTCTGTTTATAATCTGAAAATATTTTTTTACTAAATAAATGTATATACAATACCTATACCAAAAATAAAACTTTTGTCTCCCTGGGTGTTTATTGCGGGTAATCTTCTGTACGGTATGACCGCTTTCGACGGGACTTTTTTTGGTAGATAGCTGAAGTTACACCGCTTAATTTAGGGTACTTTTTGTTTTCAAAAATGATTAGGATTCAGTATTTAAAAAAATGCAGTGAATAATATATAAACCGCGGATCTAGCCGCGGGCACGCAGCTAGTAGCAGTAGTAAGAGTAAAAGTGTACAATTGATATAGTTAAAACACATTATCTTTGCTGGAAATTTGCTCAAGACTTTAAGTAAAACCATACTAATCATCCATCTATCTATTCAACCGAAAGACATCCACTGCTGGACATAGATCTCCAACAAAGATCTCCACTTGTTCAAAGGTGATAGATAAACCATACCATGTAAGTAAAATGAATTATTCAAAACGGCTCAAAAAAAAAAAACGGCTTTTTTATAGCAAATATGTACTTGGCTTGTTGACTATCTTGTACCATTTACGGTACTGTGATTTTCCGGCTAATTCTTCTTTACTAACCTAGCTAATGCTGTTGGCCGGCAGGGTCTTTACAGCTTCACCGTAACTTCGGGGGCGATTTTCCTGCTAATTCTATTTTCTGTTTCTAATTTATGACATAATAATTTGTGAAAATTTTACGAACTCATCTCTCCTTCTCGGTAACAACGGAGAAATTGGCTAATTTTACTCTATCGTACGTACCAATGAACTGCGGAGTCATCGCTCGGTCAGCGTATCCCATCCAACGATATTACGTATATATTTCCAACGAAGCTTAACTGACTTGTTTTAGTTTTAACTCTCTTCGTTGTAGGGTGCTGGGGCGGTAATGGTTTAAAGAGTTTTGTGTCCTTAGACGATGACTCATAATTCGTATTTTTTTTTTAATATTATGACGTAACTGTTTTCTTTGGTAGAGCAAATCTTTAAAATAGATTCGATATTGATCGCATTTTTTTCTATGTTGTTATGTTTCTTACAATCGAATCGAATAGGTAAATGTTTTTGTAAAAATTATTTTGCTTTTATTTTAACAGACATGAGTCGTCATGAAAACTAAGTTCTTGTTTTTTTTTTTTGAATAAATTTAATAATTTTTCAAATTATTATATCATATTGTTTATTTTCCTTTACTTAACTCTGATCAACATCGAGTGACACAACTGGTATTTACTAAATATGTGATTCCATACAGAGATGATTTCATTTAGATGGTGGAGGTCATCATGATGGTGGTGACTGTCAATAGATTCTTATCTAGCAACGATCGCCAATGTTCTTGAACTGCCTTTTAAAAATCAGAACATCAGATCAGAAGTGCAGTCATTTGGCAGAGTTAGAATTAAAAAAAAAAACAAGCCAGCCACGGGAACTGCCGTCAAAAGTAAAATTCGAAACTTCGGAAAAGCTGTTTTTCTAATGTATCATAATTATATTTCATAATTTTTGTTAATCGAAATTATTAAAATAACTTAACATGTAACATAAAAATTTTGTCCGTTTTATTATTTATCTCTGAGCACCAACACTTAAACGCCATCTTATATTTGACATACTGTACCATGTTGACGGCTGACACCATAGCACTGGTGACGCAAATATGTAAGTTTTTGCTTCTCATCGGCTAATTTCATTCGTTCGAAAATCTAATTACCTATTCGACATTGGCGGAATTGTCTACATTACGCATGTCGCCATTATCATAAGAAATGAAGTGAAGTAAGTTTTTCCCATACCGAGAAAGTTTTATATGAATATATTAATTAATTTTCTACCATTCTTTTTTATTAGGTACCTTATTCCCTACTGGAAGAACTTATTATAAGAGTACTTAGATGGGTAAATTAAAATATCATGCAAACTACACTCTAGATGCAACTCTATGGAAAATAAAGTCAACTCTGTTGTATACTTTCACAATGAAAACGTAATTTCAAATTTCAACTTTATCTCAGCTCACAGCACAGGTATTTTGTTATACTAGTAATTTAAGTACCGACATTAAACTTTATTATAAAATACAACAGGATCGTTTTGTGGTAACAGGGTTGTCGCGACATAAATAAATTATATATGTTTAATTTTTAACAGTCTATATTCAGTGTATTTTAATTACACGTCCAAAATTGATTATAGCAAAAATTAAAAGAAAAAATATACATTCGTAGAATGGCTCGCGAAGCGATTGAAATTAAAAAACATCCAAATTTCAATCGCGAGGATGGGTACAGGCTTTCCTCAGCGTGGAATCCGGTGCTAGAAAATCTAAAGGTTCGTGATTTATCGTCACACGCATCGTCGATGGACACTGTTAGTGTTTTGTGTTGTGACTATAATAAATATAAAGACCAAACGGGGGTAGTTCATCAAAATACCCCTCAACGCAGCAGGTGACGCCGCGCACCGCCAGTCAGCCCGTGACCACGGTTGGTGAAACCCAGCCGAAACGTCGGGATAGAAAAAAGCAAAGGTAACGCGTGAAAACCCGTTAAAATTAACTGAATTTAAATATGGAACGCGAAAACTTAAAAAAAATTACAAAATATACATTTGTAATGTTTAAATATCCTAATTTGTTAATTGAAATTATTGATGTAATCTAACCTTTGATATTAATTTGTTTGGTTTTTACATCTATTGGCACTTCGAGCAATAACTACGTATATTTTTATATGCTTAAGTTAAGTATACATTTTATTATCTATCTCTGAGCGCCAGCACTTAAACGCCATCTTATACATACTGTAGCATGTTGCCGGCTGACGTTATAGCATTGGTAATTCGAATCTTTTAGTTTTCCCCTACCGAAAATCGCTACATACTGCTAAAGAAGTTTTTAATTCCATAAAAAGCAGTCAAGTATGTATTTTGAATAATAATAATAAAATAAATCCAAATCCTTATAGTGACTGCGAAAACTGTCGATTGTCGTTTGATTCTCATCTGTCAGTCTAAGCCTGGTACAGATTTTCGGTATTGCATTAGCATCAAGTACATTATTGTTTTTTTTGTTAAGTATTTAATAAAAGTGGTGTTCACACAATGGTTTAAGTTTGAAGATAATCATTATTGAAAATTTGAAGCAAAAAAAAAATATTATTTTTAATTTTTTTATTAATGACTCGCTTCAAATAGGTATGACTGAAGATATGGAGGGTGCTTAGGCGGCAGTAGCCTCTTACTACGAAGCAGCCACAAATCGAAAAATTGATTTATTGATGACACCCCTAAAACGGTAACAATTTTTAATCACATTCAGAACGCATTTAATAAATTAATGGTTGCGGCAACCCTACCGCTTATATTGAGAGTGGACAATACGTGCGCGTTTTGCGAAATGTTTGGTAATTATTATCTGAACTCGCAGCCCTGTTTTAACAAATGACAGGCTTATAGGTAATCATTAAAAGGGTATTATTAGTCGTATAATAAATGGCTATTAGGTTCTATGTTGCATCAAATTGTGATAAAACCTAATTATCTATTTTTACTATGAAACGTTTGCTATAAATATCCTACATATTATTTTTAAAAAACAAACATTAACGACACTTCATTACAAAGACCGAAACTACATTCTTTATTTAAAACTCCTTTTTTTTTTGTTCCATTTATTCCTTTTTAAAGAAAAGGCACATGCCATACTAGTAGACCATGCAGCTAAGTCAGACGTTAGGAACACTATTAATAAATGAATGGCGGTAACAAAATGGTGGCCTTCTGATAAGACCACAACGGGAACGATTGGTACACTTTAGAATTCACACTCAGTGTCATTATTATTACTTCACTACACTTGCGTATCATAAATACACTATATCACGTAAAAGCCCACCAAAATTACATATTATACAGTCAAATACTGCAAAATTATGAATTAAAAACAAGACCGACAACAATGATAGACCAAAATCATGACAAGCACCCCCTTTAAAACTTCTTTATATCGTTTTTTTTTTCTTTTTTTTTTATTATTTATGCAACTTTGTTTAGAGTCACTTTAGATTGTAGTTCTGTGTTATGTTAGATAGGATATTGATTATAGAGTGTATTTATGTAAAATACACACATGTAGCATATGATATTGATATAATAAATGAAGAAAGGTGAGCCGAGCATAGCGAAACTGGATAATTGAGACGCCTCATTTGGAGGGGTCCACTTTAAGGTACCGACCCGGAGCATTTAAGCTCATACGGGCGGTTCCAAAATCGAGGATGCAGATGCGAGTCGTGATCGGTAAGCGGAGGTGTGCGCACGCATGCCTCGTTCGCTCGCTCCAACTCGATATCGATTTTTTCGCTTTCGTTTCGTTTCGTGTCGTAGTCGTGTGTTTTCGTGACATCAGTGACTGGCTTTCAGTAACCGAGGTGACGCAGACCTACTTCGCGTCGCGTGCCGACTTGTAGTAAGTTTAATATTCGGTGTTGTAAATTTATTTACAACATCGTTTATTTCGAATATCGTACGTTTTAGTACGCGCGCGTGTTACGTATATTCACCCGTAAGGTGAAGATACGTCTTTTCTTAATTGTTACTTTTTGACTTTTGAAGATAACTTTCTTCGTAAGATAGTGGTCACCACTGGATACCTAGCGGTGACAACCCAAGGTGGTGCGGGGTTATCAGGCGTGCCCCAGAGACCCCCTTCAGGGGTCTCCCTATACCTGACATAGTTTCGGTGCGTAGTCGCGCCGAAATCCTCAGTCACACCCTCCCATCCCGCCTCAATCCATCCTCTGGGTGCTGTGTGGGCGTAATCTCGATTTAGCCGAGTTACGTTCTCGGCCCTAGAGATTGATAGGGCGTCCACCTAGGCCTAGTAGGTACCAACTCTTTTGGGTCATTGCCCCTCGACTCAAAGGTCCCTCGCGAGGCTCGCGTAGCCTCATTAGGTTTTTGGCGCGCCCCCCTGCCCTTCAGGCAGGGAGGTAGTTCACCCCCTGCCCTCTCGCCGTCTCGGGATGGCCGATTTTATGACAACGGAGCATCAGCTCCTTAGTTTTGTTAAGGTTTTGCTCGCAAAGTCTCCCGGACTCGCTCGGGAATTCGCGCATTTTAAAACTAATTTGCCAGGTCCGTCCGCCGCGCTCCCGCCTCGTGTACGCAAGCCAGTACAAAACATTAACGCTCCGGAGCGTTCGCGCGCACGCACTCCACCCGCGTCAAATTCTGGAAGGGAATCGTCCTTTTTAAAGAGGCGGGCTTCGCCCCATCAGGGCGCCCGTTCCTGCTCTAGATCACGCTCGCGCTCTCGATCGCGGTCTCCCCCTCGTCCGCGCTCTGCGGACATCATAAATGTGCCTACGGGCAACAGGTACTCCCCATTGTCCCCCCCGGATGAGGCCGACAGACGTCCGTGCCTGATGCCGGACTTTACACGTCCTGCTCCTCCATCATCATCCGAATCAGACTCTGATGATATGGATGTAGAGTTTCCACCGCTGGACGACGGTTTCACCGTCCAACAGCGGAAGTCAAAAAGGAAGGCGACTGCTTCTCCGCCGCTCCCAACCACTGGTCCTAAGCTCCTCGCTACTGAGGACGCCAAGCAGCAGCCCAAACCGGTACCCGTCGTGGTATCAGCTACACCCAAACCCGCGGTACAATCCTCACAGGCACAGCCTGTAAAGATTCGCCCGCCTCCACCGGTCACGGTCCAGGATAAGGCGTCCTGGACTCGTATCTCTTCGGCTCTACAAAGCCGAAAAATCCATTATACGCATGCCACCAGCGTCCGTGATGGTATAATGGTTAAAGTCCCTACTATCAAGGACTTTAAGGACCTTACCAGCTTCCTTAGAGAAGCGAAATACGCGTTTTTCACGCACGCACTCGAAGAGGAGAAGTCCCTTCGAGTAGTGATTAAGAAGGTTCCGAAAGAGATCTCGTGCGAGGATGTCGCGGCCTCACTTAAGGCCCAGAACATCCCCGTGATAGAGGTTCACCGAATGATAGCCCCCCGAGACAGGAAACCATACAACATGGTCCTGGTCTCACTGCCAGCCACTGCAGAGGGTAAAGAGGTCTTCAACCTCAGGACCCTCTGTGGGCTCTCTGGCATTAGCGTAGAGCCACCCCACAAAAAGTCCTACCCGACGCAGTGCCACCGCTGCCAAGGGTACGGTCATAGTTCTCGGAGCTGCTTCATGGCTCCGAGATGTGTTAAGTGTCTGGGTGAGCATCTCACCCCAGACTGCCCCCGTCCTAAGGACACCTCCGATCCCCCCAGCTGCGCCTTATGCCGGCAGGAGGGTCACCCCGCGAATTATCGTGGGTGCCCGTGTGCACCCAGGGTGAAGCGGAACCACCCTAGAAAGGGTGGTAGGCAGGTTACCCAGGGGAACCCTGCTCCGCTTCTCGCTCAGCCTCAAGTGCCATCAATGACACTGAAGGCTTTCCCATGCCTACCAGGCACGTCGGTAGCGCCTTCAGCGGTGTCGACCCGTCCGTTTACTTCCCAACCCACGATGGCCCCTCTGGCTCCGTGGGCTCTAAAACCCCAAGCCGCGGCGCAACCGCGCCTGTCCGCTCCTTCTCTGGGCCCTCAGGCCACCCCATCCAATCTCACTGGTTTAGACCGAGTGTTTTTTTCCCTCCTGCGCGTCCATGACGTGCAGGAGGTCGTCGCTTTCAACAATTTGTTGAACAGCGGTGCCGGAAATGCCGAGTTGGACGCGATCACTCGGTACCCAGCTATTGCCATGACCATCCAAGGTCTGGCCCGTGCCACATGCCACCCTTAATCAATGGCTAAGATAAAGCCTCGCGGATTGTCTCTCTCTTTTTTCAACGCTCGGAAACTCGTCCCGCAGCGTACTCTAAACAAGAACTTCCTCCGCGATCGTCAAATAGATGTGTTTCTTGTCCAGGAAACCTTCCTGAAACCCAAGGATCGTAATCTACGATTGCGAACTACTGTATCGTTCGGAACGATAGATTGCCCCCCAGAAGGGGCGGTGGTACTCTCATTTATTACAAGCAGTCTCTCTACTGCACGCCGCTAGACCCTCCTGAACTCACAAACATGGAAATTTCTGTGTGCAGAATTGGTATGACTGGCCATCCGTCAATCGTACTAGTATCTGTATACCTCTCCCCCCAATAGCGAACTCCTACTATCTGATCTAGGGAAACTTCTCGCCCTCGGCGACTCAGTAATCATCGCAGGTGACCTCTACAGTGGGCACACGATCTGGAACAGCTCGAGGGATTCACCTAACGGGATCATACTCGAGAGTCTGGTACCTGGGCTCAACTGTGAGGTCATCGCTCCTTCAGAGCCTACCCACTATCAAGCGCACTGCCGCCCGACAGTGCTAGACATAGCGATTCTGAAAGGAGTCTCGCTACCTGTGCGTCTTATACAAGTCGTACACGAACTTGACTCCGACCACCGCCCAGTCGTTCTACACTTAGGTCAACCGGATGGCTCTAGTTCGCCAGTTGTAAAGGTCACAGACTATTACAAGCTCGGCCGGTATCTGAAGGACCATCAGTCCTCGCCTCCATTAGATAGGATCCCTGATGTACTGGATACGTCTGCGGACGCGGATCTCGCGATCGATTCCTTGGTTGAGCATCTCAACATCGGAATCAGGGAGACCTCGAAAGAGGTGCAAGCGGCGAACGATCGCCGGTTCATACTCCCTGATGACGTAAGAGCCCTGCTCACCCAAAAGAACGCCGCGACCCGCGCCCACGACACGTATCCAACTGAGGAAAATCGTGCACGCTTACGTTTTTTACGTAGAGCGGTGAAATACCGCATAGATGAGTTCCGTAACAATAGGTGGAACAGTCTCCTCGAGGAGCTGAAACCCTCCCACCTCGCGTACTGGAAGCTTGCACGATCAATGAAGACGGAACGTACCGTCGCTAGTATGCCCCCCCTGGACAGAAACACACAGGGTCTTCTACCCGCATTTGACGATGACGAAAAAGCTGAGTGCTTAGCCGCTAGCCTCGAGCAGCAATGTTCCCCCGTCACTGACAACGTTGACGTCCTCCACGTCTCCGATGTAGAGTCCTCGGTACAGGACTTAGACGCTCTTTCCCCGGTTGTCCCCCTCACACCTGTCACCTGTGATGAGGTCACCACCAATATTAAGGGCCTTAAGCCCAGGAAATCTCCCGGTCCGGACGGGATCAGGAATGAAGTGCTTAAGCTTCTTCCACCTCGTCTCATCGCGTTACTGGTCTGCATCTTCAATGCGGCCATTAAAAATCACCACTTTCCAGCCGTCTGGAAAGAAGCGATAGTCATAGGTATTCACAAGCCTGGAAAAGACACCAGGTTACCAGATAGTTACCGTCCAATCAGCTTATTAAGCACAATAGGCAAACTCTACGAGCGGATCCTTCTGAACCGTCTCCTAGTTGTGATAGAGGACAAAAATTTTGCCCCCCGAACAGTTCGGTTTCAGAGCCAGACACTCTTGCGCGCACCAAGTGCAACGCCTCACGGAGCACATCCTGTCAAATTTTCATCGAACCCCAAACACACCCTGGCATACGCTCGCTGTCTTCTTCGACGTTGCCAAGGCATTCGACAAGGTCTGGCATGCCGGCCTTGTATTTAAATTAGTAAAGTTAGGTATCCCTGACACGCTAGTTCACATCCTACGTGATTACATTTCAAATCGTAGTTTCCGCTTTAGAGTAGAGTCTACTCTCTCTTCAGCCCACCCAATTCGCGCAGGAGTTCCCCAGGGTTCCATTCTGGCGCCCGTCCTCTTCAATCTTTATATAGCAGATCTACCCGACCTAAACCCGAACCTGAAAGAACAACCGGTCCCAGGCCGAGAGTGCAGTAAGGTTCATTTAGGTCTATACGCCGATGACACGGTCGTTTATTTTTCTCATAGACAAAGAGTTATTCTTAGAGCCCGCGTCCAAAAGGCTGTCAACACCTTAAGTCTTTGGTACAAAAAGTGGCGCATAGCGATAAACCCGGGAAAGAGCACCGCGATCATGTTTTCCGCAAAAAAACGACACCCCTCCACCTCCCATTAAATACCTAGGTGTAGAGATCCCCTGGGCTACCGAATTCAAGTACCTCGGTGTCCGATTAGACGTCCAAATGACTTTCCAACCTCACTTTAAGAAAGTCAAGCACCAGACCACCATGGTGCTAGGGCAGCTTTTCCCCCTATATAACTCCCGGAGTAAGATGGCTCTCCGCCATAAAATTACTCTGTATAAAACCGTCGTCAGACCGATCATGACTTATTGCGCCACCGCCTTCGCCCATAAAGACTTGGCTCCCTTTCAAGTGATTCAGAATCGCTTCGTAAGGAAAGCCGTAGGTGCCCGAGGGTATCAGAGAAATGTGGACTTACACAGAGATCTGAACCTACCCTCCATCTATTCCGTAATCAAGTCCCAGTGTCGTGCCTTCTTTGATCGCGCAGAGACACACCCAAACCCGCTCATATCGAGAGCTGTAGCTTACCCCGCCGATCCGTTAGCTCCGAATTCGCTTCGGAGACCGCGAAATGTCCTTACCGACCCCGACGATAAAATCACCGCCGCAAATAGGATCTTTCCCCATCACCCGAGAAAAACATGCGTGCCAGCGCCCACGCCCGCGAAACCGCCGTTCCCGCCGCCGGGGACTGGCAGGTAACTTTGCTCCCGCACACTCTCCGGGTCCCCCTCAGGCGGCAACCCAAGACGTGTCTCGTTCCCCAACTGGGGAGGCTCTTGACATCGCCGCCAGCGCGATACAGTAACACTGACCATGCATTGAGCATTACACGCAACAACACCGCACTCACACTCGTGCACATAACACGCAGGTACATAGGTCCTGTAAGGAACCTTTTTTTTTTATTTTAATAAATAAAAATGTAGGGAACAGCTAGGACACAACTCGCGAGAGAGTTTTGAATACTCAGGTGACGGCCAAGCCGAGGTTCGTACCACTTTGGTAGCCCTTGAGCTAGTCACCTTATTGCGGCTGAGTGCCCTCAGCACTCGCCCCCAAAGTTCGGTGAAGCTGTAAAGGCCCTTCCGGTCAACAGCATTAGCTAGGTTAGAAAAAAAAAAAAAAAAAAAAAAAAAAAAATCCAAAATCGAGCGCAACGGTACACGCAAATATAGAAGAATCGCAAGAAAGAAACAGCAAGTTCGGCTCACCTCTCGCTCACTCTCAACAAGTTCCGCGTTTTATTACGTCCTGCTCTGCCGCGATTTCGATCTCGCTCGCACATCGCTAACTACTCCGGCGAGTTCAGTCTGTCAAACAACGGGCATCCGGTGTTCACCACGAGGCGGGCCACCGGCGCTCACACATAACATCTTGCGTGAGTGAATCAACCCGCCCACCCTACGGTTCTACGGTGCCTCGGACGAAGGCGAGCATCGCGGCCGTAACAAACATATATCACCAAAATTCGGATAGTCGAGTATTTTGTCAAAATTCTAATGGTGTAAATAGCAGTCGCCATATTGACCACTCGGATGCCATCTTGAGTTTGTTAAGGCCGATTCACACGTATCAGTGCCGATTCACATGTATCAGTGAAGTTATAGTTCCTATCTACCTACATTTTGAAAAAGATTGTGCATTATGAGTCACATTTCACCCGAGCGAAGACAGGACTTCATCTAGTTATATATTAATTTTCTTTTGATGATATACGAACTATGTATAATTATGAAAAAGGGCTGAAATCTACAAAAGCACATCACTCAAAGGCAGTAAATGCACATCTAATAAAATCCGTTCCATTATTCATGATCTCGCTCGAAGCACGAAGCGACGCAGGAAACTGGGTCGCAACCTCCGCGTTTGAGCACCTTTGAGTATTGTTTAAGTTTTCCTACGAACGTGATGTTGCATGCTGCTTGTCGTTTTGTGAACCATTGAAAGCTTTACATATATGTCGATTTTCAAACTTCTTTAAAATTTAAAAAAACTCATGTCATATTATAATTAAATTATAATTTTTGTAATCAACCACCTCAAAATATGATTGGCCTGCATCTCATCTATATACTAATAAATAAAATTAAAATGTCTGTTTGTAATATCAAAATAATACATTGTTACTAAATTCATATGAATGTATAAATGATATCTACACTAAAAACACATTTTTTTATAATTTTTGTCTGTATGACTGTAAGTTTATTCCGGCTAATCTCCAGGACGGCTGGACCGGACTTTTTTGGTAGATAGCGGAAGTTACTACGCGTAACTTTTTGGAAAATAATTAGGGTTGCGCGTAAAAGAACTTTAAGTAATATTTATCAGAAGCTACGAATATTATTGAACAAAGCTGTGAAAGAATCACGCTCCGGCACATTCTTTAAAGGGTCTAAATTGTTTCAAGCTAGCAAAGCCGCAAGCACAGCTTGTTAAAATATCAAAGCGTCTAGCCAAAGCAAAGCAGGGCCTTAATCACCATGCCAACCGCCAAAGTATTGACGTTTCTGCGAAAAATATTTAATTCTGTATTGTCTCGCTGTATGCTTTCAAGTTATCTCGTGTTATTTTTATCTTTAGCTGATAGCGATAATAATCAAGTTTAAATTTAGAATGTTTTGTTACTAAGTACCGAGATATAGTATACCGCATGTCTATATATATATCTATATGCAAATTAAAGCAGATCGTATCGTTTCGCCTCTGTATATTAATCTTTTCTTTTTTTTTTTGTTTTATCAATGACAAAATTTGATATTTTTAAACTATGACGGCGCAGTTAGTAGTGCGATTGGATTCCGCGTCAATAGACGCGGGTTCAAATCCTCCTATCCGATTCTAAAATCCGCCTGAGCTTTCGATGAAGGAAAACGTCATTAAGAAACTATAGCATGATGGTAGGGCATTTTCTAATAATGCCCGCCTGCGTAGCTACCACCCTCAAGTTTGAAAACCCGTCGCCAAATACCAATAGGTGTGTTCCGGCAGCATCACCTGAAGGCCAGTACATATCTCTAGGCTTAGTGTGATTAAGATCCTGGACCACAACGTTACTTAACATCCGGTGAGATTATGATCAAAGTACCGAGCCTATACAGTGTAATATTTGGGGGAACAGTTTTAATTTTTATCGAATTATCAAATAATTTAATTAATGATCGAACTTCCAGCACTAGACAATGAAAGCAAATTATTATTTACGCAACCAAGACTTATATAACTATGTGATTTTAAATATATAATACTTAAAATGTCGCGTGTTCTAGTTCTTTTCATATCAAGTTATAATTAGGTTTTAAGTGGGTGGAACGATACAAAAATATTATTTTTAATAATTTTTATTTTTTACACGATATAGGCTCAGTGCTTTGATCGCAATCTCACCTGATGTTAAGTGTCGATGTGGTCCAGGATGGTAAACATACTAAGCCTAGACACTGGTTCTTAAATGATGCTGCAGGAACACACCTATTGGTATTTAGCGACAGGTATTCGAACTTAAGTGCGATAGCTACCCAAACGGGCATTGTTAGAAAATGACCCACCACCATGCTATGATTTCCTTGCTATGTTTTCAATCATCGAAAGCTCAGGCTGAGCTTAGAGTTGGATACGTGGATTTCAACCCCCGCGTCCATTGACGCGGAATTCGGCTGCACTATCTACTGCGCCTACATTGCTTACGCCATAATATGTAATTACTTACAATTCTCTTAGGTTAAATAATAGAATGGATAAGGGATAGAAATGAAAAAGTGACAACATTGATTAATACTATGGTAACACCAAATACAGATTATAGATAGCGTTATATTAAAATGATTTAATATCTATGATTAGCGGAGAAATTTGATTTTGCATCGACTTCTGATGTAATTTCCCCTTCATATTTTCCGAGTGAAGCTAATCCGTTAGCCTGTAAAATAAATAAATAATATTAAGATATTATTGTGTGATCCATTTGTTAAAGAAATTTATTTACTTAAAATAGTTTCCTAATTAGTTACGTTTGGAAAAATAACCATTGGAAAGTAATGTTTTGATGATGCTGTAATTAAATCGTATTCTGTTCACAATTTCATGAGTTTTAATTTTTTTTGCGGAACTCTAAATATTTTCGAAAAATAAAAGTATCCTAAGATACACGCAGTAATTTCTACTTCTAATGTCTTGGTCTAATATGGTATGTTCTGATTTTGTTTTGTTTTTCATAGCCTATTAGTTACCGAACCTTTCCGTACTCTAAATTTGATTACAAACCTTTTTGAGTTTCTGATATTGATAATTTTTATAACTTCTCTTCTTATCATATCCTTCGTACACACAAAGTTCTATCAAAACTCGTTCGACTTGTTTTTGAGTTAAAGCCGAACAGAATAGTTTCTTTATTTTTACGATTAATCAAAATAATTTGCAAAATTCTTTATTACTTATTAATTACTTCTATGTATATACATATATACATACTTCTCGTGTACAAAATTTCATAGAAATCGGTAAAGCCGTTTTTTAATTAAAATCGATTATACATCAATCAGGCACGCAGACAAAAATAATCTTAAATTCGACTAATTAATAATAGATGTAATAAAAAACCGCGTAGTGCCGGTTAAGATTACTACCACCCTATATCATCTTTTCGTTGGTGTCTTAAAAGCCGACTAAGTGGTAAATCAGGGAATGGCCAGCAGTATCCTGTTAGCACCACAAACACCTGACCGCACTCATCAACCTGCCTGCGAAGCGTGGCGATTATGGCAATCACCCCTTTTTTGGGGAGAAGTATCTACAACGGTGTACTCTTTCAGTTGGATCAATCAACATAGACAATAACAAGAACATACTGATTCTTCCACACAAAGCAAGAATCTAGATAGATTTCCGCACGAATTAAATAAATAGAGAATGAAAGTCAAACCTCACCGTTGCTTACCTTAACTCTTTTCAATAACACTTGCTGTGCTATGGATACATTCTCATCTTTTCCATCCCAGACCTTCCACACAGAAGCCTGGAGAGCTCTACCGTAACTGAAAGTCAATGTCCATGGTTTCTGGATCCGGATTTTGTTGATAGCATTTAGATTCTCTGTAGCTTCCTTTTCTGACTGGCCTCCGGAAAGGAATGCCACTCCTGTAAAAAACATAATCACAGTTCAATAATAAGAGGCTATGCTATCAAGCTTGGTTGATAATGTGATCGGATTCAGCGTCGATATACGTAGATAGAATTCCAACTATCCTATTCTATGTTAGTCTGAGCTTTCGCTGATGGAAAGCATCGCAGCGAAGCTATAGCATGAAGGTAGCGACTGGTGATACCATCCCCAAATTTGAATATTCTAGCAGCATCAATTGAAAACTAGTACTACAGAGTTGTTAGCGCAATTTTGGTCCTAATTTTTACTAGGTCCTTATTTTGAATTCATTAACTTGCACTATATGACTCTGTATTATGTCATTTTGGTGGCGGTTTACTTGATATAACACAAATGAAATGTATTGTAAATAATGACACTGAGCTTGAATTCTGAAACCCTAACTACTGACTTGGAATTAATGGCCGCCATTTTGTTGGGCATTGAAGATTATTAAAATAATACGATGCTAGTAGTAAAGAACTTATATTGAATGTTGTAATCAATTATTTCACCCTAAATTTATTTACACTGACACTCATTTACATACGTTATTAATTAATATCCTTATGTTGAATATTGAAACTGCAGATGGCTACTTGTCAACAGAGCGAAACGTACTGCCAAGATACAGGGAATCCTAGTTTGGCAGGGAGATGTGTAAACTCATTCAGTTATGCTTTCAAAACTTCTGTGTTTATTTTGATAAAGTTAAAGATTATGTAATTTTTGGTCTAATAATTATAAAATTATTTTATTATTTTAAAAGTTAGTACCACAGGCTTCGTTTTTTTTTTACTATAATGAACCAGATTTTTGCATAACATCAAATGAGATTTTGCCGATCGTGATTCCAAGGGTATTACAGTATTAAGATTACGGTAGGCCTCTCATACCCTTCGGTCTCACTAATGCGATAGGTAAGGGTAGTGCGTAAATACATTCTCCTCTTGAAAAAAAAAGGCCTCTCATACCCGAGAGATTGGCGTTTACACTATCATGTACATAGTAAAAACCAGCCATATTGAGACGTATTGTCGTGTCAGACGGCATAGATCTAGGCAATTAATAAAATGGTATGGTAATTGATCATGACTTCATCATCACCGTACACTTATTAAAAACTTATCATAGTGACACGATAAAAAGTGTCACGTTATGGGATCAGCAAATGTATATACAGATGCTTGCCTGAGATAAATGTTGGCCAACGTGATGATGGCAACTGTCGATCGATTCTCATCTATCAGCAGTCACCATTGTTCTTAAATTAGTATAAAATGTAATGAAGTCTTTCGGTTCAAAATACAGTGCATTTCGGATATCACTTTTATTTATTAGTAAATGTGCGACTAGGAGCAATTGTTCAAAAGTTTACTAAACACAGTTGGACTTGGAATATCACTTTGTAATTGAAGCATAAATTTAAATTCAAAACATACTTGAACACGCTGTATCACTACCCCGTGTGCTGTTAACAAACGTACGGACCGGTCCGCGGACATAGTACGGCGGCCGCGGTTATCTGTCCCCTAAGTAGGGATGGAATCCTTTCCGAAAAAGATCGATTTTTGAATCGATTCGAATCTAAACTTGATAAATCGATTCACAAAACATCGAGGTCCAAATGATCTTTCAAACTAATAAAGTACTGATTATTAGTGTCCTTTTTGTTTTCTATGACATGATGATTATCTGTAAATAGGCAAAAATAAAAGAGTTCAGTATCATTTTTCCTTAGTAGGTTAGGCATTCTTCTTTTTTTATTTAGCTGCTATGAATGGAAACATTTTTTCCAATTAATGTGTCGAGTACCCATAAAAATAAGACAATAGGAAAACAATGGTAAGCTGGCATAAACGCCAGGTAAGTGCACAAGGTGTTAATGATGATTATAGTCTAATTGCGACCACAGGAAGAATACTATTTACGAATAAAAAGTCAAATAAAACAAAAGGAAAAAAGATTGATCTCTTCGACCTCGTTGTTTGTAAATCGAACGAAAACGTCGATATTTATGAAAAATCTTGTTCCCCATCCCTACTTGGGCTACTGATGACCTCGGGCGTTCGACATACCATGTCCGCGGTCCGGTCCTTACGTGATTAACAGCATTAATATCTTGAACTTTTAATATCTATAAAGAAAAAGTAATCACAGTTGCAGACCATATGTAGATGTTAACAAAAGACAAGAAAGTAACGCTCTTTTTCACTTTGATGACCGACTCTGGTCGCAATATCTGTATGGGGTTTCTAGGAATTTGTTACAAATAGTTCAGTAAAAACAGTCTATATACCAGTACTCGGGCGTTACGCCCTAAGGCGCTATGATAACATAAATCTTGTACTAAAGTATGCTTTAAAATTCATATGATTTAGATTTAATATCGCTATAGCCAAATCGTCGCTACAAAAAAGGTCATTATAAATAAAATCCACTGTAGTTGAATTATTTTTACACGGAAAAATACATATAGAATGATAAAGGACCTGGAACAGCTGCCGGTACAGCTCTTCGGAAAGCAGTCACAGTTGCTTCGGCTATTTCTTCTGGGGTGCTTCGTGCAAGGCAGTTTTTGACCGGGTGTAACCTAAAGCAAATAAACAAATCCAATAAATTCAGACGAATATCTTCATATAGGGGAAATTGTAGTTTTTTTTAATTTAATATTAGGTCTAGAAAATAGCAACTACTATAGAACTGTTTTTTTAATGTATATTATTTAATTTTTATTTAAAACATTGATAGAATTAAATAAAAAAATTAAAGTATTTAATACGTTAGTACTAAATGTCTTACATTAAAACAGGTATCTTTCTAACGTTTTTCAAATTATCCATCAAAATTACGATAAAAAGAAATAAGAATATTAGATAATTATTATTTATAATAACAAAAAACCTTATATTTCATGCAAGTATCATTACAAAACAAAATTAAGTCTATGTGGTTAACAAGTAATGTTTCTTGGATAATTTCAGGTAATATTTCCACTTGCAAGAACCTCTCCTCGGGTAAAGGCCTCCCGCAAAGATCTTCCTTAGATTGGGCTATTGTAACCCAATTTGTAGTTACTACTTTCTTTATATCTTCTTCCTATCTAGTATATGGTCTTCCCTTCTATCTTTTTCCTAGTGGGATTTTCCACTTTGTAACTATTTGTCCATCTCTGGTCCTGAAGGTGTGCTAGATATCCAGCGCATTTCCATTTTAAAGTTAAAGCTGGGACTAATACATCAGATGCTTTGGTAGTTTCTCTGATTTAGAGTGTCGGATTTTCTGCATTTTATTTAAATTCAGCATACTACGCTCCATTCCTCTTTGGCATTTGACTATATTTTTTTTAATATTGTTGCTGAACTTCCATATTTGACATCCGTATTTAAGACTTTAGTTTTGAGATTAATTGGTAGGTTGCTCTTGAATATTTCTCTTAGACTCCAATATTTGTTCCATGTTAGTTGGACTCTACGGTTTACTTCTAGGTCGTTGTAATTTCGATTAAACTCTATTTGTTTGCCAAGCTACTTCTGTGTACTTCAGATTTGCCTCCGACTCGGTTCGATTGATATTGGTGCCTTTGTGTTGTAACTCATATGCATTATTTTGTAACGGATCATTTCTAAGCCTACATTCTTGCTAGCTTCGTTTAATGATTTATAGTATCATGGTTTGTAGTTGAGATTTAGTTTCTGAAATCAGCACTATGTCATCTGCGAATCGTAGGTGGCTTAGGTAGTCATTTTTAATATTAATACCGTATCTCCTCCAGTCTAATGTGTTAATTATCGATTCTAGTGTGGCTATGAATAATTTTGGGGATAGTGAGTAGCATTGTTTTACTCCTCTTTACACGTGAAACCAGGGGCTAGCTGCCTCTAGTTTTACTCTGTTTCTGCTATTCTTGTAGATGTTTTTGATTACTTTTAAGTAATGTTCTTCTACTTTTTGGCATCTTAGAGAGTCCCAAACGCTGTCATGTTTTATAGTGTCGACGGCCTTATGGTAGTCAATAAATACAAGTTAGAGTAGTTTCTGCATTTCTTAGTATTTCTCTATAAGAAGCTCTAGCGTATATATGTGATCCGCAGTCGAGAATCCTTTTCTGAAGCCAGCCTGTTCCACAGGTTGCCTTGATTCTACTATACTGCTTATTCTCTCTTTAATAATTGAGGAGAAAAGTTTGTAAATCGATGGCAGCAGGATGTCTTTATCGGACTGTAGTTCCCCACGTCATTTGGACTCTTTTTTAGTATATTAAAATGATATTTGACTTTGACAATTGGATGGGTGTCTCTCCAGTTTGCAGAATCAGATTAAACAATTTTGTGAAAGGTGAAGCTAGCAAAGGTGTAGCTAGTTTTAGAGATTCATTTGTAATATTATCAGAACCTAGGCTAATCTTAGTTTCTTCATGGTTTCTATAACTTCGCTTACCTCTATTTGAGTTACACTATTGTATTTCAATTATGTATGTTGTATTTTTACTAGTGTTGAAGTTGCTGTGTTCTCTGGCACTGTATAGGAATTTGTAGTAATCGGTTACTATATTAACAACCTCTCTCCGGTTGTGTATTGTTGTGCTATTTTAATCCCATCTGTTAACGCCATCTATTATCATGTATATTTTCTTCTTATTCTAAGTTATTTATTATCTATATTATCTTTACGCCCCCGCTCTATTTATTCTATTTATGCATTATCCCTTCCTCTTCCTATTCAAAAACGGAACACCATTACTCAACCGCCGCCGCTGTCTCTCGTAATTATATTTAAAAGTGCACATTAATTATCCGATTAAATTACGAGAATATAGAATAATCACAAGTGAAGAGAGGTGGAAAGTTAACTCTGAACCAGCTATATCGAAGGTTACTAAAAAACGTAAGTTCCGTTTGCTCCTTTCAACATCATCCTTCTAGATATTTCCACACCACCATCGAATCCATGTTTTGTTTGGTCTTAATTCTTTAAAAACTTTTTTCGTGCTTCCTGTTGTGTTAAGATGTTTATTATTATCTTGTATCTGTGATTTATATAATTTTTCTTTATGCATTTATTTACAAGCTTGTACAGGGGTGAAATATGATTATTTGTAGTTCTACTTTTGTTTTTACTTTTCTGCAGCTCCTGTCTCTTCTTTAGTAGATCTAAAGTGCATGTTTATATTTATTTGTCATTATTGCTGAATTAAATGAGATCTATGATTAAAATTAATTTATATGATTTTATTATAATTATATGGAAACTTGATTGTATAGTGATAATTTATAAGTTAATATCAAGCCCTCTGGTCGCGAGACTTGTCGACTAGACGACCCGCGAGATCCTTAAAAAGGCTATGAGCACTCGGGCCCCACGGTCCCAGAGTTTCGACCCCAAACGGGACAAATATGTAACTCTCACCAAGGGTAGCATATTTGCGCCGCTTGAGATCCTCCGCTGATGAAGCTGCTATACCTGCCTTCAAAGAGGTAATTGGAAGATGTGACGGTGCCAAAGTATCAACGCAAGTAGCATCCCATACCAAGGGCCGCCCCATCTTCCAAGGCAGAAGCGTAATCCCATCGGGTCTTTTGCCATCGTCACGCACCAAACCAATAGGTTCCAAGCTGGCTGGTACATTAGCACTGGCAAAAGCCCGACGTAAAACGTCATTGAGGGTGGCGTGACGCGAAATACGACCTGCGCTTTTACTACAAGCCAGGCCGTGATGCCCGAGCGAGTCGACAATAGTTCCGCATTGGCAGCGATGTGGAGACACCCATGTTTAAGTTTACCCATATCAAGTTTTAATTAAAATTTGCAGTTTATTTCTCTATTGTAAGTAAATAAAAGACTAATAAGTAAATTTCTAACCATATTCGGCTTCAATAAGGTGCCTTCCAAAAACACATGGTGATCGTTCAAAGCCTTGTACACTGCGGCTAATACAACTTCGGTCACTTTCTGAGCCCTCACTATATCGTGGTCACCTGGAAATTTAAACTAAAACATAAACAAGAAGGATATCAAATACATACATACTTTAAATATTGATAATTTTTAATTGCCATTATTAATAATTAGTTAAACTCAATAGCAGCTAGTTAACCGATACGTGTGCATCAAATAACTTGGAGCAAGCAAGAGCTTGTACAATCTCATCTTAAAGCAGTTTATGGTTGGAGGCATAACAAACTTTTCTGGGAGTTTGTTCTATACTGTGACCACTCTGTTACGCAAGAAATGCTTCCTTGGGTTTCTCCTTGCTGAGGTTTCTCGTAGTTTCAAGGGAATGACCTCGTAGATGTTTATTTTCGTTTTGGCTTATACATATCTTTAAGGCTTTTATTTGTGTTATTAGTTGGTTGAGGTTCCTGTTTTTGTACATATTAACAAAATTTTCGCATAGACTATGATAACCATGAGTTTTTTGAAGAGGCTATTTTATCTTTGGTAAGTTGTAGTGTCCTACAATTTGTATAGTATTCTCAGATGAAGATTTTTCAATGGTATTATAAAGAGTTTCATCCAATACAGACAGAGCATTACAACTTCAAATTTGTATATTGAAATCGTTTTTATGGAATATATAACACCCCTCCCTCCTCCTCTAACTCCTCCCTCTTCTCCAAGACTACCAAAAAATCACGTGTATTTTTTGGTACAAAGAATCGCAAAAATTTCAGTTCGGTACATTTGTGCGTTCGACGAAAAAAAAAAATGTACATGTGATATGTTATTGCAAACCCCCTCCCCTTGTGATATTTAGTGACTTTTCCCACCTACCTCCTACTTTGAGCCTCACGTAATTAATAGACGAACCCGTACAGCAGAGGTTCTCAACCAGTGGTCAGCAGGAGGAGTCAAAATATGGCCAGCCAAAACTTGAAGCCGAATAAGAAGCTCGATTGATAAAAGTGGGCGTGTTCTGACGGAGTAACTTTGAGCTATATTATTAGTAAGTTCTAGATTACCAAACTTGTGAAGAAGTGCAAGCTATAAAATTATTGTTGATTTAAGAGATAACTGAAAGATACAAGAAAAAAAAGTGGCCCCTTGTTAAGATTAGTTTGGGAACCACTGGCTTAGTGCAATAATAACAGTATGGCAGCCGATAGGTCAATCACGAAGTGTTAATGCATTTTTTACATGGTAAAGACTCATCAATGGTTTGACCACAATCTGACCACACATCTGAATTGAGTCTGACCACCGTTCACTCTATGATACGATTATATATAGATATATGTATATGTATATAGATTTATTCTATTGTTGGTTAGACTTTTTCATGTGATATGCGATCCTTCCATCCATCCATTCAACCATAAGAAGTCCACTTCTGACCATAGGTACTGCTAGGACGAAAAGAGGCGGGACTGGGGGGAGGACGGTAGAATTGCCATAATTCCTACCCTTGGCAAGCGGGTTGGCGATCATAGTAAGGGTGTTTTTAGTATTCAGAGGATGCTGCTGCGCATTCCCTGGTTTATATCCCTTAGTTGCCTTTTACGACAGTCACGGGAAGACATAGGGTGTTACTATTCAAATTAATATAATATTCAAATACCTGCCAGAAAAACTGTCCATTGAATTGGATTATTTTTACAAATTCATGAGTTTTATTTTTTTTATCTTACGTCTTTTGCTAATATTTAAGTTTGTAGTCCCAGCGGTTTAGGCTCTGATAAATAAATAAATCAATCAGGACATATTTTTTTTTATATAGATAGATTTTGAAGTTTCTATATAACCTTTAATTCGCTTATATCAGGTATATGTAACTGTATGTCTCTTGCTTCAAAAATGTCGAATTTTTCATACAAACTTGCAACCTCTAATTCACCCTCTTAAGGGTGCAATTTTGAAAAACCCCGATATACGTCTACATTTATTTCTGACCGCGAGTGTGTATATTAAAATTCGTGCCTCCTTTTATGGAAATGACTGTCTTTCATACAACGGTTCTTTACCACTTAGGGATGAACTTTCCAAAAATCCTTTCTTAGCGGATCCCTACATCATAAAAGGTAGCTACTGCCAAAATATCAAGTTTATAGGCCCGGTGGTTTAGGCTCTGCGATGACGAATCAGTCAATCAGGACAAGTAATTTTTATATATTACGTAGATTACGCTAAATATATTGAAGTAATAATTATAGGCGAAATAATTCGATATTTATTGTGAGTTATTTAGTAGTATTGACGTAGTATGAAAGGAACGTGGTTACACGTATTCAATAGTATATTATTGGATTCGGCGTTGTGGTGAATTACCTACTGGTAGGTAGGTAATTAACAAAACGCTTCAAAGAAACGGATATTAGTCGAAGCAAATTTAGCTAAGTCACTATTACATAAATTTCTCTAATCAAAGTTAACCTTACGAAATGATTTATTTTAAATATGTGTTCAATAAGAGATCGTATAGAATGTATTTTGACATGAATTTTTAATAATATAAATCTATACAAACGTATCTGTATTAATTTATTGTTATGGTTATTCTATTGTTTTGTTTGTTCGTGCGGAATGAATATTTTCTATATGTAAATTTATATTTTTAGTTACGAATTTAGAGTATGAAATGTAGCAAAAAAAATGTAAAAATGGTTTTTATTTAACATGTAACTCTTTCATACCGTTTATATATGTATATACTTACATTATTAACTTTTATATTACAGTTAAGAAAATCTTATCACTTGCGGGTATTTTATTGATTGAATTCAATTTGCTAAGTATTATAACCGTATGGTAACACGATAAAAGAAACTTTATCTCTATAAATAAAATTGAAGTGTCGTTTGTAATGTTAAAATAACAACTTTCTAACAAATACATATGAATGTATATACGATAAATAAACAACCAAAAAAGACAATATTTCAAAATCTGTCTTTGTTTATTCCGGCTAAACGGCTGGACCGATTTGAACGCTACAGATTTTTGCAGATAGCGGAAGTCAAGAGGCGTAATTTTGTATGATATTTCGTACCAAAAAATACACGTGATTTTTTTTACTTAAGCTAAAACTCCACCACATATCGTAAGGGGAGGAAAAATATCACAATTATCGAAACGAAATATATTTAAATTAAGGTACGACCCCTTACGCTGTGAATAGCTGTATTTAATAAACAATAAAACACGAGTGCGTAGCCACAGGAATAGCTAGTATATAATATAAAGACCGTACTTACCATCTATCAGAACATCTGGCTCTACAATTGGCACTAGGCCTTGGCTTTGGGCGATAGAAGCATATCGAGCTAGGACTTGTGCCGTGTCGTTAATAGCTTGTACTGACGGAGTGTTCTCTCCAATTTTGAGAGGACACCGCCATTTGGCAAAGCGACAACCTTGTTTTTTATATTCTGCACAGCGTTGGGATAAGTCGTCTAAACCTAAACGTTAATTATACAATTAATTTAAAACTTAATGTGGAACACAAACACATAATCACTAATAGTATAAATGTTTTTTTTTCATTAACCAATTGTTTTCCTTATCAAATTTTTCTTAGTATTTGAGCGATTAAAAGCATGCAATTTCTTATAATTACATACATATATTTGGTGAAAACCCCATAATTACGTTTCGGGATCAGCCAGTACAATATCTACAGATCAAGTAGTTAAGAGGTTATGCTAGCGGCATTTATTCCACACAAATGTATTCCCCTTTTTTTCTCCCTGGATAATAGCATTATTGTACCTACCATAAAATATATATCCACCACCGCCATACCTCTACGTTTAGATTATTTCCATAAAATTAATTATTATAGAAAATAGAAGCTTTTGAAAATGGGACAAAATGGTCAATTTTTATCGATTTTAGACGTCCGTCAAATAATTTTAATTAATAATAACAAAAAAAAAGGAAAACGTAGAAGCACAACCAAAGTCTTTTTTATTCTATAATTTAAAGAAAAATTAAAATCGGTCCAGATTAGGAAGAGTAAACAAGGGAATACGAAGTGATGTTTGCGTCTATTTTACGAAATGATGTTTCGTAAATCAGCCCGTGCTGAAGTCCTTTTAGTGTTTTATAACAATTTCTTGGAGGCGCAACGCGATATAATAGATTTCTGAAATACGTATTTATTTCGCCGACCGCATACCCTCTTAACGGGGAGATAAAACAATGGAACCCGAATGGATCTTATTATTCTCTTTAAATGTAGTACAATTAATTTTGAAATTAATTTATGAAGAACACAGATAAGGGGCCGTAAACATGAAGCTTGGCATAGCTTAGAATAAGCCCCCTTATGTTTTGGTTATTTTTTGATGACATGGGGATCGAGGGAGAGAGGGATATTCTGAAAGGTGATTACGTAAGCAATATTTACTAATTAACCTTCGTTTTTTTGTTTTTTTTAAATTATACTAATGCTTACTTAATCATGGGAGAAGGAGGTAAAAGCTTTGACTACTTCTGCTGATAAGGAAGGGCGTCAAATGTAACCAAGTTTTTGGTTACGTAATGCTTGAGAGTTCCCTAAATGGTTTGCTACACAGCGGGTGGATCGAAACGCCTTCACGGTGTTTCTATAGAAGAAGCGAGCCGAGCGTGAGCCGTGCGCGACCTCTTTTGTAGTAAAACCGCACTGGCAGCCCGAGCCGCCCGCGAATCCATAAGTACTCGTAATAACTGACAGGGTAAAGCCTTCGTCCATCAAAAAGAATGCAAATTCTTTGAATCCAACTAGCGATTAAGGGAATTTTACAAAAATTAAATAACGCTATGGCATCTCTTTTTCTAACCAAGTATACTTCAAATTTTATTTCTATAGCGAGCAAGCTATTTCTATAATTAACATGCACACAAATACCTTGAGTAGTTACTTCGTCCGCTGAAAGAAAAAGTGGTACAACATCCTTGTCCAATTTGATACCAGGAATAATATTTTTCTCCTGTAGAACTTTAATAAACGATATCTCGTCATCAGTCTTCTGGTATACGGTCTCGTCGTACAGAATTACCGCTGATATATGATTAGACAACGCCTGAAAATACGTTATACTTTTACTAGAGAAGTTTAAGAACTGAAAGTTTTTTTAAACCTAGTTATGTAGTTTTTTAATTTATCCATAACAAACAAAAAAAACAATTTTTCATACATTCTCTTTACTACGTTTTACCTAATTATTTTCCTAGCGATAGAAGTTAACAGACGCTCTAAACTATAGGGTTCGCCCTGAAACAGTTTCCAGACCTCCTTCAGATGAGGAGGGTGCGACGACCACAACCAACCGACGTCATAGCATTATTAGTAACGCAATTCTATAAGCTTTCCCCTACAGAGAATCGCTTAACGCCGCTAAAAAAGTTTTCACTTTAGTAACTGCTTATGTACTTGGTGAGAGAAAAGAGACACAATAAATAAAAAACACGCCCTAATTTTGAGTGTACAATTATTATTTTCTTCACTTTCTTGAGTAAGAGTGCACTATCCGTATTTTGACATTGGACATACATATTGCAATAATTTTCTCGATCTTTCATATAGATCCCTTTGTCAAACGATATATCACTTTTGACACGTGTACTCTGCGCAAAATAAAATAAAAAAACCAATACATGTTATGTTACGAAGTCAAAATCCGGAATCTTCTTCTTCTTCTTCTTAGTTAATGGCAATCTGTGTGTACACACAATTTGTGCCAATGTCATGTGGGTAAGATTTTCAATCTTGTATCAGCGTTACCAAGCTCCAACAGAACGGTGGCCTATCCTGCTCAAACTTTCCATGGAGTTTTGTCGGCACCTCAGAATGTATGCTACGCGTTGTCTTCTATAATAAACTTAACTTGAACACAATAACTAAACTATTTCACACAAAAACGCCACCAAGATTACATGATATAGAGTCAAGTACACAAGTTTAATGAATTAAAGAAAACAATTGCTACATGTCAGACTGAGATCCCGCCAAAAAACCATCCGGAATTTTATCCAACAATTTGATTTCTGCGTCATCTAGCGGCAGTCAATTATTAAAGTTTAACTGAGGTGAATTTAAAGGCGAGTGCTGAATCGCGATATGGTTTTGAAATACATTTTCATATTTAAATGTTTTACAAGTGTGGTTAGTCCTAACCCATATCAATATGCTTTGACAACATTTGAACATAAAACATTGAAACACTTCTGACATTTTTGAAAGGCACCGCCGATACTGCTATCGAGTCAAGTGCCTTATGCTCGTGTTTCATTCCGTATATTTTGAACATTTAATACTTCATTTAATTAATTAATATTATCTTCCACTAATATATAATTCTCTCTGAGTTGCGCTCAACGCCTGGTTAAGACAATTAGTGACGAATGCAGTTTTAAATTTTTAATCCTTGATATTATTTCAAGGAAAATTAATATAATATGTACATATATTACATATCATATCATACCCTATCATATCATATTACATATCATAACCTTTTTTTTTGACGAGGGGAATTCATTTACGTACTACCCTTACCCATTGCATTAGTGAGACCGGAGTCCCCCAATGCAATGGGTAAGGGTGAGCGGAGGGACATCTCCGCACTAGTGTGGGACTCACTCGGACGTGAAGCGTCCGGAAATACCCACTAAACCCCCCGGAGCCGCCCGCCACATTTGGGATGGGGGCGATACGGGATTGCGATGCCTGACCCACAGTCTCTCCCCACCCACCTCTTAGCCCGCCTCTCAAAGAGAAGCAAAACATCCGGGGGGAAGAGGGGTGATTACTGCTCAAAGGCCGTAAACACCCCCCCCCCCCCCCCCCCCCCACACATATCATAACCTGGCGTTTGCGCCAGCTTTCTATTGTTTTTCTAGTGTCTTCCTATTGTCTTATTTTTATAGGTACTCGACACATTGAGTAGAAAATCAAAATTGTATACAAGTCGACAAATAATCTGAAAAAGTTTTATTCTAAAGTACGCATTGTGGTTCTTTAAGAATCCCAGAAAAAATGTCGCTTTTAAAACTCCAAATGATGAATAATTTATAATTTAGTTTTCAAAACGTTTTCATAGTAATCCATACATTATATATTAATGAATAAAATTGAAGTATTTATTTATGTATTATGTATTATTTATTACATGTATATATGTATATATACGATAATTATACCAAGGTAATCATTTTTAAAATTTGACCGATTTGGACGTGGTTTTTTCTGGTAGATAGCTGAAGTTATAATAAGGCGTAAATTAAATAGACTTCCGCGTAAAAAAATTCATGAAATTCTGAGCAGAATCTTTGCTTTCTGTTAGTAACGAAAGAAAAAATAGTGCCTGTATAGAAAATAGAATACATTTATTTGCAATTACTATTTGATTGGTTCAGCCGAAAGACGTCCACTGCTGGATGTAGGTTTTACAGCGTATTTACATCAAGTGTTCCCAACTTAGGGGCTTTCCCCCTAAATTTAGATGGTAAATAAATTGGTGGGGTTTTTCCAGGGGCTAAAAATATTTAGGGGTATTTTAAGGTTAGGAAAACATTTTTGGAAAATAGATTTATTACTAAACTTTTGATAAAGTATGAACATATTTCTCATAAATTCAAACACTTGCCCTTAAAACTCTGCATTAAATCGGATTTTATTCATTTTTTTTATGAAATTAATGTTTTTTACATGGAACCCTAATCATTTTCGAAAATCAAAAGATACGCTGAGTAACTGCAGCTATTTGTCAAAAAAGACCCATCAAAATCGGTCCAGCCATTCCGGAGATTACCCGTAACAAACAGACACACAGATAAAAATTTTAAGAGTTGTATTCTTGTTATAGGTATCGTATATACACTGATATTCTTTTAGTTAAAAAAACATTTTTGACATTACAAACAGACACTTCAATTTTATTTATTACTATAGATAGATAAATACTTGAATGTATTATAATTTTTTGATTGATTGTTATATTTATATGTCATAGTAGTTATGACATGCCTTATTATTCAAGATTATT
This sequence comes from Samia ricini, assembly GCA_014132275.2. NCBI lineage: Eukaryota > Metazoa > Arthropoda > Insecta > Lepidoptera > Saturniidae > Samia > Samia ricini. Next base: position 26,527,466 of record AP028168.1, read on the forward strand.
GGTAGTTTGTCACAGAGTAGTTATATGTAGTTAGTTTTCGCTAACAATAAGTGTATGTTGTCATTTGTTTTTTGTTATGTACCTACACTTCTTAAGGTTTAAGAGTATTTAATTGTATATGCTTACATTATCCGATATGAACAGCATTTGACGGTATTTGCGTCTATTTTCCTCGGTATTTTCTAATCCTACGCCATTTAGAAGTTTACCAATTCCTTCTGAAATAATATAATACTGCACTAAGCATATATTTTTCCTTTTTCATAATGTTTTTTTTTTATAGGTCTAGTGTTTTGACCGCAATATTACCTGATGTCAAGTGACGATGTGGTTCAGGATTATTATTATTATTATTCGAGAAAGGGGCTATGGAGGCTAAGACAGTCCTGTGTCACTGCGACCTAAATACATCTATCGTGATCGCCCCCATATTTCTAAAGCTCACTGCCTAGACCTACAACCTGGATATGCTGTAGGATCTTTTTGGCAGAGATCATCTGTACCTCCTCCAGGAACAATCCATGTTTGTGGTTCAGGATACTAAACATATGAAAACTACAAGCTTAAGCTATTTTCGACAGGTGACAGGTTTTCCAACTCGAGGGTGGTAAATAGCCAGACGGGCATTATTATATAATGTCCTACCACCATGCTATGAATTTCAAATATGAATAATTATATCCAAATAAATACAATGAAAGCAAATACCATTAGGTAGAAATAGATACCATACCATATCATAGAATAAATACCAATAGATGTACATTATAAATCATTGAAATGTTTATAAATACCGTTTGTTTCATCGACAGCCAGAATGCCCTTGCCAGGAACCACAATTGCTTCGGCAATCTTCTTTAACTCCTCTTGGAGTTCCGAGTTGGGATATGAGAAGAAGGTCGGCATTCTAGAAATCTAAATAACACGAATCTAATTAAGTTCTTATTAATTGATTAAGTCTATAGTCCAAGGTATATACAGAACTCGCACTGAGCTCATAAAATAGCTAGTTTCGGCTCTGGCCTACGTTAAAAGAACAGACTTCTAGACTTTTAAACTTACGATTTATGGGCTGTGTTTAAATCTGTTATATATAAGATAAGCTAATACATTAACGTTGCCATTCACTGTATAGATTTATAAAAAAACACTTAATAGTCCACTACAAATCACTTAGTTTTTTGGTAGTACCGTTAAATTCAATTTCATTAAGTCATAATATTTTTTTTTTCATTAATTTCTCACTTAAAAGTCACTAAATTTATTTACGCAAGAGGTAAATTGAATGAAAATGTATTTAGGAAGTTCACTTGTATAACTTTTCTCTCAAAAATGTATGAATTATATGAAAAAATACCTATTAAAATGTCCACCAGATTTCTACGGGAGTATGTATGTCACTGAAACAGTCTGTTTAATGAACATTCAGGACGGTAATGATTTCGATAATGGTGTTATCATTTAGATATGGCTCGGTTATGTTCATACGTGATAATTGTTTCGTATATTACATAATCTACAACAACATTATTTAATACTAGCTGATATCCTCAACTTCGTCTGCGTTCATCAATCAAAAAATAAAATTTAAAAAATAAAATAGGTGGGTGGTATATAACTCTGGTTACAAAATATCTCCTTTAACAATTATTATACAAATCGTAGTCTATTAACTCTGTCTTAAAAAGTGACTTGATATTTTTTTACATAAGGATACAATAAATAATACACTAAATAAAGTATAAATAAGATAAAAAATTAATCGAAATTTATCTGTTAGTATTTGCAAGAGACGCTCACAACTCTGTTATTTCATTTATATAAATAACGATAATTTAAAACGTTTTAAGTACTTAATCAAGAACATATATTTATATCTTCGTTATATTTAGTCATCTACAATGAAGACCCGTTCCGTTCTCAACTCCCTAACCTAGTAGTTATATCGACTTAGCGGAAACATAACCGAACCCTCTGGTGGTTGCCGCCACGACCTGTACCCCAGACCCGGACGCCCCGCGAAATAAACGAATTCCACCGAATATACTAACCTAATCAGAAGATAGATAACGGTTACGAATAGAGTTTTTTCCCCTTAACTGAAACAGCAAACGTACTTGCAGCCGCGCCGTAGTAACCGCCGTTTTCGCCGCCGAAGACTTTTTTACTCCAACGCATACCCCGAGTCCCCCTCCGGCGGCGGCACAAGGCGCGCCCTGATTCCCAATAGGGGGAAGTTCTTATAAACGCTGATACAGTGACATCGCATGCACTAGCATCACAAACATCATATTGCACTCTACACTATACTTAGCCTAAGGTACATCCACCTTAGGGGGAGCGGTAGTAGTATCTATAGACAATTCCCGCACCCCTGGCTGCAATGCGCGTTGAGGACACCAAGGAGTTTTAGTGGGTATTCCCGGCCGCCCATCTTGGCCAGGCGAGTCCCACATACCCCCTCTCCGTTATTGTACGTTAAGAGGGGGATGCCTAAAAGCATTTCTCCTTCCAAAAAAAAAAGGTACATCACCTTAAGCTAAGTATTTTCTGAAAATTATAGACTTACAACTTTCGAGAATTAGCATGCCCCAAAAAAGAAGCGATGAAAAAAGACATGCTTATAATAATGTTGTTTCATTATGATATCACAGTAGTTTTACTTTTTGTAATGCAATCAAGTTGATCTAAACAAGACTAGTTACCGAGCTTAGTGCGACATCAACATAATTTAATCTAATATTTTCTAAATTATTGGCGATCCCATTCTGAAACTTCTAGCACATGAATATAATTATAACTACATTTATAAAAAATCCTGGCTAAACTTATAAAAAATTCTTCTTGAAAAGTTGACTTCCAGTTACTAATGTATATGTATGTCTTTTTTTTTTTTAATTTGATTTAGTGATATAAAATACAATGTATTTTTATAAGAAGATATTTGTATTGTTTATATATTTCGTTTTTAATTAACCTATTTTTTTTGTACGAAAAGCTACTATAAAAAAAAAGAATTCCAATTAAGACAATTTTTAAACGACCATAAACAGAATATAACATTTTAAGAAAAAATATTGTCTTCATATTTATATCTAGTACAATTTCAATAAGGCCAAATAAGTAAGTAAGCATAGATAGAAATGTTTATTTTTATTACATATACGTGCTGCCATCTGTACTCTTTCAGTTAGACTAGATTTTACCTCAGCACAAGTAATTCATGATGAACACAAGCGTTTTATGTTGTTGATTTAACTTGAAAGATGGCGCAATCGTAACTGTCGTTAAAAACGTAATACGCTATCACTAGACCTTCAAATGACCTTTTCGCGTGTCCTCTCTTCGACTTTTTAGTTTGACAGTACCATTGACGGCGTAACTGTTTGGGAGTGGAGTCTTGTATTTCACGGGTTATTCATAAACTAAAATGTAAGTTGTTTTTTATTAATCATTACTTAAATGTTATCATAAAGTTTACATAATCATAATAACAAATAAACTCTTCGAAAATTATTATAATTTGTTCTGATATTACAATATTTCATAATTATTTTATTGATTAAAACTACTTATATTGAATAACCTACCTACATTCTACAGACCTCTCAAGTTTAATCTAAACGTAAAATAAAAAAGGTGTATTTTTCTGGTTTAGATTTCGTTTGTACCTATTACTCAATATTTGCGTATTACAAAGATGTCATTTAATTTAAAATAAAACTAATAAAAACATGAAATAGGCGCATATGTACGTTATTTTTAAGACTATAAAATACTTGATTCTGAGATATATGTTGCTGTACCAATTTTCCCACTTTGTACTTTGTAGGGATCGTTTACATAAAAACCTTTTGTTTTTTATTTTAAATCGTAACACTAGCTAGTGCCTGTGATTTCGTTCATGTGAAATAGTTTTATCATTGACTAGGTACTGCTTAACATCATGATAAAGCGTAATTATACGTACAGATGATTCTTTGCATAACCCTGTATTCAGTGTATTCATTTGAAAAGTACATTCAAATTGATCTGCCAGTTTTCAGTAATATTGATACCGTGTTTGAAATTTTAAAAACTTACAATTACAGATGCAGGTGCAAAATTAATAATTAAAGCAAACATTTTTTTTTAATAACGTACCAATGGTATAATTTTAATTTATCGGAAAAAGGTCGATGTCTCTAATCATCAACCAGTTTTTAGTTGAAACTTCAATATTGTAAATATGGGAATGGTTAGGTTCCGTGGGCATTTTTTTAGGTCTTTAGGAATCATATGAAATCAAAAAAGGTAAAACAGAGATGTGGCAAAATGAGATAAATTTATCTCAAATCAATACAGAAAAATCAAATGTGAGTCGAATTCCTAAATGATCTCCAATCAAACGTTGACAAAAAAACATTACTTGTATTAGATATAATATTCCTCCAACAAGACAGGCCAACGGACTTTTATTTATCCATATTCCTATTTCTTAAGTTCAAAGCTTGTATCAACACTAGTAAATCGATAGCCAGCTTTCTAGAGATTTCCATAGAATTTTCGCAGCATCTCAGAATAAAGGTTCCGTTTTGTTATATTTTAAAAACATTTCAACAACTCAACTATATTATGAAAAACGCCATGAAAATTACACAATATGAGATCCCAAAACACTAGTTCTTGCATTAAAGATAACGGCTGTTGATAAAACTAAAATTTATGAGCATTTTTTTAAATAGGTATGTCAAACATATTTTGCCGGTTTTTATTTTATACGACACATATCAAAATAAACTAAAATAGTGAAACAGATAAAATTCGATCGATTTTGATTATGGTAGTAGGTAATTAGGTACCTATCAATTGATTGATTTATCATAGATACGAAGACATTTCTATTTACATATTTTATATCTATAATTTAGAGGTGTAAAAGTAATGAAAAATAGCGTACCCATATGTATTCGTTACAATAACAATCAGTACCCTTAACTTTAGTATCGTTACATTGCTTGGTACTCTATTACCTACCTAATAAGTATCACAAGTCAAAACACTAAAGTTATTCCATAAACATCGAATAGGAGTACGACCTATTTGTCATTAATGTCAAATACCACGAAATGAGATCTTTTTGAATTGATATAAACTCTATTAAAAAAGAAAAAAAAAAACCTAATTCAAATAATAGAAAAGCGTAAGAGTAGAGACTTGTATGACATTAGGTGAGTTTTTTATACATTTATAATGTCGAGTATTAGTTTTCATTAAAAATTTATTACTCTAAAATGCCCCCTAAAGGTAAAAAAGGTAAAAAGAAAGGACCACCAGAATCAGGATGGATGCCAGGCTTCGGTACCAAGGGTGGGTGCTGTTATTTTAAGTGCATACAGTTTTATTTTCTTGGATTAAGGCAAAAATAGTTATCTGCATAAAACTAAACCTACACGTTTATTTTTTTATCTATGTTAAGAATAAACCCTATATTTGTGAAGTTTGTGCAACAGAATATTTATTATTGATTCAGTTGTATCAAGGAAATGGTATTTGATGTACCATGATGAGGTAATGTTTAATGTTGAGTTACTTTATCTATTTACTTTAGGTCAATTATGTGGTAAGAAGTAAAATCCTTCAGGTTGATGAGGTCAATTGTAATACATTACTTATTTTGATGTCAGAGTATATTATGATGTTGATTTTATTGAGAGACACCAATTGAGTCGAATTGCTATTTCGCACAATGGCTTGATGCCAAGTAACTTAAATACACTGTAGATTTATTAAATGAGACATTTTGAATTCTTCAACAATTGTGATCTTGTATATCCTCTAAAAGTGTAAAGTTCTTATTTTAGAATTCTGATAGTGTAAACAAATTTTAAAATTTAAAGAAATTAACAGAACCTATATGTGAAACATCAGAACCATTGATGATGATGACTTTTTTGTAATTTTTGATAAATGTATTATGACACATTATATTAAAAACTGATTATGTGTGGTATTCTCAAAGTTATATATATGTATTAATTTTTTTAAAAGAATAATATATATATGTGTCTATATAATTATTCCACGTTTTTTTACCATCCATAAAAAAATTACTTTTATGTTACAAATATTTCTAGTCCAATGTGAAATAATACATTAGTAAACAATGCTATTACAATCAGTGATCTTTTTCTTTCTTTGTTACAAAACTTACATAAAAGTTCCAGCTAGAACTCTTCCTCTAAACATCAAAGTGACACTACTATTTCTGTTTTACACATTTGAATGATTACATGTTTTTAAATATTTAGGCAAACAGAAAGCACCTGTTACATGTAGATTATCACCATACAGATTACATTTTTAAATCAATGTTTTGAACAGGGTTCACAATTTAAATAAATGTTCTTTGCAGCCACAATGAGCACTTACTTCCAATACCCAACTCCCGAGCTGCAGGAGGAGCTCAGGAAGATCGCCCAGGCGATTGTTGCCCCTGGAAAGGGTATCCTCGCAGCCGATGAGTCCACTGGTAATATTTAATTTAGATTTATATGCTAGATCTGTTCTTAGATAATTATTTGTAAGTAAATAGAGTAGTTGATTTGTGTAATTTATTGAAAAGTGACTACATTAATTATATATAATTACTTATATTGTTGTATCCATTTACTACAAAATAATTGTTAGTATAAAACTTGACCAGAAAATATAAAGTGTGACAACATGCATATCCTTAATATATTACACTATCTTTCTAAGGTTAAATTAAGGTTGTTATAAGTGCATTATTTCTGATCGGATTTTAATGTAATTGTAATTTTTTCAGTGGTTAACCCTATTCATAATCTATTTTTCTTAATAAGACATAAATTATCTATTATGACAGACCTGATGAATTATATTATTATAATTACATACTTAAATATGTGAGAATAATTAAATAATTAATGAATTTTAGTCTGTTTTGTATAAACTTTGATTAGCTAAATTCAAAAAATAACAAAATCATTTTTGACTGAAATTCTTGAATCAATTTACGGGAGTATTAATATTAAATTGTTAGGGAAATTTTATTAATTTTATCGAATTTGCATTTAAAGTTTGATTGACAAGTGAAATTAGGAAAATTCCATTGAAATGTATGAAACAGGTACAATGGGCAAGCGTCTCCAGGACATTGGAGTCGAAAACACTGAGGAGAATCGCCGTAAATACCGTCAACTCCTGTTCAGTTCTGACCCGGTAAGTTAATAAATTAAACGATTTTGTATTAAATTCTAAAAAGTATCTATGAATATCAAATACCAGATCCACTTTATTGACAATAACTAGTAACTCGAATGTGTCTTATCATTTGCATAGAGATAATTTTGATTATTTTTATGTTAGTATGTGATGATAGTGTTTGAATGATACGTTATTATGTTTCATCATTGTCTTACAACATTACGTCATTTATTTTACAATACAAAGTAAATATATATATTACTATGAATTCAATTTAAGTTGTGGATTTTATAAGGACCCTCTATAATTACATCTATACTAATAAATAAAATTGTATTGTCAGATATATTTTTTTACTAAATTATAATGTTAAACGATAAAACAACCCAAAAGACAATTTGTATCTGTCTGTCTGTTTGTTCCGGCTAATCTCCGAAACGGCTGGACGGATTTTGACGGGACTTGTTTCGGTAGAAAGCTGATGTTACTCCGCGTAAAAAATTAAAGCTCATAAAAATTTGAATAAAATCCGATTCAATGCACAGTTTTAGTTGAATTTATGAGAAATATTTTGACTTTATATTAGTACTAAAAAATTATCAGGGTTCCCTATAAAAAAATTAAAACGCCGTGAAGAATATATACCATAAATATTTATTTTAACATATAATTTTTGTACTAATAAATAAAATACATATGAATGTATATACGATACCTATACAAAAAAAAACAATATTTAATTTTTTTGTCTGTCTGTCTGTTTTTTGCGGGCAATCTCCGGAACAACTAAACCGAATTTGACGGGACTTTTTTTATTAGGTAGCTGAAGTTACTCCGCGTAACTTAGGTTACTTTTGTTTTTCGAAAATAATTAGGGTTGTGCGTAAAAAAATTAAAACTCAAAGTTTCGAATAAAATCCGATTCAACGCAGTTTCACTGGCAATTGTTTGAATTTGTGAGAAATTGTTTCACTTCTTCTTAGTACCATAAAAAATGTGGGTTCCTTATAACAAAATTAAAACTCAGTGAAAAACATGAAAAGCGGGCGCAGCCGCAGGTACACAGTTAGTGACTAATATGAATGATAATCTACTGGAGATTTTTTTAATGTCTCTATTACTAATGTTAGTATTGCCAGTTGGTACAGGTAGTTGAGTAGACTAACAAAGAAATAATAAAGTCTAGAAGTAATTGCCCTCTTTTTAAAAATAGGACGTATAGGAATGTCGGTTATAAGATGTAAATCCATTTTTTTTTACGAAGGTGTGGTCTTTGATTCGTCACTGTTTTTTTATATCACATAGCACAATACATCCATGACCACGGTCACGTCTTCATCGTATTCGTTTGAACGTGACTTTCAAGTCACGTATGCTTGCTATTTATCTATACCATTCACTCATTTTTCTTCATTCATTTGTTTTTTTAGGTTAGGTATAAATGAAATGTTATATCCACTTTTTTTGTACTCACACCTAAAGAACATGCGGGCACCAGCTAGTCTATGTATAAATGGGCAAAGATAAAACAGTTCACGACATTTTTCTCATTTATTTAATACATCAATTTTCTTTTTTTTTCTTGTTTAGTAAATATTGTTGGGCTGTTTAGTTTTTCAGTAAATAACCAATTCTCTTTCGATGTGTTTTTGTGAGAGTTTTGTTGAAAAAACTACTATTTGAAATCAAGCATTTTTTTTTGCATTTATTTCGATTTAGTAATTCCAAATTGAAAATTATTATAGTTCCAATGTTAGTTATTTTTGTAAATATGTTCCAATCGGAATAACATTTAGAATGTTGTCAATCTAGAAAGGGCTCAAATTCAAAAATACTTTACCCAATTTAGGCCCTGATAAGGCGCTTATGAACGTCAAAATACAACCACCGGTTCGGAAAATAATCCAGTCATCGAGAAGAACGGGCAATAAACTCAATCTGTTTTTTTCCCTGTATTTTTAGAACTACACAACTAAAAAAAATTCCAAAGTTTATTAGTACATGCTCAGAGAATGGTGTCATTTTCAGGCATCACCATCGTTCACATAATGATCCACCTTATTATGAACCTTTCCTAATTATATCGTGACATTATGCGACTTGATATATCTACGAAATACATTTTAGGCGCTCTCTGAGAACATTTCGGGAGTGATTCTCTTCCACGAGACCCTGTACCAGAAGACAGATGATGGAACTCCCCTTGTATCTCTCCTGGAGAAAAACGCGGCATCATCCCCGGTATCAAGGTCGACAAGGGTGTTGTCCCTCTGTTCGGATCTGAAGACGAGTGCACCACTCAAGGTAAGAAATAGGCATTTTTACTATCCATTGCTGGTTATGAACTATCTCTTTCTAGTATACCAAGATATTTCTTGTAAATACCAAGATAATTCTAGTATACCCAGGTATACAAAACTGCTGAAGTTCTATCAATTCGTCAATTGTTTCTTTTGCAACTCATATTAAAAAAAACACTCGACAATAATATATGAGCCCAACGCAAACGTATCTAGACGTCGAAAAGATATTGTATGTAAAACCAGCCAGATTAATACAGCTTTCTCCCACAGATTTTTCTGTTTTCTCGGGGACTATTAATACAATAAAATAAATCGTGATGTGTTTATATATGATAAAACAATCAACCAATGTAAAAAAAATTATAACAAAATGGCTTATGAGTAAATCGTTCAACGAAACTGAAGAATTCTTAAAGATTATTGAATAAGTATATAGGAAACCCAGTCATAAGTAAAACCAGTTACTAAAATAGCTAAAAATATATGTTATATTGTCTTAATTAAGTTACATTAATCCTAAACACATATACATACATACACGCTCGTACACTCTGACACACATCACATACATACTGTATTTGTTGGGTTCACCCTAAATTTATTTACACTTACACTCACACATCTTATTAATTAATATCCTTATGTCGAAAATTGAAGCGGCAGATGAGCACTTGTCAACAGAGCGAAACCTACTGCCAAGATACAGGGAATCCTAGTTTGGCAGGCAGATGTGTAAAATCATTAAGTTATGTTCCCAAAACTTTTGTGTTTATTTTGATAATGTATAAGACTGTGTGATTTTTTTGGTCTAATAAATTATTATTATTATTATTTTAAGTCAATGTATACGTTATATCGACGTTCAAGAATTTGTTGCTCAGAAAAACGCCATGTAAAAGGGTCTAATTTATATGAATTATTTTGCACACGCATTGCGTTTTGTAAGTAATCTTTTGCACTCATACTTTTTAAAAGTAATCAGTTGAACATGAACTATCTCTTGAACTTGTTTGATAACGAATGAATAATAAAATATTTGCTTGCTGTGATATCTAAAAATAGATGTAATTTTTCCATTATATTGCGGAATATATTGACCGATTTGATTTAACGATTTAAGGAGATCAATACGCCCCGCCACAATTTGAATTTTGGATTAGTCTTAAACAAAAAAACAACACCCGTAAATAAGCCTTTACTTTCATCTTTTCTCACATGGACAAAAAACTTTTTGAAATATCTGGAAGTAAATTGATAATTCATATTTGAAATTATTTAGTGACTACCTTTAATCCCAGTTTTCCCAATTATTATATTTGGCCCTGTCTAAATAAACAAACTGTTTAATGAAGCATTTTTCGTAACATACTTTATTATGCAGTGAAGTGAAATCTAAGATCCGTGTACTTTGTTAGGACACTGTTCGAAGATTTGACAAATATTACCAATTCGGGCCTAAATAACTCGCATTTAGAGGCCGTAATTAGTTATATTAAAAACAACGGGACTAGTTTCAAACTACGAGAGTCTATTGGTAGATACGATATCTAGTCGAGTTAATAGTCCCATGTGTTTTAACATTTTCGAACAGCCATCAGAAGTATGCAAACAAACATATTTATAGAAGGTATAACCTTTATAGATGTTTATAAGATCCGCTATAATATCAAGTCGAGACGGGATCGTTAACAAACCAGCGAAACTGGTTGTGTAACGTATAGATTATAACTTGTTTACGAAATGGGCGTTGTTATCGTCACGTAGATAAGGTGGTCGAGCCCCTCCGGTTCAAGACGTCATCGCCTGCCGGTAGATACGGGCGAGGTTGTGAGGTCCGATGGGTTAAATGTTATATGTATTTCTTTTTATCTACACAACGTTATCTGGGATACATGTATCTTGGGAAATATAGGACAGTTATATTTTTATATCTATATACAATTTTCATACAATATTTTATAATTAAAGGGAACTTTTATCACGTATCAATTACTGTTTTTTTTTTTTTAACTCGGAACCTTTATGGTTTTTTTTAGATATTATGATAGATGTATTCTTTGGTCAGGTTTAAACCCTCTAAATGCATAGCCTTTATGTATTGTGTGAGCAGAATTTAGACTTTTTTGACGCCCCTCCTTATTAGCAACCCTAAGCAAAGCTCTTATCTTCAATCCTCTCCCCGATATGATAACAGTCAATAAGTACTTACAATAAAAGCCATGTGGTGCCGGCTAAGAATAGTACCACCCCGTATCTTCCCGCGAGTGTCGTAAAAGGCGACTAAGGGATAAACCAGAGGATGGACAGCATCCTCTGAGTACCAAAAACACCTACTGCGATCGCCAACCCGCCTGGCAAGCGTAGTGATTATGGCAATTCCCCCCTTATTTGGAAGACTTTAGTAGTGGACGTTATATGGTATCACGTTCTTCAGATCTCGCAATCCGCTGTCATCAAAAAATAATTAAAGCATAGTCCCTGCTGACCCCCATAGGTGCTTACTCAATATTTAAAAGGTCACCCTTATACAGCAAAACTAGTTACGTGCCCGCGGCTGCGCCCGCGTTTTAAATATTCTTCACTGCGTAGTATAGTTCTTAAGCGTAGAATTATAATTAATGTCATCGCAACGACTTTGTTTACTCTATGTTCTTAAGTAGTCATTGGACAGTACCTAATGTTTGAATAGTGCTGACCATTTAAATTTATTTTGTTCACAGCTTCATGAGTTTAAATTTTTTTGTACGGAACCCTAATTTTTTTCCAAAATTTGTTTTGCTACTAACATTAACCCCTTGAGCACTTACCTGGCGTTTACGCCAGCTTTCCATATTTTTCCTATTGTCTTATTTTTATGGGTACTCGACACATTAAGCAAAGATATTTTTCACAAATTCAAATGCCTGCCAGTAAAACTGCATTGAATAGGATTTTATTCACAATTTTGAGTTTTATTTTTTTTACTTGGAACCCTATTTTCGCAAAACAAAAGTACCCTTAGATGTGCGGGGTAACTTCAGCTATCCAACAGAAAAAAATTCTGTCAAAATCGGTCCAGCCGTTCCGGAAATTACCCGGAACAAACAACCAGACACAACATTTTTATTTTTGGTCACATCTCATCACAAAAATTATCTTGACATTACAGACGCCTCAATTTTATTTATAAGAATAGATTTCATTTAAAAAAAATTACGCGGTACTAATTGTTTTCGAAAAATATAAATGCCTAAGTTACCCGGAGTAACTTCATCTAGATAGCTATATTTATAGCAGATGTTATAATATAAAAAGTCCCGTCAAAATCGGTCAAAACAGAAACAGACATAAAAATTTTCAAAATCGTGTTTTGATAGTGGTCTCGTAAATACATTCATATGTATTTAGTAAAGTGTTGTATATTTTTATATTACAAGCAGACATTTCAATATTTTTTTGTATGGATTATATAAAAATCTAGTCTAGTTTCACCTCTTGCATTACTTGTATTCCATTCGACCGCCTATTCCAATGGAACTGGTATTGGCCTTGTATCTACAAGGCATGTATCCGTACACTACCGATTTATAGCGAGTGAGCAAACTTAATTCAATGGAAAAACACCTCGAAAGCGAAAGAGAGAGTTGATGGCGCAGTGTATATTGCGGTCGGATTCCGCGTGAATGAACGCGGGTTCGAGCCCACCTATGCAACTTTAAAATCAGCCTGAGCTTTCGGTGAATGAAAATATCGTAAGAAAACCCATAGCATGGTGGTAGAACGTTTTCTAATAATGCCTGCCTGGGTGGCTTATCCTACCTACCCTCAAATTTGAAAAACCTTTCGCCAAATACCAATAGGTGTGTTCCAGCAGCATTACTTGAGAGCAAGTACCTCTAGGCTTAGTGTGTTACTATCCTGGACCACATCATCACTTAACATCAGGTGAGATTGTGGTCAAAGGAATGTGCATAAAAACCTTGTAAAAAAATCTACCGATTTACAGCGAACCAGCAGTCTTAAATCAATGGAAAAATACCTCGACGACGAAAGAGAGATGGATCATTTTTTTTTCCTTTACCGAACGATATTTTATCGTTACCACAGTGCATTCTCGAGAATATACTCAAAATCTACTTTGTGATTAAATTTATGCCCAACTTATCAACGTCACTAATACGTACGTGTAGTATTCGACTTATTAAAGTCACTTTAAATATCCCACGGATAATAATGATAAGACATCATTGTCACATGTCAATAGCGTGATAAGAATTCGGTTTCTTTTGATGGCCTAAGTCTGTTATGATAATTGTAACCTACTCTATTACTTTAAGTGAATTAGTTTATATATAAATACATTTTTTTATTTGCCAATCACGCAAAAACTACTGAACTGAATTCGATGGAATTTGGGTATAATATTAGATTACGATAACATATAGGATACTAGATACATATTAGAAAACTATTGAAGGGCATGCGTTATAATATCTAGATATTTATGTTATGAATGTATTTAAGTTCTTATTTATGAAAGAAGTAGTCTATATATAAAGGCTAAATTTTTAAATCTCACCTTAAAAAAAAACTGAAAATGAGCTTAAATTCCACGCGGAAGAAGTCGTGGGCACAGCTAGTATATACATGCATATATATTAAGAAACCTAGGCTAGGCATATATATGTATATATTTTGCTGACCCAAGGGGGAAGGGGCGGGGCCCTGACCTTCCATTGCACTGGGGAAACAGCCGGAGGGACATGCCTTGGTTGACCGAGGCTGTTCCTAACGCGGGTAGGGACTTGGCCTTCAAGGTGTGTTATCCGTCCGAGGGTTATGTCGCGGTGCATGCTTGCGATCCCGTGTTGCCCTCCTCGTGCGGCGGTAGAGACTGTCACTCATAGGGTTTTAGTGGTTAGTCACTAGGGTCTCCTTCCCTGGTGTTAGTCCCACACACCCTCCCTGCCCCCGCATGAGAGGACGGTGCCTAAACGCAATTCCCTATGTAAAAAAAAGACTAGGCATATATGTTCTTTAACAATATAAATAAATTTATCGGCCCGATAGTACTCGTAACTATAATCAAACTAAAGGACAAACAGGCAGACAAAGTGACATTTTATAATATCGAAAGAATAAATTCTACTGTCTTTTATTTGCCTGCTCTGATAAAAATATTCCGCTCACTTGACCCTCGATAATTGGTTTTATTAATGCAAGATTGTTGTTATTGATACGGACGTAACATTGTGTGTCAATAAAGATAAAATTTATGCGCCCTAACTACAGGTTATAATCTTGTATATACATATTATAAATGTAATTATTTAGCTGAATCTGAAATTAAACTATAAATTATGATATTTATTTTTTGTGATAATTTAATGCAATAATAATATAATATATGATATATTTTTTGTGCAAAATATAATATCAGATTATTTTTGGTGCGTAATCAGTAACGTCATTGTTATAAAAAGAAGCTTAAATCGACTGTAATTTTACCAAATTGTTTTACAAATTGTCATACTGAAGTTGCCTAATCACATTTACTAGACTTCGACTAGCGAATGAAATTCGATCCGAGTCATTATTTAAACTTTTAGTTCATAAAAATATACTTTCTAATTTTGTTTTTCAATTGTAACACTAATGGTCGTCAATAGCGAATAAACAAAAAGAAACATGAAATAGGTTTATGAACAGAGGAGACAAATGTACTGAACTGATGTTTGCTTATTTATTTAAACATTTGTAGTTATTTTTTTTTTCCAAACCGCTATATATAAGCCAGTGTGTTATTTGATTTTTTAATGGGAAAATTTTTTTAACCTCGTAGAGCGATTTTCGCTAGGGGAAAAGCTTATAGATTAACGTCCTCTATGACGTCAGCCTTCACTGACATGCTACAGTTTGTCAAATATATAAGATGGCGTTTAAGTGGATGCTTTTGTGTTGCCACATCTAATACATTTTCCCATAAATTGCCAGATAAAATGTTCGAGTAGAAACGATCACTACTAAATTATTCCGTTGGTTGTCTGTCTAAACTCCAGACTGTCTAGACTCAACTTTAGTCCGTGTATTATATTAATTTAAATTTTAATAATAAGTTTTTCAAAGTTTTCAATTCTAACGGTAGTTCCCATGACTGCCTACTTTTTTTTTTATTTTATGCAGGAAAATTTTTGTCTATACTAATATTAGATTTGTATTTTTATATTTTTTGTATGTAAGGAATAAACTTAAAAACTACTAAACCGATTTGCGTGAAATTTGGTATGGAGATAGTTTGAAATCTAGGGAGTGATATAGGATAGTTTCTATTCCGAAAATCCCACGGGGACGAGAACTATCCGGGTAAAATCGCGGAGAGCAGCTAGTCTTGAATATACGGGTAAACGTAAGTATTTTATAAATTTCGGTAGGTCTCGATGACTTGGCCCAGCGTTGCGCTCAGTACAAGAAGGACGGCTGCCACTTTGCCAAGTGGCGTTGCGTGTTGAAGATCGGCCGCAACACTCCATCGTACCAAGCCATCTTGGAGAATGCCAATGTGTTGGCTCGCTACGCCTCCATCTGCCAGAGTCAGCGTATCGTGCCAATCGTTGAGCCTGAGGTTTTGCCTGATGGTGTGTATTAGTTGTTTTATTTGTATTTTGATAGATTTAATAACAAAATACAATTATTTAATAGTTAACACGAGTATCACAGAGTTTGCCGTTGTGTAACATAACGTATAAAAAAATAAACTACGCGGTGATTGATTATGTATAAACATTTCTGTCTGTCTGTGCGGAAATTACCAGTTTAGGACAAAGTTTTGGGCCATGCATTGGTGGTTTGTAGCATACATATATTTTACAATAAAACATAAGCTCACGCCTGTTATCCCCGAAGGGTTAGGCAGAGGTGAAATAGCGAACTACACCACCCGCATTCCGCCGAGCTTAGTTCCGTCCCAGATGTGACAGGGGGCGAGCCTGTAGCCATATCGGGCATAAACTTCAAACTCTGGGATGATACCGAGTAGAAAAACCCAATACCACTTGACCCGACCCGGGAATCGAACCCGAGACCTCAGAACGGCAGTCGCACCGTAATACAACTGCGCCACCGAGGCAATTACAATAAATAGGTTTTATTTATTACATAGTATATTACACTGGTTGTGTTTATTCACAACTCTACCAAACAGTGGCATAATTATAGGGTGGCAGAGTTGGCAAAATGCCGCAGATTCTGATCCGATGGGGCCGTGTCCCGTGAAGGAGAATTCTGACATTTTAAACAAAAAAATATATATATACAAGTTAGACACGACTAAATATTTAAACACTTTAGTGATTTATTAAAATCAAATTACAACGTGATGATTTTTACTGAGGCCCGTCCCAATGTATTTGCGACAGGCCTCAGATAACATACTTACGTCACCGCTACCAAGTTCTCATATTTGAACAAGAAATATGTTTTTGGATGATAGAAATACCTTTGTAGACATCGTCTGTTTTATTGTCAAGACCGCCGGCATAAAAGCTAGTTACGGCACTTGGTAGAAAATACCAAACGCGGGCTGGCCGGCCTCCAAATTTCCTATTTCTTGCCGAGGGTCTGGTGACACACTGGGTCGCTCAGGGCGAAAATATAAAGAATATGTCCACTTACCGAGCAATCTCTCGTGCACATCCAATCCCGAGGATCCTGCAGCTTACGTAATCGCGTGGAAGCGGTGTAAGGCACGTGATGCGGCGAAAATGATGAATTATTATAAAATTTATGCGGTTTGCGTTGCGGAGCGGTTGCGCGTATACTTTAAAACCAACTGTCAAGGTGTTAACTCGCAGCGCGGGTTGCCAGGCACGAGAAAATCACTCGGCAAGAATGACAGTGATTCCTGACATTCTCACCCCAGCAACCGAAGATTTACCAGCACTGATGCAGCATAACACCAGCCCGGTTTGCCCTATTGCCAAAATATTTATGTCACGTTATCCAAGTTTATGTAATGCCTGAATTATTTTGGCAATAGAGAAATAATTATTTAATATAATTACCAAGGCGAGCACGACTTGGAACGCGCTCAGAAGGTGACAGAAGTCGTACTGGCTGCCGTATACAAGGCACTCAGCGACCACCACGTCTACCTTGAGGGAACCCTTCTCAAACCTAATATGGTGAGTTTTAATGTTATGTTTTGATACCATGCACTAAAGGGCCTGGTATGACTTTCTGCCATGATACCTTTGCTGTACAAATTTTGGGATTTTTGATCAAAAAAACACAAGTAACTTTTTTGCAGTCCTCTCTTGGCGTTAACTTGACACTGCCTAAAGAAGTTTGAAGAGACCGAAACAGGTAGAAATCTGAATGTGCTGATCAGGGCTATATGACGGACTCATAATTAACACAACCCCTCGCCCTCAGCCAAACTCACAACCAACAATCTATATTAATAATTCAGTCAAAGGGTACGGTAGACTCGATTGAAACCTTACCTGAATAATAAAACAAAAAAAAAAAAAAATAATGATTTCAAGTCGACAACATATATCAGCAAAATTCGGATATTCGAGTATTTTGTTAAATTCTAATGGAGTTAATGGCAGTCGCCATATTAGGCACTCGGATGCCATCTTGATTTCGTTAAGGCCGATTCACACGTTTTAGTGGCCGATTCACACGTATCAGTGAAGTTACAGTTCCTATCTACCTACATTTTGTAAAAGATTGTGTATTATGAGTCACATTTCACTCGATCGAAGCCGGATTTTCATCTAGTATAATATATTGTTGTTTTTATATGAAAAAAAATTATCAAAGTAACTCTCAATCTCATCTGTAATTTGTCGAAGAACAATAACAAAAATGTCTTATACCTACAAATTTAATATAATTAAATTAAATGAAAAGAATATCAATGCACCCGGAAAAGGACTAGATTGGATTGTATTTAAAATGTCTAAACTAATCTTCTTGCTCATCCATATTGTATACATCCTTAAGATTTAAAAATTATTTTAGTTGTACGTTATATGGTTTCATCTTAATTTCCATGTCCATTTCTCGTTAGGTTACCGCTGGTCAGTCGTGCAAGAAGACTTACACTCCAATGGATATCGCACGCGCCACTGTCACCGCTTTACTCAGGACCGTTCCTGCCGCTGTCCCTGGTAAGTATATAATGGGTTAACATGATTATTGACAAATTTCCATTACTCTCAGATTAATATATGTATAAAGTTAATTTTTAAGACTTAAGTAATAGTAATGGAATTTCCTGTTAGTTCCATCTTAAAACTTGCCGTAATAGCTGTTTTTAAGTAAAATGAGAGATTATGTAACTTGTATTTGACGGTCAACTTCATACTGTCGCAGTTTCGTGACGCTTGAAATTTTACTCGTAAATAAATGTGCCAAAAAATTGCACAGCTTCAGAAATAAATATTACCGTAACATTGACATTTCATCGTTAAGGCTCTTTCACAAATGTACGGTGTTCGCGATACAGTCGGGTACAAAAGTCGTACCATCCCGCCGATTGAGAAACTTAAATTACAATTTAGATAAGTAACATGACTGTATAATCTATACTAATAAATAAAACCGAAACATGTCTGTTTGTAATGTTAAAATTATTATTTTTAAATTTATGTGGGAAATAATCACTTTTAAACTCAAATCTTTTATTTATAGTCTTATGTCGTAAACAAGGAACGTAGTCGTAACACGTCTTATTGACAAGTCATTTTGTTATATCTTATAATCTATTACAGTAGTGAATACAAGTGTATTAGGCTATAAAAAATCTAAACATTTCCCACATATATATGAATGTATACACAATACCTTTACCAAAAATGCAATTTTCAAAATTTTTTTTTGTCTGTCTGTTCCGGGTAATCTCCGGAACTGTTTTTCGTAGATAGCTGAAGTTACTCCGGGTAATTTTAATTTTCGAAAATAGGGATCCCCGTAAAAAAAAAACTCATCTTAGTACTAAACAAAAGTTAGAGTTCCGTATAAAAAAAATGCAGTGAAGAATATATGAAACGCGGGCGCATTCGCGGGCAAAATCTAGTATAATATAAATCTTCTTTCCAGGAGTCACTTTCCTCTCTGGTGGCCAGTCTGAAGAGGAGGCTTCCGTTAACCTGAATGCTATCAACTCTGTCGATCTGAAGAGACCCTGGGTACTGACGTTCAGCTACGGCCGCGCTCTCCAGGCGTCCGTGCTCCGTGCCTGGGCCGGCAAAGAGGATAATGTTCCCGTCGGACAGCAGGAACTCATCAAGCGTGCCAAGGTATGCTACCATGACAACATATTCTTTAAGAGTATACCGTCCGTTATTAGTTTTTAAATACGACGCGATCTGATTGGTCCGTTCGTTTGCTAGCAAAACCAATCAGCGACGAGTGTATAGACGGGGGGCCAATCGTGTGACGATTACGTCACGGGCTCAAGTCGACTATTATTCGTAGTTCCAAGATCAACATATTCCTAAAGAGTATAAATTCCGTTGAGTTTTAAATACGACGCGATCTGATTGGTGCACGCTTTCGCTGGTGTAACCAATCAGCGTCGAGTATATTGACATGGACCAATCGTGTGACAATTAAGTCACGTGGCTCGTTCGACTGTTATTCAAAGGTCACGAGTAATATATTTCAATCCAATATATAAGTTGAGGAGAGTGGAGGAGTTTTGCTCCTTGCTTTGGATGGCGACTTCATGTTAATTACTTAGCTCTTACCGATAATGTTATGCTTAACTCTTAAATGCATATTGACACTACATTTGCAGTGTTTTTTTTTTTATTTATTTATTTTACCGTATACAAACGCAACGAGAATCTTTGGCAGGTTTTTTTTAACAATTTTTATTGTTGCGCTGCTAACTGAGTAGATATGATTTCATTTCTTTGGATATTATGAGTTAAAAATATTTATGTAATTATTTTTTTACTAAATACTTTGAACTGCCTCGGTGGCGTATTACGGTGTGACTGCCGTTCTGAGGTCTCGGGTTCGATCCCCGGGTCGGGTCAAGTGGTATTGGGTTTTTCTATTCAGTATCATCCCGGAGTTTGGAATTTGTGCCCGATATGGTGACAGGCTCGTCCCCTGTCACATCTGGGACGGAACTAAGCTCGGCGGAATGCGAGTGGTGTAGTTCGCTACACCACCTCTGCCTAACCCTTCGGGGATAACAGGCGTGAGCTTATGTTATGTAAATACTTGGTATAAGTGTGATATATTATTTATGAAAAATAAAAAATCATGCATCTTAATTAGCATGTAGGATAAAAATGTACCAGGATACTATAAAACGTTAGGAGAAATGAGAAACATTGATATCACGTATAACCACATAGTTTAGTTCGCTTAGTATTAGATATATAGACCATAATCTATCGCTTTCTGCTTATATGTTTAATAACCTTGACCTTAATAGTTTGAATATAATCGGATCCTGATAACCAATACAGAGTCAACCTTCAAAAACAAAAAAAAAATCGATATTTTGGTGTCAAACGCAAGATCGTAAAGTCTGTCAATGTTTTCAATATAGTTATACAGTTAAAATAACTATATTAACTTATAATTTCGATATTATTTAATGTGTCGAGTGTACCCATAAAAATAAGACAATAGGTGGAAAGCTGGCGTAAACGCCAGGTAAGTGCTCGAGGGGTTAAAAAGATGTACTAAATATTTAAGTGCTATTATTTCAAGATTGACTCTGTATCGCTTATCAATATTCAGTTCATAGTCAACATTATTTAATAGGAAAGTGTTGACTTTGGACCTTCACTGTGTTTTAGTGTATTTTGTGTAGTGTACTAATTCCTTTTCTCGTTTTTTTTTTTCTTTCTTCGCTTGCAATTGTTGCCAACGTAATGACGGCGATGCTACTTCCGGCGCTTGTCAATGGAACGTATCCGGATCCGGGATTTAATTTTCGAATATGGAACGCTTTGAATGTCTATCGTTATTTAGGCGAACGGTCTCGCAGCCACCGGCAAATACGTCGCCGGATCTATCCCGTCGTTGGCTTCGTCCAAATCTAACTTTGTTAAATCGCACGCCTATTAAATAAAACACCTTTTTTTTTATTTCAAAGTTTTGACTTCGAGACTGAGTTTAATAATTAAAAAAAAAAAAACATGTGTCGATGTGAAACTTTTTAGTTTATGAATTGATCACTTGAAGTGATACGCACATTATTATTTTTTGAATTAAAATTTATTATTGACATACACTGTTTTGTATGATGTTGTTATTTTAAAAATTCTTTTATAATTAATTATATTTTTAGTTTTATGTATCCTAGAACATCAACGTAACTTCCGTTACGCAACTTCCGTTACGTAACATCCGTTACAAATAATTTCGACATCTTGCTCAAAGCACTTTCATTTCGATTGTATATTTATATTTGACGGCTTTAAAAAAAAAACTATAGAAAAAGATTGTTAATCAAATATTTAATAACATATTATTACCTATATATGTGTTTAAAGTAAAAAAAAAAACACTTTAATATTATGTTAAAACGTATTTATATCTCGAATCGTGCCAATTAGTAATGGCTCGTTTGCTTCTTTTTTTTTTAACTGTAATATTATTATGCATACGCATGGCTTTGTTACTTATATGTTTATATGTAGAGTAGATTGCATCATGTTAATCTTGTTTCGTAATAATAAAATAAATGTTTTTTTTTAATTGTGTTGTTGTTATAACAGTAAATAAAAGTAACCCCTTTAACATCGCATGAAATAATAAAATCAGAAATATTACACATTTGTTATTATATTATTTTCATTGTAGTTTTTCGACATAGATCTAGTAATAATATAATGTTTTAGTAATAATTATTTGGATTTATTTCAAATTAATATAATCAACATAGTTGTGTTTTTAAAAATTTCGAATATTCTATTGAATATTATATAGGACACAATTTTAAAATCGGATGTAAAATCTTGTTTGGATCAAATGATATATTCCCCTTAAATAAAATATTTGTCCCGTTTTAAAACTGGCGTCTGTGTATCTAATAATATCTCCTACAAAATTCTAAACAAGCTACGCTTTTCTAATGCATTTTTTTTTTATTTTCGTATACATCACATTACAAAAAAGAAAAACTTAAAATAAACAGTTGAATGCCAATACAGTAATACCCAGTTTACCGCGACCCCGTTACGCGCGGTTTCACTATAACGCGAATGTCAAATTTCGCGCTCAAATGCCTCGCATTACGCGAAAGAGTGCGTATAAACATAATGTAAAGACAATAGATGTATTTTTCCGTAAAAAAATAAGAGTATGTATTGCATAAAGTGTTCTTAGAATTAAAGTGATTGATTAAAATGATTTGTATTTTTTTTGTAATAAATTTTGACTATGTTTAATCATAAACCTCGATATACGCGAATTTCAGTTAACGCGATTTTTTTCGGAACGTATCCCTCGCGTAAAGCGGGGTATTACTGTATTTACATTCCGTTACGTTATGTTCTTGAAATGGATAAGATTTGAAAATAAATTTAATTCTTCTTTTATTTCACGTAATTTTTTTATTTTATACGCTTTGTATTTTTTTTTTGTTTAGTAGGTAGTTGAAACTCGCATCTATCTAGTGTAAGATTTGTGCTAACAAAATGCTTGCCCTTAAAATAATAAAGTGAATGTTGTTTTTTTATTTATTCATCCTTGCAATACGTAAAAGGTTGTTGTTTACGGTAAGTATTATTAGTCATTTGGGATCGTCCATTAATTACGTGACGCTTGAAATGAGGTCGGAAATAATAACAAAAGGAGGGGAGGGTGCAATAAGATGTCACTTTTGTATTTATTTTATAATTGTCTAAGCCGAAAAACAGCCCGTGATTTAACTCGACGTCACGTTGCCAGGCAACGATTTTCGTAATTTACCAGAATTAAATTACATATGTGTTACTTGGTACCAAATATAACAAATTTCCTAAAAAAAAAGCACCACGTGATTGAATGGAAGACCCGTTTGTTAAATGCTCAGGATTTTGATTCTTAGTATTCATCAAAATAGTCGTAATAAGTAGACCCCAAGCATTAGTAAGTATTTAGTGTATGGGACATTATTTAAAATATCTAAATTTTAAATTAAATAATGATCACAACTCATACTCAAGTAACTTAGACTTTTATAATTTAACTTCATTAGCAGAACGACGATCTCTTTACGATATGCGATTTTTGTATGATATATTGAACTACAACATTGACTGTCCCGAACTACTGTATAGGATTCCCTTAAAAATACATACGAAAATAACTCGAAATCCTCACTTATTTGCACACCAAATTGTAAAACATAATTATACAAAAAACTCGGTTTTGCATAGATGTTTTGACACGTATCATACGAAATTCTATTATGCCGATCTTTTTCAGCAGCCAAACAGGAACATCTTTATAAAGAACTTAAAACCTAAAATCCCAATACGTTAGTACGTACATACGGTGAGAGAGAAGGAACTTAGTAAATATGGTCACTATTTATAACACACACATACATATACACACTCACACATACACACACTCCCAATCAAATTTGAATTTCAAGACATTATATTGCATAACAAAATTTAATTATAATTACTTTGTAATTGGTACTACTTAAATGTTAAAATAATAAACTGTATTATAGTAAATGTACTGTTAAGTAATATACAATAAAGAGAATAAAATAAAAATAAAATTAATGGAAATTAGTTCACTGGATCTTCTTATAAAAACCATGTGGTATGATGAATACGTTATAAATGTAACCTAATAAAGTCCGAGGCGGCAAAATAGATATTAAAATGAGACGTATATAGAACTAGATTAGATTCAAGTGTGAACCGAATTCGTGAAGGTTTCCAATTAAATTGGATAATTCTTTGAAAAAAAATGTATCTTCTAAATTACAGTCAAAAACTTTGTTGTTTTTTTTTTTTATTTTATTCGACGCATGTGCATTACGAGTGTGTGGACGTTTAGCTTCTAACGCGATTGTCAGGATACAATGGGTGTAGTATAGTTAGATATTGATAAAAACTGAGCTTTCGGCGAAGGAAAATAACGCAATGTGTTAATGATAAAGGCATCTAACGATATATTTCGGTAATCTATCTTCTATATATATATATATATATATATAAGCAAAGTTTGTTTCCTTTATCCGAGGTAAACTCGAAAACTACTGAACCGATCAGCATGAAACCGCAATCATTCGACGCGGAATTAATCGTAGATAGTTATAGGCTACATATTTTTCAAATTCTATGAGCCCGTTGCCATGTTTTCTCAATTTGTTTGTTTATTATTCCTCTGAGGCACCATCACCTCAAAACTACTGAACATATCGGGATAGGACTAATACCTATCAACGCAGTATTTTTTGGATGGCATCGATCCTCTCTCATTTTTTTTTCGATTTACTCTTTTGTACATTTTCCACTTCAATTTACGCTTATATACATTTTTTCAACAAAATACTCTTACTTTTATTCATTCATTTGTTTTTTTAAATTAGCTATAAATATAACGTCATATGCACAGAACATATGAAACGCGGGCACCAGCTAGTAACACTTATAAATGCGAGTCGCTTTCTTAGGTCCTAGCACATTTTAAATGATTATCAGACGTGATTCGGATGAAACTTGATGAAAAATAAAATCCAAATCCAACCATAATATTATCGCTCTGCTGATAAAAATCATATCTGTAAACGGACTCTTACGACGTGCTTCAAATTCGAATCGTATAAGTTAAAATAAATCGATTTTTCAGATTGATAACTAATCTGACATATTGCAGAGAAAAAAAAAAGTTGTAAAAATAAATTCAGATCGCATATTAAAACCGTCCGTTATCCGGCACAATTATTATAAGTAGGTATTTCAAAATAGTTTATAACTTCAAATCATAGTACCAGTGACCTATAAAAAAATTAATTATATCAACGCCATCTAGTAAAAAAATATTCAATCGCTTTCTAAGTTTGGTTTAGTAGGAGAGTTAGTAATTAACAATTTTTTTTTACCAAGGCAATAACACCATCGTCTACTGAAAGATGGAGCTAGTAGGAAATAAATGTACCTTTTATAAAGATTCCATACTTTATTAGGAGTATCATTTATTTATTTATTTACATTAAAATTCACAGCTCGTATAAAAAATACATTTAAACTAAACTGATAAATAAAATTAAGAGCCATATAACTATTTAAAAACAAATTATCAGACAATGTTTACATGTATGTGTGTAAATGTGGATACATTTTGTGTTAATTGTTTACTAAAAAGATTTTCATTTGATTTCTAAAACTCTTTTTAGATATATTTTTATTATGAAATTTGAAGTTAAATAGATCTATATCACTGGATTGTTTATTATAAGTACGCGGAATTCTGCTCGTCAAGTTATTGAACCCATAGTTTGTTCGATGCTTGGGAATATGAAATAGTTGTGTGTGTCGTTTGTTGACGAGTGTAGAACAATCGAGTCCGCCTGACCATACATAATATAATAGTAACATGTCTTGAAAGATTCGCCCATTACGAAGTGATAGTAACTTATGTTTTTGACAAGCTAGCTCGTAATCCTCGAATGGTAATTTACAACGGAAACTTTAGAATTTTAAAAACATATACAGTTCTAGAATTTCTAAATTGAAGTACGTTTATAATTAGTAAAAACTCGAGTATATAATTACTCTAGATTATGCAGTGTAGAGGTAAGGAGAACAGTTATATATGTGAAAATGAATTAAAGTGAGTGCGTAAAATAGTTCATGATACTGCATTATGCAAAAACTCAATCAAAAATCAAATACATCTTTATT
Organism: Samia ricini; assembly: GCA_014132275.2. Classification (NCBI taxonomy): domain Eukaryota; kingdom Metazoa; phylum Arthropoda; class Insecta; order Lepidoptera; family Saturniidae; genus Samia; species Samia ricini. The sequence goes on from AP028168.1 coordinate 26,553,843, forward strand.
CAATTTAGGCCCTAAGAAGGCGCTTATGAACGTCTAAAACACTACCACCGGTTCGGAAAACAACACAGTCGAGAAGAGCTGGCAAGAAACTCGGATCTGGTTCTTTTTATTTTTTAATAAATGTAATACATATAATTTTTTTTTTTGTCATATAAAAACTATACAAATCATAGTCTTAATAATGTTAGCGGAAGGACGGACATGTGGGTTACTTCCAGACATCACTATCGTTCACGTAATGATCCACCCTGTAATAACCTTTTGAGATTAATTACAGAGTACGAAATAAAATTTAGTAATATATTTACCTAAAAAAATTGCTATCAGATTAACCCACTTACCTATACACAGAAGCGCCGTCCTAATTTAACTTTATTTGGCTGAGATTATATTTATGCAGGAATCCTTCTTCCTGTCTTTACCCTGTATTTGATAGTTCTACAAACAGATAGGCAGACTATATTCTATTTGATTTGTCAACTAAAATGTAGTTTCGATGTAATTTTTTTAATATATTTTGAAATTAAATACGATTGTTTCTATCTTTACAGGCAAACGGACAGGCGTCCCAAGGAAAATACGTGGCCGGATCAGTGACAGGTTTGGGTGCCGAAGCCGGCCTCTTTGTTGCTAACCACGCGTATTAAAACACACACACACACACACACACACACAAATAAAATAAATACCCATTCTCATAACATACGACCTCAAAGAAGGTACTAATGCGCTCAATATTGTTTTCTATTACACAAAAAAAAATGATATAATGGAAATCAGCACCGGAGTATTTGTGCAATGTTAATTTGAAATTGGAACACTTAAATTATGTTGTCGTTTGACGACGACACGCTACAGACTAAAAAGGCAATTATTAGCCGGTTTTAAACATTGTTTAAAATTAGATTTATATTGTAAGATTTAACGGAATTGTTTTTTTTTTTAGAAGATTTATAAACGCATAAAATGGAATACGCTTTTACTAGCATAATTAAGAGTGTTATTTATTATAGCGACATCTAGCGAGGAAGGTTTTAAAAATTATGATACGAATAGATATTGTTAGCTTCTCGTCTTTGAACGATTTTGTCATTTGTCTATGCCTCAATCTTATTTCGTACTAGTAATATATTTTAATTAGTATTTATAAATACATGTTTACAACTTACATTAAATGTTCAATAGACGTTTTTAACTTAAGTCTCAATGAAGCATTTTTATATATTCTGTTATAATCAATTTAATAAATAATCAACCGCTTTAAGTAGTGAACGAGCGATATATAGTCATCTCGCTCTTTAATTTTATATCGAATGAAAAGTAAATGTATCGACTTAGAAAAGCTTTTACTATATAATTATATAAGCGCTAAATGTTGTTACAAAATAATTGATGTAGTTCCATTAGATGTTGTCATTTAAAAAAAAATGTTACTGAAATAGATTATATTAAGTAGAATTATTGTATTTTGAGTGAATATAAATTATTTAATGTAATGTTATGATTTACAGTAAAATTGTATTTCAGTAAACTCGTTGGTACGTAAAGTATTTTGTTTAGAGTATATAATTTTATTGTCATAAATAATATTATAAAATAAATTTGTATTTTTTTTTAAGGATACATACATAAATACAGATTATGAATTATATTTTGATCAGATCGTCGTAGTATTGTTTCATTTGAACCATTTTAGTATTAGGTATTTACCTCCTAATATCCCTCTTGTCTCCTTTTAAATCTGTGTAATGCTGTTAATACACGTACGGACCGGACCGCGGACATGGTATGGTATGGATTGCGAATAAGATTTTTCAAAAAAAAAAAAAACGATTTTTTTTGTATCTTTTCACAATACATCGAGATCCAAGAGATCAATCTTTTTCCATTTGTTTTTTTTTTTTACTTTTTATTCGTAAATAGTATTCTTCCACTGGTCGGAATTAGACTATAATCATCATTTATTGCATAAACTGTTTCCATTTTTTTTTATTAACAGCACTAAAGGTTATCAGTAGCAACAAAACAAAAAAAGAAGAATGCCTAACCTACTAAGGAAAAATGATACTGAACTGTTTTATTTTTGTATATTTTACAAATAATCAATCATATCATAGAAAACAAAAAGGGCATTCTAATAATCGATTCTTTATTAGTTTGAAAGATCGATATTTTGGGCTTCGATATTTTATGAATCGATACATTAAACTCGGATTCGAATCAATTCAAAAATCGATCTTTTTCGCAAAGGATTCCATCCCTACTACAGAGGACTGATAACGTCTGCCACCCGCCGTACTATGTCCGCGGTCCGGTCTACTATACGTGTGTTGACACCATAAGGGATCTTGTTTACTCTGCTAGGGATCTTTTTTACTTTATAGGTTTACTAACGGTTCGGTTAGTTAGGGTAAATTCCGTGGATTTTTTATCACAAGTAGCAGTTCGAGCCGTGGTAACGAAATTTGGTGCACTTGCGCTGGCTACCATTTTTAGGTTAAGCGCCTTACGCATTTGCCTCAAAGTTCGGTGAAGCTGTTGTCGCGTTTCTGGTCAACAGCGTTTCATTAGTTAAATGAAAGTCTTTTGGTAATCAGAGGCCTTTTTTATTTGAACTCGGCAACATAGCTGCACTGCATTTGATCTTTACTATAAAAATAAAATTGAAGTGTCTGTTTGTAATGTCTACATTTTTTTTCCTAAATAGATATTAATGTATAAACGATACCTACCATACCATACCTATGATACCAAAAATAACAAAAATTTGGAAAATAATTAGGGTCCTATAGAAACTATATTACGCATTGAAAAATAAGTATATGAAAAGTGGGGGCAGCCGCGGGCGCCAACAGCTAGTTCTAAAATACAATCATACGGAAAAGTATGGACGTTCAGGCTTCGTGGGTTAATGTAACAAAATGTAGATATACTAAATCCTACTTGGTTCTCAAACTATAAGCCCGTTAAGAAACAAAGAAAGACATTGCCTTTTAAAACATGTAGGGATAATAGAGTTGTTTTGAGCTTAAATTTTCGCAAAATGATATTAAAGCCCGAATACGTCTCCTACCTACGTGACGATGCGACCGGTTGTTAAGCGGTTAATGATGATGTTAGCCTAATTTCGACCATTAGAAGAATACTATTTACGAAAAAAAAAGTCAAAAAAAGATTGATCTCTTTGACCTTGATGTTTTATGAATCGAGTAAAAAAATCGATCATTTTTTAAATTTCCACGTTTTTATTTAAATGCAGTTAATTCATACAGGTTTTCACGCGTTAGCTTTGCTTTTTTCGTCGGGATAGAAAAAAGCAAAGGTAACGCGTGAAAACCCGTTTAAATTAACTTCATTTAAAAATCGATCACTTTGAAAAATCTTATTTCCGATCCCTACTTAGACGATTGATGACCTCTGTCGCTCACCGTACCATGTCCGCGGTCTGATTCGTACGTGTATTAACAGCTATAATGGAAATTTATGACTGCTAAACCTAGTCTGCAAGTCAGAGAAGTTGTTTCACTACCTATTTATTGTGCAAGGCATTGTCTGTAGTGCATGAAAGTATCATTGTACTACGTTGGCGATGGGTAGGCACATGTCTCCCCATTGGTTCACGTCCTGGGCCGCCGTTGGATAAAAGCCGTTACCGTTGTTAGGTCTTGTTCTTAGTTAATGGCAATCTGTGTACACACAATTTGTGCCATTGTCATGTAGGTAACATGTATTTTCAATCTTGTATCAGCGTTACTAAGCTCCAGCAAAATGGTGGCTCATCCTACTCGAACTTCCCACGGAGCTTTATCAGCACCTCAGAATAAATGATACGCGTTAGTTTCTATAATAAACGTAATTTGTTCACAATAACCAAATTATATCACACAAGATTACATGATATCGAGTCAAATACACAAGTTTAATGAATGAAAGAAAAAAACAACTGCTTCATGACAGTCTGAGATCCCGCCAAAAACAAATAATAATAATAATAATTTATTAGACCAAAAAATCACACAATCTTATACATTATCTAAATAAACACCGAAGTTTTGGGAGCATAACTTAATTATTTTACACATCTGCCTGCCAAACTAGGATTCCCTGTATCTTGGCAGTAGGTTTCGCTCTGTTGACAAGTAGCCATCTGCCGTTTCAATATTCGACATAAGGATAATAATTAATAAGATGTGTAAGTGAGTGTAAGTGTAAATAAATTTAGGGTGAACCTAACAAATACAGTATGTATGTGATGTGTGTCAGAGTGTACGAGCGTGTATGTATATGTGTTTAGGATTAATATAACTTAATTAAAACAATATAACATATATTTTTGCTATTTTAGTAACTGGTTTTGCTTATGACTGGGTTTCCTATATACTTATTCAATAATCTTTAAGAATTCTTCAGTTTCGTTGAACGATTTACTCAGAAGCCATTTTGTTATAATTTTTTTACATTGGTTGATTGTTTTATCATATATAAACACATCACGATTTATTTTATTGTATTAATAGTCCCCGAGAAAACAGAAAAATCTGTGCGAGAAAGCTGTATTAAACTGGCTGGTTAACATACAATATCTTTTCGACGTCTAGATACGTTTGCATTGGGCTCATATATTATTGCCGAGTGTTTTTTTAATATGAGTTGCAAAAGAAACAATTGACGAATTGATAAAACTTCAGTAGTTTTATATACCTGGGTAGTTGGGAATTGATAAGGGAGAAAATGCATAACTTTTAATACTGCTCTTTGAGGTCTCTCAAGTATTATTAATTTTGATTTGGCTGCCCCTCCCCAAGAAGTAATACAGTAAATAATTAGTGATTGGCAAAGAGCATAATATATGGTTTTTAAAAGCATCGCATCCGCCACAAATCTAAGGTTTTTAAATATATAAATAAGTTTACGTACACGAGTACTTAATATTTCGATATGAGAGCTGAATGAAAGATTTTTGTCTATTATTATACCAAGGTACTTAACAGTATCGGTGTGTAAAAGAAGGGGGCAATCGTTGCAGTTATTAAGGAGGTAGAGTAGAGTGCGTTCATTTTTCAGCCTTATGAAAAAAAAAACAGAACAACTTATTAATTATTTAAATCCAAAGAGGTATCGTAAACGCAGACATAGTTGAATGATTGTGTGTGGACAATTTTTTCATCCGTCAATAACTATGAATGGTATCTGATTGGACGCAAACTACCGATGTGCAATGAACCATTTAATTGAACTTCGAACCGCTGGAGCGTTAAACATTAGACGACGGTAAAGCGCACTTTATAATGTAACAGAAAAATAACAGAGAAAATCTGCTACAGATTTTATTTCTACTTAATCTTTATAGTTTTTTTAATATTATGCCACTAAACATTTTAAAAAATTATGGTAATTACGAAATGCAATTTTAATGTATTTATGTATTATTTTCGCTTAAATCTAACAATAAATTTTTAACACATTCATGATATTTTTTATTCTATGGACCATGTCACACAGTCATAAAGAATTATATGGTCTGAAATTTTATTCTGTTTTTTTTTCTGATTTTACATGAAACAATAGTTTTGCAGCACGGATAGACATAGTTTTACCGAACGAGTATTTTTAAGTCAAGCTATGAGGTTTACCATAATTACGAATTAGTAGACCGGTACGAGAGCTTGGTAAAAATAATAATATAAATATGTGCTAAATTTTTTTAGGTATTGGTCCCGTAAATCGCTGAAGTTACCCTTTTCCAATGTGTTCCGAGTATCTTTCTTTTTTAATATTTCATACAATTTTTTAAAGTTTTTTGTAAATTTAAGTAGCCTTACATTTCAAAATAATGCCCAAGTCATATAATCAAATCCTTCTTATCATCAAAAAAACACGCTTCGAAAATGCACAAGTTCCTGACAACCATCTAATTGTGTTCTTTTAATTCAGTTTATGTGCTATTGGAAGTAATTTAATGATTACGACTATTACGATTACGATTATCCGGAAATCGTCCAACTTCGAGAAATCGGTTAATCGTTGAATCCAACTCGGGTGGAGCGTACCGCACTGAGACGTGTTAGTTCACAATGGGTCTAATAATTATGCTCATAGGGCAATCGAGAGGGCTATGGTTGGAGTTTCATGCGTGATCGAATCAGGAATGATGACATCCACATAAGAACCAAACTAACCGACATTGCCTGAAGAATTGCTAAATTGAAGTGGCAGAAGCAATGACCAATGAGGCCAACAGATTCTCTCAGGTCTTCTCAGAATGACTAACCCGCAGCGTGGGCAGGCCCACCCACACGATCCATTCTTTTCTTTTCCTTTTTATGGGGGGCGGGAAGTTTACCCTGCCCCCTAGACTGTCGACCTTTGGTCGTATCTCTCTTCGAGAGGTGGGTGGAGAATTTCCTCCCCCCCCCCCATCCCTAGTGGGCCATTGCACAGACGAGGCCTGGTGGGTCTGCCGCAGGGGGCGACGCGGTGCTTGCGAAAGCTATCCCGTATCGCCCCATCCCAAATGCGGCGGACGGCCCCGGGGGGTTTAGTGGGTATTTCCGGACGCTTCACGTCCGGTCGAGTCCCACACTGGCACGGAGTCGTCCCTCCGTGCCCCCTTACCTATTGCATTGGGGAACTTCGGTCTCACTAATGCAATAGGTAAGGTTAGTGCGTAAATGCATTCCCCTCGTCAAAAAAAAAAGCCCACCCACAAGATGGACCGACGACCTAGTGAAGATCGCGGGATTCCGCAAGTTCCGTGTAGCGCAAAACCGGTCGTTCTGGAGATCTTTGGGGGTGACCTAAGTCTAACAGTTGACGTCTTGGGATTGAATGGATCCGGAGAGGGAAAAGATGACCAATGTAAAGATAGAAGTGGATGGTGTGAGAGAGGACACGAAAGCAAAAGAGTCTCTGATAGATTTGTATGGAAGATAAAAATGTACTATGTCAACCCCAAATGACTTGATAACAAAATAATGACCTGACGATGACTATTTATCAATAGGTCTGTCTTCTAAACCCTACCCTCCACGTTTTCAAATATAAACAAAAAAAATACCAAAAGCGACCGGGATGGTGAGACTAAACTTAGAAACAAATGTAATCCAGTTCAAATAAAGGCACATTACAAGGTTAAAAATATCCACAAAGAATAATAATGATAACAATTATATTAATAATTACGATTATAATCGTATATTCGAAACAAGGCGTAAACTACACCTTTGGGCCTTTAGCACGCAAAACGCGTCCGATTTGAAGTCATTCGCACCTTGACAACGAGCGTTGCTTTCGACATTCGATTGAGAAGTTTAGGTTGACGACTGGACATCGTTTACAAATGAGTGAATTAATTAATTACTAAATTAGTCATTTAAATATAATATTTCTTTTTTAATTGCTTTACGCAATAATAGATTCTCATTATATTAGTGCTTATAACTGATTTTATTCTTGTAAATATATTGTTATCCTTTTTTTATAAAACACAACGTCTATCTTTGCCTGTATATTTGCAATGTGCTTATAATAGAAATAACTTCTCCGATATAAATGAATTTTCTATTCTAATTCATATATATGTTATCTAGCAAGATTTTAGTATTAGTATTTTATTATTGTATCATCAAATGGTAATAGTGAAATAAGTCGGACGAAACTATTTTGCGCTAACTAGGTTTCTTGTGTTGGATAGAAAAAAAAAAACCTTAATAATACAAAATACATAAATTGGTAAAGATTGTTTAAATCATTTTTTAAATCTCTTGATCGACCAATCTTCAAAATAGGTTTTATTTGTTTCTTTTAATAACTAAAATGTCATTTTGAATTAAATTTTATCTGATTTGTGATCTCAAAATTAATGTGTCGTGTACCCAAAAAAATAAGACAATAGGAAAACAAAGGAAAGCTGGCGTAAACGTCAGGTAAGTGCTCAAGGAGTTAATTTATCAAAGTCCACTGACGTCATTATGAAATTCTACCATTGCGTGTCTCGTAAATAACTTATCATCCTTATTAAAAATATACATGATTAAAAGGTTAATTATATGTAGCCGCCACCCTTATTGTTAGTACAATGATATCTCACTTTAATGTGATTACTGTAACAGACTGTGATTAATGTAATTTTTGGTCATAAATCCTTTTTCGTGTCATGTTATGATAGTTATAATAATTATTATGTAATACAGTCTCTAGTATATATTATTAGCATTAAATTTGTTTCCGACCGCATATCCTCTTCAGATGTGTCGTGTTCCGGAATCAACGAGTGTTTTTTTTATCTTTATTTATGTCCCTAAAATGATATTACCAAAAAATCTTTTTTTATTGCCCGCTGGAAATCGGTCAGAAGGCATCACCGTTTTAAAGAATGCGTAAAACCGAAATTATTTGTGATACGTTTATGACTAAAAAATTAAAATGTCCTAAGGAACGCGATTATGTCATTTTATTGTTTTCTTCATAACTTTTTCCATATGCTGCCTGAATTAACAAAAAGTATCCTAAGACCTGTTTAGAATCATGTAAATAGATTCAGTGGTTATTGAGTTAGCAATCAATTTACGAGCAGATTGGGAGGGGTAGGTGAGAGGATGCTTGATAGAGATATGGAATTTCTGTAATAACCGCTTCGGTATTAAAACTGTGACGTCATCATTCTATGTAACATTAAATTTAAAACTATTTATAATTACTAGTGTTGGGTAAATCACAATCACTCCTTCAATTTTGATGAAGTAAGTTTTTGATGATACCACCAGATTCAGGTCCTCAATGTTAAACATTTTTCTTGGAAAGCGGTGACATACTCGCTCGTCAGGTGAATAAGGGAAATGAAGGTGGGGGGAGGGAATCAAAAACATAACTGACAACTACTGTACCCATCCAATCATAGAAAGCCGTTTCTTTTAAAACAGAGCAAACAACAAGTGTTCGAAATTCAACCGTATAACCATTATTAGGGGATGTAATAAGGAACATACAGAAAGGTATGCTTAGTTGATTCGGGCATGTGAAGAGAATGGATGGCAGAAGATTAACGAAACGAATTTCTAAAGCGAGGGTGACTGGGCACGTCGGTGAGGGTGCGACCTAAGCGATCGTATTTTGACCAAATCTTAAATAAAGGCCAGGTAAAAAGCTACCAATAACCGGCGAGGATGTGTGAAAGCGCGCATGAAAGTAGAGGAAGCGAGAGAGGTGTGTCAAGATCATAGCAAGCGGAAGTTACGTAATCGCTGCCTAACCCCCACGAGAAAAAGGTGTGGTACTATGAATGTATGTCATCATCTCCCTACCCTTTTCCCATTTTTATTTGGGGTCGGCGCAACATGTCTTCCTCTTCCATTCCTCTCTATTTGTTGTCATCTCCGCATTCACTCCTTTTCTAAACATATCATCTTTCACACAGTCCATCCATCTTTTCTTTGGTCTCCCCCTTCCCATGTAACCGTCCACATTCATATCCAATACCTTTCTTACAACATTCTCTTTCTCCCTGCGCATCACATGTCCATACCAGGATAAACGACCGCCTCTTAACTTGTCTGTTATTGGCGCCACTTTCAAACTTCCTCTAATATATTCATTCCTAGTCCTGTTCACTCTTGTTACCCCACACATCCATCTCAACATTCGCATCTCAGCTGCATGTAATCTTCTTTCTATGTACGTATGTACAACCATTATTAAAAATTTTAGGGAAAAAATGGTAACCAAAAAAAAAGTTTGACAAACAGAGAAACAAAAGTCATTGTTTAAAAAAAAAAAACTGTTTTATTTTTGCTTACTTATAAAAATAGGTGCATGTTTCGAAGGGTTTCGTAACCAAGTAATGTACGTAAATTATTCGTTTCTAGTAATTAACTGTTTCTGGAATTTTGTGCTTATGTGAAATCACACACTTGTAGCAATCAACGTTCCTAGAATATTTGCTTAGCTATTTGTTGAGTTGAGTGCTGTACAGATTGGTTTATTGATTACTGTAGTCACGTTGGTGGGCAGGAGTGATTATTAACGTGTATTCCTTGTAAATTCATTTAAGTCGGTTGGTATGTAGTGAATTTTATTCAAATGTAGGTACCTCACGAGGTAAACGTTTTCCACACGTTGTTGCCTCTAATTGCATACACACATAACATCACTTCTCTCTCCCATGAGGCTAGGTAGACACAGGACATAGGTAGTCAAGACACATTTGCTTTTTTTGACATGTGAAAATCTATTTACGGATCTCCTCTGCTCCGACGGGATGGAACGGCATGTGGGAATTGCACTGTAATCGCCGCAAATACTTTCTAAAACCATCACGTTACACCGAAAAGTACCGCCTGTTGAAGGACGATGAACCGAGATCCCTTGGCGCAAGAGCAAACAGCCTGGCATGAACTGCCTCCCAGACGGCGCTGGTTTGCACCTCCCATGATTTCACCACATGAACGTCTACACTTATATCCTTACAGAGACCACGACGTTGTAAACCCTTTGTCATAGGCGGTGTGCACTTCTCCAACACCCATGTAATGAACTGCCAAGCCACCACTATCCACGTACAGGTCTTAGTGCGGCTTGTCCATACGATACTCTTGAGCCACGAGTCCAGCCTGTCCACACTGGAAGCATAGCTACCTTCCCTACTTAGTTACTATGGGCAGAGCGGACGCGTAAGGCTTGGACCTTGGACGCTTGGACTTTATATTCAGTAGGGATACGTTCGTCTAAGTCGACTTGGCCAGTTCACCCTCGCGTTTGTTTGTTGAAGTGAAAACATAAGCCGTCAACTTACGTATGTCAGATAGATAATAGAATATAATATTTCTACATCCATCTACATCCTATATATAATATTTCCACATCCTATCATATTTTTCGATTATGACAAACTATATAAAAATGTACGTAACTATTTCTGGGAACGACAATAGATGTAAAAACATGACAAATTTTAGGTTATATTAATAATTTTAATTATCAAATTATGAAATTTAAACATTAAAGAAATAGTTTTTTCGAACTTTCGAGTCTTCACTTTTGTTGGCAGTCGCCATGGCTGCCTAGTTTTTTTTTATTTTTTGTTAATCTCGTTTGATACAATATTAGTTGTTTGGACAGCAAGCTTGAGTAACTTTGATCATAACCTCATGTAGTGGGTGAAAAGCGGTTAAAAAGTTTTATTACTAGTGAAATTTGGTTTTATTTGACTACCCGTTTTTAATGGACTTTGGTTATAAAAAATTGAATAAGTTTTACAAAAAGTTTTATTTTGTTAGTAGAGGTTTTTTTTTAATAGGTATATCAATTGAAATAACTTTAAATTTTTTTTTTATAAATCTTTGATCGAGATGAAAACTTATATTTAAATCGGTACTTAACAATTGAAATGTCAATGAACGCGGGTTTCTGTCTGAGGGGTGTTTTCCAGCGCGATGCCTTCTCACAACTGTGTCTTAGGGTTACAAGTGTCATAGGGTGTTAATAACCCTTTGTTAAGCGTTATTTTATAGTACTTATATCTTATAAATGAATATAATATACGGGTAACTATATTGTATGTTAAATTATTACGAGATATAACCTAAATGTTTATTAGAAAAGTAGATAGATCTGAATGTCCGTTGATCCGAGTTTTAGTGTTTAAGTTTTAATTTTATGTAATTCACATATTATACATATTTGTACGCTAAATTGTAGAAATCAGTAATTCTAAAAAAAACCTAGATAATGTGCTAATTTTGATGTAATCCTTCAAATTTAGAAATTTAAATGTACCTCCTAGAATAGTAATAGTTTAAAGTCATGAAGTTATATATATAGTCTGTAACATACCACCCATGGGTGTTTCTCGGGAGCATCACTTAAACTCTTTATGTTTTTACCATCTTGAGTCTCATCGTCGCTTAACGTTATGTTAGATTGTGTCAGTGCTGAGAATAATATTAATAGTCTAAGAAAATATTTTTTGTTATCGGGAGTAAGCAGTCCCACTTAAGCCGAAGTGTGAGCACTGCCAATTTAACATCAAGCTTACAGAAAAAAGGTTGAATAAAAATTGTATTTCAAACATTTTACAGCACAGTGTAGGCTCAGTGCTTTGACCACAATCTCACATGATATTAAGTGACGTGGTTGGTCTAGGATGGTAATCACATTAAGTATATAGATTCTCAAGTGATGCTGCCGGAACACACCTACTGGTATATGTCGACAGATTATAAAACTTCGCATTATTAGAAAACCATGTTATCTTTTCTTCACGATGTTTTCCTATACGGAAAGCTCAGGCTGATTTTAAACTTGGGTCGGTGAGCTCGAACCCGCGTCCTTGACGCGGAATCCGACCACACTACCCACTGCACCATCATCGCTTCGTAATTATTTTACAGTACCCTTGAAGATACAGCATTCTGTTACGTGCCAAACTCAAATATCACATATTAATGGAGTTAAATTTCTTTTTACAGGTTAAGATGACACCTTCGACATTGGAACGTGAATCTGATGCGGTAAGAAAAAAGAAATTGTTGATTTTTTTTATATATATTTCAAAACATTCGATTTAATAATGTGTAATGTTTGAACGTGGAAAATATATACTCGACATTACTTAATATTGTTTGTGTTTTTTATTTAAGGAATATTAATACTTAAGGAAACAAAATTATCACTATATTTATTGCTGTACAAGATGTGTGCCCGCGTTTTATATATTATTTACTGCATTTTAATTTTTTTTTATCAGAAACCCTATTTTTTTCGGTACTAAGATAAAGTAAAACTATATCTCACAAATTCATACACTTGCCAGTGTAAACATGGGTTTTAATTTTTTTACGTGGTACTCCATTTTTTTTTTTCGCAAAACTAAAGTTCCCAAGTTACGCGGAGTACTTCAGCCATGTAACAAAAAAAGTTTCATCATAATCGGTTCAGCCGTTTCGGAGATTACCCGGAACAAATAGACAGACAGGCAAACATTTTGAAAATTGTATTTTTGGTATAAGTATCGTACATTCATATGTACTTACTTAGTAAAAAAATATTATTATGACATACCTACTAATCGATTAAGCCCCTTTTTTTTCACGAGGGGAATGCATTTACGCATTACCCTTACCTATTGCATTAGTGAGACCGGAGTCCCCCAATGCAATAGGTAAGGGGGCACGGAGGGACGAACTTCGTGCCAGTGTGGGACTCACCGGGGCGTGAAGCGCCTGGAAATACCCACTAAAACCCCCCGGGGCCGTCCGCCGCATTTGGGATGGGGGCGACACGGGGTGGCTTTCGCATGCACCGCGTCGCCCCCTGTTACCCGTCGCCCCCTGCTACCTAACGTACCTAACTAGCTTGTTTGTTGTTGTTCATTTTATGTGAGAAAACGACTCGCTCTCACAACGACTACTAAAATAAATAGAAATTAATACTTGCACTATGTGATCGAATCAAGAATGAGGAGATTCGCAAAAGAGCCAAAGTAACCGTCATTGCCCGAAGTACTCCTAAACTTAAGTGGCAGTGGGCTGGGCGCATTGCTCGCAGAACCGATGCCCGATGGGGCCAACGGGTTCTTGAACGGCTACCACGCACCGGAAGACGTAGGGTGGACCGACGACCTGGCGAAGGTCGCGGGAATCCGCTGGATGCAGGTAGCGCAAGTCACCGACCGCGTCGTGGAGTTCTTTGGGGGAGACTTATGTCCAACAGTGGACGTCTTTCGGTTGAATGGATGGATGTGTGGATGATGTATTTTTATCGAGTTTATAGTCGGCCATTTTTGATGGAAGATATGTTTTCCGTATCGACGTTTTTTTTATTATTATTTTATATTTATCTTTTGAAGGCGTTAATTGTGCAAAGTATTTTTTTTTACTTTTTTTATTTACGTAAATAAAATTATCACATTAATGTTTTATACAATTTTTATGTCGGTCGCGATTTGTACTAAGTATTAAATGATAGAAATTAAATAGTAAAATTATGTAATTTAATTATTAGCCTCATAAAATGTATTACAAAGTAGTTTTTAATATTGAAGCGACGATAGCTCGGTGGTGGGTAGAATGGTCGAATACCGTGGCAATGGACATACGTTGACATAAAGAGCCTGAGCTTACGGTGAAGGAAACCACCGTGATGATTATTATGGTGCCATTACATTTTCTAACGGCTTAGGTACTCGGATAATTTCGCTTAAAATGATCTTCAGCTGGCACGTCTTTTGGAACCTGATTTCTATCCAAAAGACAAAACATATCAAAAGACGTGACATCTGAAAATCATTTGAAGCAGAATTAGCAACGTAACATCAACCATATTATTTATTTACAGTGGATTTCCGCAAAGCATCGCCTTATCAATCGAATACATAACTCAGGTTTGAAACTCAGTACTCAGTACTTCTAGGTCTAGCGTGCTCTTACCATTTTTGAGTTGTAACATCGTCACATAAAATACGGTAAGATTTTGTAAAATAATCACATTGAATATTGAATAGTCAAAAATTAAAAAAAAAAAAACAATTGAACATTACAGTACCTCATATAAGTCCACAAAATAAATTGAACAGATTGTAACATCACAATAATAACTTTGTACTAAATAGACACGAATTTATATATGTTAATTAATAAATACACAATTTTGTCTATCTGTATGTTTGTCCGGCTAATCTTGGAACAGTTGGAACGATTTTGACCGGTTTTTTTTTTTTAACCAGATAGCTGCTGAAGTTACACTCGCCATCAACCGAGAAAATATGCGTGCCAGTGCCAACGCCCGCGAAACCGCCGTTCTCGCCGCCGGGGACAGGCGGCTAATTTTACTCCCGCACACACTCCAGGACACCCTCAGGCGGCGACCCAAGACTTGTACCTCGTTCTCCAAGTGGGGAGGCTCTTGATGTCGCCAGCAGCGCGATACAGTGACACTGCCCATGCACTGAGCATCAGACGCACAACACTGCACACACACTCCTGCACACAACTCGCAGGTACATAGGTTTTGTAAGGAACTTTTTTTATATTAAATAAAAAATGTAGGGGTTAGCTAGGATCCAAATTCCGAGGGAGTTTAAACACTCAGGTAACGGCCAAACCGAGGTTCGTAGCATTTTGGTAACCCTTGTGCTAGTTACCTTTTGCGGCTGAGTGCCTTCAGCACTCGCCCAGAAAGTTCGGGCCCTTCCGGTCAACAGCATTAGGTAGGTTAGAAGAAAAAAAAATGACTCCCCGTGGGCTACTTTTAATTTGCAAAATAATTAGGATTCCGTGTAAAAAAATTAAAACATGATATTATTAACAATATTTCGACGTAATGGACAGCACTATCAAAACATTATTTTCCAAATCTAAAAACAATATTACGCTGTGAAGAATATATGAATAAAATCATAAATGTTTAAATTATTAACAATCTATAATAATACGATATTCAATGCCGAATATCGCACACGTACATACCGAAATAATTATATTTAAATAAACATATATTTTATTTAGTTTTGTTGTCCCAAGGGTAAGTGGTGACATTGAACAGGGCCGTGTTGACGGAAGTCAGTAAGTTGCCTACGACAATATTGTGAAAGCCGATGCCGACGGGATAAGAAACAAACCTGTCCACACGAACCGCTTCATAGCTATTTTTACGGACCTTTTCTATTTCCGTGTAAACAGCTGGGGATCTTTGGGCGAAGGTTGCTCTTGATATTTTAATGGTCTTTAAGACATAACTATTATGATTTTCCCTTTATATTATCTCGATTTAATTGATTATTACCCGACTGCGCAACTCGTGTTGAAACAAATGTTGATCGTAATTGCATTTATTATATTTGAAAACGAAGCAATTAAAACGCAAAGACGCGCAAAAAAAAATATTGTTGTCTATGAAAGATTTTTGTAGTTTTCACACTAACATCATGATTAGGTAGTATATATAAGTAAATAAAATTGAAGTGTCCGTTTGTAATATCGAAATAACAACTTCTTAATATATGTATACGTATGAATAGAAAGGTATGCTTAGTTGGTTTGGGCATGTAGAGAGGATGGATGAGAGAAGATTAACGAAATTAATTTATAAGCCGAGGGTGAATGGGCAAGTCGGTAAGGGTCGACCTAGGCGAACGTATCTAGACCAAATCAATCATGTCTTAAATAAAGGCCAGGTAAAAAGTACCCATAACCGACGAGCATGTATGAAAGCGCTCATGAAAGTAGAGGAAGCGAAAGAGGTATGCCAAGATCGTAGCAAGTGGAAGGACGTAATCTCTGCCTACCCCCACGGGAGAAAGGCGTGATGATGATGTATGTATGTATGTACGTATGAATACACATAACACAATACAAAAATGTTCAAAAATACAATTTTCAAAATTTGTACCTGTGTCCTGTTTATTCCAGCTGAAACTGATTATGACGGGCCTTTTTTTGGCAGATCGCTGAAGTTATACTGCGTAAATAACACTTGTTTAATTTTTCGAAAACAGCTAGGGTTCCATTTAAAAAGTCAAAATTCATAAAATTGTGAATAAAATCCGATGCATAGTTTTACTAGCAAGTGTTTGAATTTGTGAAAAATTTCTTTGTTTTCTATTATCACTAGTCAATAAGTGCCTTTTAGGTCAATATTTTTTCGCCGGCTCCTAAAAATATGGTTGAGGTGCCATTCGATTCGGAATCGCATGTAGGAAGTTTTTGAAAAAATTCAAGATACGCTCGCAAAAATTACAACAGTTATAAACAATTAATTGAAAAAAGAAGGGGTTTGGGTTTTTGTTTATATCTCAAAAACTAATTGAGATATTTAAAATCTATAAAAAGATTTAAAAAGAGAAGAAAATTATCTAAAAAAAAGTCTCAATTGCCGAAATTGGTAGGATCAATATTTATCGATAAAGACATTTCGAGTTTTAAATTTCCCCTAAAGCCTACTCTAGAAGAAGTTTATTCTGACTTATACCCATTTATTATTATAAAAACTAGGCTGAAGACTTTTAAATACGCTTTCTCATAAAATTTATGGATAACTTTTAAAGCAGACTTTACTAAAATCACCATAAAAGTCAATGGATGGTGCACAATTATTAGCAATGTCGATGGTTCAAATGAGTAATTTACAATGTTATAACTTATGTATGCCCTACTTAAATCGAGTCTCTTCAACTCTCTTCATTTATCTAACTACGAATTACCTCTCAATGTCATTTCACCTAAATTCATCGTCCAAATATCTAATCGAAGACCATCAATTCTCTCTTTCATTACATGATTCACACCATTACAATAAATTCAGACCACCGTTTGAAATATTAGACTCTGAAAGTCGGGCAAGACTAATGTTTGTTAAAGAGAACTCCATAATAGATTATTCTCAATTCATTATAGCGTTAAATTATTTAGCAGTCTCTTTACGAGTAATTTTAAAAGGAAGAAAAACTAATATGAAGTCATTGTTATTACAATCGGTCGTTGTAATTCATGCTCGTATAACGTTTTATTTGAATCAGTAGAAGCTAGTGATAGGTACTCAACCTTTAGTGTTGGAATGTCTAGCATCACATTACCAACAATACCCCTAAAAATAAAAACTGAAACTAAGAACAAAGGGCGACCTTTGTTATGTAAGTAACCTTTTTTACTTTACAAGTTTACTAACCTTAGCTAGATCAAATTCCTCGAAATTTTTAACACGGGTAGCAGTTCAAACCGAGTACCATATCACTTTGGTGCGCTTGCGCTGGTTACCATTATTAGGCTGAGTGCCTTGCGCACTCGTCTCAAAGTCCTGTGAAGCTGACAAGGCACTTCTGACGTTTGGTCAGTTAAAAAAAAACCGCAACCTTTGTCATAAATCTACAGTCAGACTCTGAAAAGCCTTAACCACTTTTTTACCATTCTTTATTTTCTTGAAAGAAAACATCTATACTTATAATATTAGGCTATGGGAAAGAAATTTGTTCGCCAATCACGCAAATACTACTGAACCGAATTCGATGAAACTTGGTGTAATAGTAGCTTATACTGTGTAGTAACATATAAGATTTTAATTTTTTATCAGAAAACCATAATGTTTAAGTGCATGTAACATCTTCATATGTACTTATGTTATGAAACTTTGTACCTAAGGTTTTAGTTATGAAAGAAGTAGTGTATATCCCAGAGTAACATAGAGGCTAAAAAAATTTAAAGTTACCCCAAAGCGGGTGAAAATTGGCATTAATTCCACGTGGAAGGAGTCGCGGGCACAGGTAGTAAAGAATATAAGTATGATGTTAAGTGAAGGATTATGAATGACATTAGATTTATATCATGAAGGTTTTATAAATAATAGAAAAATAACCAGGCCGAATTTCTTGCCGGTTCTTCTCGCTGACTAGATTGTTTTCCGAATGGTTGGTAATGTATTGACGTTCATAAGCGCCTAAATTGAATATTTACGAATTTGAATTTGACACTACCGCTGAGCTGCCGTGTGGTGCCGTCTAAAAAAAGTACCACCCCGTATCTTCTAGTAGGTGTCGTAAAAGCCTACTACGGAATATACCAGGGGATTGGCAGCAGCATCCTCTGAGTACCACAACCATCTACTGGAATCTCCAATCGCTGGATGCGGGTGGCGCAAAAACCGTTCGTCGTGGAGATCTTTGAGGGAGACCTATGTCCAGCAGTGGACGTCTTTCGGTTGAATGGATGGATGGATGACTGAGCAATCATCGGTTATGTGAAAAGATAACAGCTATCAATTATGGTAGTTAAATTGAAAAATCAGTCATCAGTAATCATATAATAAAGTTAATTCACAAAGTCTTATTTCGATTAATTTTTTAAACAATCTAAAACAAATTTTACGATTCAAACTAACAAATATAATAAAAACGTGTAGATTCTAAAATAGTCTACTGGTAACACGTAGCCACTCATTTTACGACAGTAGTTTATGTCTCAAGTGATATATTACACTGTCGATCAATGTTCTCGAAGCAATTAACGAATGTAATTTATCTAGCGTTTGGATAATATCATGATGTTTCACTCCAGGATTTTCGTTTAGTCTATTTTTTTTTTTCTATCGGCAACACATTTTAAAAGCGATTCACTTTATTTTGATTAACAAGTTTTACTATCGTGGTTTTATAGGTTTATATTTGTGTATGTCTGTGTGTAAAAGTCAAATTATCTGCATTGACGGCCCTTTCTGCGGTCGTTTAGAGAATGTTTATTTCTCCTGTTCTATTTCAAGAAAAACATGAATTTATTATACTGTCCTACATACGGAATTATTTATCTTTGTTGTATGAAATAAATAAGAGGTTATGCTAGCGGCATTTATTCTATACAATCGTAGTTCCGAGTTTCCTCCCTGGATAATAGCGTTATGGCAAATATTTTTATACCAAATAATATATATCCACCACCGCCATGCCTGTACGTTCTGATTTTTTCCCTAAAATACTTATTGTAGAAGCCTTTGAAGATGAAAAAAATGCTCGATTTTTACCGTCATTTTCAGATGTTCGTCAAACAAATTTAACCCCTTGATCACTAACCTGGCGTTTACGCCAACTTTCTATTGTTTTCCTATCGTCTCATTTTTATGGCTAATCGACATATAAATGAATGAAATTTAAAGAAGCCCGTTGCCTCTTTCATTTTTTATAACTCTTTCTTTGGGGCGCAACGCGATAGCAATAGATTTCTGAAATACCTACTTTTCAGATCTATCCTCGACAGCATATCTTCTTAATTCTTTTTAGTACTCTTTCATTATAAAAATTCTTAAAGTTGTATTTATATAAAAGTATATATGAAAAGATATTAGCCGGTACATTTTTTTAATGGATGTCGTAGCCGAATTGCGAAATAATATAATATAAAAAAATACCTGGTAAAATGCTTTTTTGTAATTAAATAAATGCAATTAATTAACAAAGGGTATTCACGCGTTACCTTTCCTTTTTCGTATCACGACGTTTCGGCTGGGTCTCACCGACCGTGGTCACGGGCTGACTGGAGGCGCGCGGCGTCGCTTGCTGCGTTTAGGGATATTTCGAAGATCTACCTTCGTTTGGTCTTTATATTTATTATAGTCACAACACACAACACTAACAGTGTCCATCGATGAAGCCTGTTGATCAAAATAACCCTCGACGCAGCAGGCGACGCCGCGCACTTCCAGTCAGCCCGTGACCACGGTTGGTGAAACCAAGCCGAAACGTCGGGATAGGAAAAAGGAAAGGTGACGCGTGAAAACCCGTTGTTAAACTTAAAATAAATAAATATATGAAAAACTAGTCAGCCCTGAAATCATAATTAATATGTTTTGATTTTTCATTATCATAAAATATGTTTTCCTATTAATTGTCAACAATGAAAACATTCTATATCCTTAGTATTTATTATTTTGATTTCACGCTTATGAAAGAAAGTATATTTTAACCAAGTCCTCTGGATGATTATTTGTGACCTAGTAAAGCCATACTCTGTGGTTATTGTCCTATAAACTACCAAAAAAGTAAATACATTTCGACATAAAAATAAATATATCGAAACTTCAAATAACCTCCACTCTCTCTATTATATGGCACATTGCTTCCTTTTAATTTCAAATACTTGTACGACCTAATTTCACACGGATATCAAAATACAGGGAAATGTTTTTTTGCCAAAGTTTAGCGACCCTTATGATAAATATCTGAATTCGCTTTTTAATTATAGAATTCCGTAGAATTTTTTTGTTGTTGATTTTATCCCAAATAATGCTGTTTAATAAATTGTTTATAGAAATAGTTGTTGTTAATAGTTGTCAAAATGTTTTAATAGATTGTCCGAATTTGTTATGTCCACATCAGCCTACATATTAAGGATTGTTCAATATATAACTTGAGCTTTATCTTTGATGTCATGTTGTCCTCAGGGTCTGAATGTTGATTACGTAAGAAATATTTGTTTACATCTTCATTGTTTTGTTCAAAATTATACCAACGCTTACGTGAACATGGCCATGTTGAAGGGCCTTTGTCTTGCTGACAAGGAGAGGGAGAGTGGGCTGTCAAAAATGAGCAGAATTTTGTACGTAATGCTCCTTATAACACTCCAAAATAACATTATTATTTATTACTAGGAGTGCCCGCGACTCCTTCGCGTGGAATTTATGTCCATATTCATTCACTTTGAGGTAAGCTTAAATTTTTTTTAGCCTCATGTCATTCCGAGAAGTCAGAGCACTGCTTCTTTCATAACTAAGACGTTAAACACAAAGTTAAATAACATAAGTATGTAAAACATGTTATTGTGCATGCACTTCAATATTATGGTTACAGAGTATAAATTACTATTATGTCAAATTTCATCGAAAACCCCTTGAGCACTATCCTGGCGTATACGCCAATACTCCACTGTTTTTTATTGTCTAATTTTTATGGGTAATCGACATATTAAGTAGTTTTTGCGTGATTGGCGACCAAATTTATTTCCTTTAGCTTTTTATTATAAGTACAGATTTGAACAAACTACCTCATTATTATTTAATAAATAAACTCTGTTTTACCCATATGTAAGTTGAACTTTACGCAGCAAGTAAATTTACATGTATAAATTTGTATTTGTCTATCTAAAAATAGATTTAAACTAAATTATAAACTAGATTTAAAATTCAAAATATCATTGATTTGTGCATTTATGACCCTTTTTGCCTTTAGATATTTTAGCGCATATATACTAACACTATAAAAGAAATATTCATTTAAATGGTTTATTTTTTACAGATTACAGGAGTTCGGTATCTTAATGGCTAGTAATTCCTGTAAGCTACATTTTCTAGATTATAAAATATTTTGAAGTATGTAACAAAAACAACAAAAATTATAAATTTTAATATGGTAAAAGTTTCATAATATGTTAAACTACATTAATAACGTTCATATTTAACTAAACATTACTATTAAAATATGTTAGTTATTAAATTGATTAGATAAGGTTAATTTTTTCTTAAAATCTAATTTTCGATTTTCGGAGATTCTATATTCGAGTTCATTATTATACGAAATCCTAAAATCGCGCGTCCGGAAACGCGTCCGAACACCTGTCGGAGTGGAGCTTGCATGAGAGCGTATCGACGATAGCTAGGTATATGGAGTATCAATATTGATCGGTTCGATAGAGCTCTTCGTCGTTTATGATTTCCTGGTATTTTCCGATCAGTCGTCTATCATCGGCGATTGGCGATATTCAATCAAACCCGCCGATACCACCCCACCCCCATAACCAATACATCCCCTCTCTTGATCTTCTCCACTCCCATCTTTCCTGATTGTTTGAAATACTTGACAATAATTTGTTTTCGTATCAATCAATGATCCATACTAATGACTATGTAATTTATTTGAAAATAATTTTTAAGTAACAATATATTAAAAATATATATAATTTATACATTGAATTATGAAATTCAAGTATTTAAGATACATTATTTATTTATCTTTATTATAGAAAATTAATAATATTGGGGATATTTTAACATAGGTACTTGTAAAATTAAGCAATTGAAGTAATCGTACCAACGAATATAAATCGAAATTAGAAGATTGAATTTGCTATAAATATAAGATAAAAAATTTTTATACATCGAGCGAACTGAAGAAAGACCAACGTGGGAATTTTTACCTCATGTTAATTCCTGTATTCCTGGTACCTTGGAAGAAGTTTGTTTCCAAATTTCTCACGCTCTGATCCCCTATTTTTTATCAAAACCAAAAATTAAATTAAGTCGCGTGTGCGTGTATTTATTCATTCATTCAATATTAACTCTAAAAGCAAGGGCTTAAAGCGCAAGATATGGGAGTAAAATTTATTGTATTTAGACTATAAAATACTTCAACAGGAAATTACTCGTACTTTTTATACAATTTCTTTACCTGGTTTAGAGCGGTTTGACAAATAAATTTCGCCCTTAGAGTACCACAAATAAAACAGAAATTTGTTGCTTTCACGTTACTCTGAAGCGAGACAAAGTTGACGAGTCCCGTTTCTGTCCTTGTCTATTGTTTGGTTCGTTGACCGGCACGGCGCACCGTGTAACGCATCCGCTTCCCGGGAAGGGCAGGAGAATGGAATGCGGATACATCTTAGTAGATTATGTGTCCCTGGTATCTCTGGAGGTTTAGGAGCTATTCGGCTCGTATCGGCTAAAACCCACAAAATGGCGGAAATGCTTAAAAAAAGAAAACTATCGGATCAGTCGTCGATTCCAATATTCTTTGTTATCGAGAAAAATATTATGAGACTATTATATTCTTCTATAACATGATAATTATATTTACAGTATGTTGGTCTATTATTAAATTTATCTTACCAATTACAATAGTAGTGGTAGGTAGTTTACGCCACTGCACCCTCTTCTTCTTCTTCTTCTTCTTGTGTTTTTTTTAATGGCTCTGCACGGCACCCTCTTCTTACCCATTGCATTGGGGGACTTCGGTCTCACTATTGCAATCGGTAAGAATAGTGCGTAAATGCATTCCCCTCGTCGAAAAAAAGGTAGTTTAGACCAATTAATGATTAATGGCCTATCTATCGGTTTTTGACATTATTACCGAGGAAGATTTTTTAAGATTGCCAGTTAACAAAAAAAGTAGTGACACATAAAATAAATTATAGTTTAGTAGAGATATTAAGAGTTTGATTCTGGAGTTTCACATGTAGGTACACTATGCACAAAAACATTTTATTCCTGTAAACAAGATTTATTTATTATACATGTTAGTAGGCCGTTTAAGATTTACTGGAATTTTAAAATTACCTTGTAATTAAATCCCTGTTCTGACTTTTTTCAAAAAGCAACTTTGTATCGATTATATTGATTCTGTGAGCAATAGAATATGGCGTCGATGGACAAAGGTTCAAATCCACCTATTCCATTCTATATGGGCCTGAGATTTCGGTGAAAATATTGTGATGAAACCATAGCATATTGATAGCATTTTTAAATGTCCCCAAGGTTAGCTACTACTCTCAAGTTTGCAAATCTGTCGTCGGTCAGTTCTTTCTATACTTAACCTGTATAATCATATTGTGTTCCAAGCGCTGATTATCTGCGCTCATCAAGTTAATACGAATATAATTTTAGTTAAAACTCATAGCAATGATTGGTATTATTTACAAAATATTCACTAATATAATCCAAATTAATATTAAAATTACTTAAATTCATAAAAATAACATGAATAGTGAAGTGTCATATAAATACCAGCAAACATCTTTACAATTGACCTTGAAGGCGTAGACATCGATTTTTAAACTCTGATTGGCCAACTATGCACAGAAAACTGTCATATCGATCGTGTTATTGGTGGATCAGTTTCTACACACTATATTAGTTTATGTTCAAGATTATTGTATGTACTTGTAACCAAGGAAAATATATGCCAAGAGTTAATACGGGGTAATAGTGTCACAATAAAATGACAAAAAAAACTTAACATATTTATCAATATTTAATACTTATATATTCTTATCTTATCAATGCTTAATACTTATCTATTGATTTCATAAGTTTAATTTTTTAATGTACATTAATATTAGGACAAAAAAAAAAACAAAAACAAATTTACAATATTGTTTAAATATTTTGTAATCTGATTCTTTACCCGTAGAAGTAATAATAATAAACTTAGAAGTTATTTCTAATTCTGCAATAACGAATTTGCGTAATTGTGAAATTAAACGTACAATAAATTGTCGTGCTGTGTTGTGAAAGTTACAGAGACTCGTATATTGAAGGGCCTCTGTAGTCCCAGAGCTCGTCAAGTTAACTGACACGTAAGGATTTAAATAATAAATCGTTTTTTCTACTTCACGTAAAGATACGCATTAATAATATATTAATAAAACAAAGCTGTAATAGTCAATTTTACATAAAACACTGAATTATAACTGTAAATAAATTATTTTAAAAATGTCCATGACATTTTTCATTTTGTTTTGATGTCAATCATTTTCTCTTTTGACATAGGTACTTGTACAATACACGAGTCGCTTAAAATGGATTATCATTACGGTCGTTCAAAAAAAATTAAAGAAGTCTCTGAGGATACCTACATACGAGCTAACCCCAATTTTTAATGATACTTGATGGATTAAAAAAAAATACAGCCAGCGAATACACGGGCTCATGTTAAAATTTAAAAATATTCGGATTACAAAAAGTTATTCAACTAGAAATGATAAATTTAAATGAAAACCTTTGGGATATTTTTCTATAATAGTATTCCGTTCCAATCCGTTCCCTTGCAAAATATAAAAGTTCTTATTTCGAACTTGTTTGAAATAACAAAGTTTTAAAACTTTCCTTCTTAACCTTATTCATATAGATTGTCATCACTATAACAATCTCATCTCTTAGACTAAAATCAGAATTTACTAGAATTATACACTATTGTAATAAGCTATATTTAAGAATCGTTACGTGAAATTAGGTCGCTTTACATTTATTGCGTAATTTTATAACTCCTTTAAAGGGACATCGTGAAACTTTATTATTAGTTAAATGTATTTTCGTTTATAATTATTGAGAAATATATTTTTGAGCTCTTTTTTTAGGAATACTATTTGTAATATCATTGTTCTTTACGACTTATTAACAGAGTAGCCGAACTATTATTCTGATTTTACTAGAATTATAACCGTTTCATACGATTTTACATATTTTCTTACATTAATATTTGTAGGTACATACTATTTCCTTATTGATTCGACCGAAAGAGTCCACTGCTGGACATAGGTCTACCCCATTAAGGGGCGGAATAGCCATAACCGCCACGCTTGGCAGGCGGGTTAGCTGGTTTATCCTTTAGTCGCTTTTTACGATACCCATGAGAACGATATGGGGTGGTGCTATTCTTAGCCGGCACCACACGGAACATCTATATCTCTTTATATCTTTACATAAATAGGCAAAAAGATAAAATGTTTTCCTTGTCAAATTTATCAAACGATTTTATTTTTTCTATTTGGTTTAGTGTGATGAACATACGTGTTAACAATTTTTTTTAAATAAAACAGTTTTTTCCTCAAATTCGCAATAGTGATTATGATCGAGGTTTGAACAACGGGCGAAAAGAAGCGATAATGGCTCAGTTGATAGTGTGGTCTGATTCTGTGTCAATAGGTTTGAACCCACCTTCTCAGCTCTATAATAAGCCTAAGCTATCGGTGAAGAAAAACATCGTGAGGTAACCATAGCATGACGGCATTTTCTAATAATGCTAAAATCTGTTGCCAAGTACCGACTGGTATGTTCCGGCAGCACCAACACCTCTAAGCTTGTTGAGTTATCATCCTGAAACATATAGTCACTTACATCAGATGAGATTTTCGTCAAAACACTTAGTTTATACTGTATAAAAATACTAGTATAATTACAAGTCATAAATATGAATAAATAATCATATAATTATCCAGAAGATTCCAAAGGTGCATTGACATGCAAAAAATATAATATGAATATTTTATTTATTTTATTTGGACTCGAGTATTTGAGTTCGGTTTTATATACTTTTTTTTTACAATACGTTGATAATATTTTTTTAAATATTTCTAAAAAAAGTAAATCCGGTACTTTTATTTGTTCTCATGTTTCGTAATTTACCTACAACCAGGTAACATCTGTTACCGTCTCGCAATCGAATTTCAGAGAAAATCTAAACAAGCTCAGAATCAATTAATTTCTACGTGAAACTCGCTAATTAAATTCGAAAGCACAACTACAGATTCATTGAAAGATTGAATATATATTCAGCGCTAGAACCAATTAAAACAGTTATTAATCATAACAATTATGTAATGTTTGTTTCATAGTAAATTTAAAATGTGGAGTACTCTTTTTTTCCACCAGACGCAAAAATCTCTAATGGATGCATATTACCTTCAAATTAGACACGTCGAAATAATTAAATCGTGAATATCGTATGACCGTATTAAAAACGAATAGAGAAATATTTTCTTGAATAAAACAAATTCGAAGCGAACTTAATATCAAATGAGATTCAATACAAAGCGCTAATTCTATCCCGTATAAAAAAAAAAAAATCACAAACAATAAAATAAAATAAAACAATAAAAATATGAATTATCAGTATAATGTAATTACAAAAAAATGAGTAGGTATGTAATTAATATTGCATATTCGACATAAAAGTCTACAAGATAGAATATTTCGCGTTTATTCACCGAAATAATGTTAATAATATTCTATGGATAAATGCACCAAAGTCACACATTCGATCGTTGTCCAATGAACTTGCGAACGAAGTCGAGTTTAAACACCTTATCAATACTATATGTGTCTCTTTTTCCCGATATAACTATAGTTTTGACTGAAAATTGATATCCCTAGGGATTATTAACTTGTATCTACCTATCGTATATACATACGTATGTATCGTTTCATACTGTCGTAAAAAAATATCATAATATTTTAATAAATAACTATTCAAACATTATGGCGGAGTTAGATTACTCCTTTCAACTTTATTTATATATCAAACTTATTTTTTTAATGTTTTTTTTTTTTTCTTTAAATTTTGTTACTTTATCGCGTCATGTGAGGTCTTAGTCGTTCCCCCTTTTTAACGTATTCAATTTTTTTTTACAAAATCGAATAAAAATACTTTATATGAGAATGTAATCATTATTTTAAATTATATTCTTAATAAATCGCTATATCTGAAAAGCCGCTTTATCCCATTCGAACGATCGTCAGACACGTTCATGATAACCTGTACATAAAATGTTTCTTGAACGATAAACAAATTGAGGAGGAGTAGAATAAATTTTACCTAATTTATTTATTGTTCCATCGATTCAACAACGCCCATAAAATGACGCATATAAGTAGTAACTCTTAAATCGTTAATAAAAAAAATGACTATTTTTATGTATCTGTCATAAAAAATATGGCCATAAAATGTGTTTGTTTCATCGATATATATTTTGAGTTATTGAGAATGTATCGACGATAGCCGAAAACGGCCGGCCGATCGGAAAGTACTAGGCGTGTAGAACACAGGAAGAGCTCTTCCGAACCGATCAATATTCGATATCGTACTGTGCCCCTCTGATTCACACTGTTCACAGACAGGTGGGGAAACCGCGCGAACTCTATTATCGAGGATGTTTCGATTCGGTAACCATGATTTGAATAATCCCAACAAAGCTTCGATGTTGAAATCAAAATTGTTACTTTAAATATTTATAATAGGACAAGATAGAATTATCTATTTGCCGAATTCATAACTGATTTCTATTGTTTATTATCTAAGTGTATAAAAATCGGTGACTCTACGCTCGAAGTGGTTGACAGTTATACATAATACCTGGGACAAACTGTCCAGTTAGGTAGGTACAACTTCGAATCCAACTACGCAGAATATTTTCGTCCGAGATATCGTAGTATCTCAAGACAAAAGTCTTCGACCAGTGATGACTTATGGCACTGAGACGTGGTCGCTTACATTGGCCTAATCACAAAGCTCAAAGTTACCCAAAGTGCAATAAAGAGGACTATGCTCGGAATTTCCCTGCGTGATCGAATCAGAAATGAGAAGATTCGCAGAACCAGAGTAATCGACAATGCCCGAAGTATTGCTAAACTTAAGTGGTGCTAGGCACATTGCTCGTAGAACCGATGCCCGATGGCCGTTAGCCGAGTTCTCGAATGGCAGCCGCGTGTTGGAAGATGTAGGTTGGGCCCCCACAAGGTGGACCGAAGACCTGGAGAAGGTCGCGTTAGTTCGCTGGATGCGGGTGGCGCAAAATCGGTCGTCGTGGAGATCTGTGGGGGAGACCTATGTTCAGCAATGGACGTCTTTCGGTCGAATGGATGGATGGATTATCCAAGTTAACTTTTACATAGTTAGTTTTTTTTCTTTTTCAAATGATTTCAGAAACTTTCTCAGAGAACTTTCAGAGACTTTCAGAAACTATATGATTTATTTGTTACGATAATCTTTTTACTAGGATAATCTATGTTGCATTTCCCCCCGTCAAAAAAAAAAAAAAAAGGATAATCTATGTACTCGTATGTATTTTTTGGTAAATATTAGTTTGGTGTTAGTAGTTTCTATTTTTCATATATGTTTATAAAATAGAGACATAAATTAAAATTGTTAATCGAATTTAAATTCCAAATCGGGCTAATCTCCGAAACGGCTAAACCGATTTTGACGGGATATTTATTGCTAGATAATTGAAGTTTAATAAAAAAAAATCGACATAAATCTAATAACTAAATAAAGCAAAGATATTTCTCACTGCCAATAAAACTGTCCGTTGAATCTAATTTTATTAATTTTTTTATGAATTTAATTTTTTTACGTGAAACTCTTATTATTTTCGAAAAATCAAAGTATTATAAGTTACGCGGTCTAACTTCAACTATCTACAAAAAAAATTCTGTCAATATCGGTCCAGCCATTCCGGAGATTACACGGAACAAACAAACAGACAGCCAGACAAAAATTTTAAATTTTGTATTTTTGGTCTAGGTATTGTATAACCATTAAAAATAAAAATCTCACATTACAAACAGACACTTCGATTTTATTTATTAGTTTAGATTATCCAACTACATACAATTAACCGAAGCAAAAGTTAAGATTACGTTAAGTACCCTATTCGAGTTATTATAAAAATTTTGAATTTTCTAAATAAAAACAAAAAAATCGTGCTCATGAATACGCTTTCATCTATATAAAATTTATTCAATTAAAAAAATTTTTTTATCAAATTTTTCACTAAAATATATCGACATAATGTACAAATGTGTAGGGATCGCACTTCATGCTACTTTACGATTGATTTAAATATGCAAACCTCAATCTGTTTTACATTTTTTTTTACACGGTATTATAGGCTTTGACCACAATCTCACCTGATGTTAAGTGACGATATGGGCCAGGATGGTAAACACACTAAACCTAGATACTGGTTCTCAAGTAATGTTGCCGACACGCCTATTTTTCGAACTTGAGAGTGGTAGCTACCCAGGAAATGCCGTACTGGTTTCCTTACGATATTTTCCTTCACCGAAAGCTCAGGCTGATTTTAGAGTTGGATAGGTGAGTTTGAACCCGCGTCCATTGACGCGGAATCCGGTCGCTCTATGCACTGCGCCGTTATCGCTTCATCATCTTCTATTCTTCGCACATACTGATATACGAAATTTCATTCCTTTTATGTCAGTCAGTGTCAATCATTCAAATCAGTCAGAAAAGGCGATATATTTTTGGTTTAATATCATTCTTAACTTTTATTAATCGATATATTGAAAAATTCGATCATCAGAGAGAAAGAGATAAAAACAGTATGCACACTATGCTTTTTAACTGTAGTGTTATTATTTTCCCCTCTTTTTCCTATATTCGTTCCTGATAAACTTACGCATGATTGTATTTTATAAAGTGGCCGTATTTATCTTTTTCTATGTCTCTGTTCCTTACTATAATGGATCTGTCTAATAGATTTTCAAACTATATCAGCAATATATATATATATATAATATATCCGAGTTAGAATTTAAGAATTATTTGCAATCTAATTAAGAATTATCTGGAGTATAGATTTCACAACAACAGCTCCTTAAACTGTATTAATTTAAATCGTGATTAGTTTGACAACCCTACGTCATAGGTAAGTTTAGGTACTGGACTATAAACTGGATAAACGAAGGTTATCGAACTTTACACCACTTTGTAACGAGGGGTTTAAGGACCGATGAAGTTCGGGGTCGAAATCTTTAAATGGAATCTATTTGTATAAATTTATGTATAAATAAGACGCTCGAATTCAATTGTCAGTATTTTTATTTAATATCTCACCTAGGTTTAAAAACATTACTTGATAATACTAAGTACTCATTTTAAACAATTTATCTGATAAGTAAAGTTAAAGAAATAAATTTGTGTTTGTATCGTTGCCTTTTGTTATTCTTTTTTTTTTACCTAGCTAATGCTGTTGACCGGAAGGGCCTTTACAGCTTCTTGTATCATTGCCTTCATAATTTCAGCCTGAAATACGTTTACAGTTGGATATAGATAGGCGCACTCCAATGATGATAGGTTTTGGGTTTAATCCAGTGGATTCCTGCGTCTGTTCCATTGTTGAAGGGTCTGGCCAAGCTGCGTCTTCCAGTACGAGGTCGCCATTTGAAATCCCGTTGCCTTCGTCGGGCATCGGTGTTACGGGTAATATTTCCAGCCTGCTGCTACTTATCTTTTGCCGTTCCTCAATTGAAGAGACTCTTGACGCCGCCACCAGCGCAATACAGTGACACTGCACATGGATCAAGCATTACACGCAAAACACTGCACACACACTCCTGCACATAACACACAGGTACATACGTCCTGCAAGAAACCTTTTTTTAATAATTATTATTAAGAAATAAAAAAATATAGGGTTTAGCTAGGTTCAAATTCCGCGCGAATTTCATATCACAGGTATTTATATACAGGTTCAAAAAATGTAGGTGTTTGTTATCTATTTGTGTTAGCCTATATACGTACTACTATTGCCTGAACATATTTATAGTCGCTTAGTGATATATTTTCAGTTTATTTGTTTAATATGTCGATCACCCATACAAAGGAAACACTAGGAACACAATGGAAATCTGGCGTAAACGCCAGGTTAGTGCTCAAGGGGTTAAATCGGATACCAGGATATATTTATACTTTTGGCTTCATGACTTCAACGTAATAAGGTTATATAAATTATAGAATTCGAACTCTGGTTGAGATACACAAAATCTGAGTACGCAACCACTGAGCAACAGAACGCACGATCCCATTTAGAATTTATTATTTCCGTATTGCTTTTCTGTTATGGCCAAACAACCGGTATGCACAATTCGTAAATTTAATAACAACAACAAATATAAATCAATGCCAACGAACGCTCCAGAAACCGCGAAACAAGAAAACGTCTTTGCTGAAAAACTTTACAGCTGTCTTAACTGACATTGTATATAATAAAAAAACTATTAAGCTATTAATTTTTAACATAAACTTTGCTTTACGTAGTACTTTTGCCGGGTTTATTTTTATTATGTAGCAAAATAATGAATATACATTTTTTTATATTTACTCTAGGTAAATGAATAATATATAACCTCAATGAAATAATTATATGTCATATTGCTACAGTTACAATTGTTTATTAATTGATTTAAATGTTATAATAAAAACGGAAGTTATTATTAGGAGAAAGGTTATTTTTTGTTTCGATCTGTTTAACAAATCTCAAGCTGTTCAAACTATTAAAGACATTTTTTTAAATAATTTATTACGGACCTAAATATACGTTGGATCAACTTCATATTATATAAGAAATTTTCCAACAAAGTGGCGGCCATTTGTTAAAGCTTCCAACAGAGTTGTTCTGAGATTTTAGAATTGACACTCCGTGTTATTATTTTCAATACATCTTACTTATGTCCAGTAAATAAACTACATGACGAAAAATGCCACCAGCATTACATAATATAGACTCATATACTACAAGGTAATGAATGAAAAAAAAAGAAAAATCGCCAAGCACTCCTAAACAACCCATTATTTACTGAATGCGAATTCTGAGATCTCCTAAATACTCCCTTTGAAATAGCTGCAACAGAAGGCCGCCTTTATATATACGAACATATGTATACGAATTGTGTTTCTAACGTAAGACTTGGCTGCATGCTCTAGTACCTTTGCCATTTTCTTACATACAAATAAATGGAACCAAAAAAAAAAAAGTGTTGTTAGGCTAAATATATACTCAGAAATCTTCGTATGTCTATGTGTTACAGGTTACTTGAACGCTTTGGGCGTCTATTTGTATATTGTAATTCAACGAACTAATTAAAATCTACATTGCAGAGAAGCCAAACTGAATATTCACCGAACAATTAACCACTTAAGTATATTTGTATTGTGAAATTTTACTTTTAAAAGAGTTACGAACGTTTTAATGACGCACGAAAAGAAAATTCGCTGCGTGATTGGTTCACTCGAAATGGTACGAAAACAATACACTATAATTAGAAATTTCATTTGATTATTAAGAATTATGTAATTTAAATTTCGAGAAATCGGCGGAACAAAATCACAATAAATATGTGATCGGCGACAGATTTTTACGCTGGTACGAAGTATGAAGACATGTTTTTGAATATGTTTATGTGTTGTTTAAGGAATATGTGTCTTATTACAATTTATATGAATTTAGCAGAGCCGTCTTTATGGTACGGCAAAACCAATGGTTCTCCATTTTGTAGGAGGCACTGAATTTACAAGAAAAAATATTAATATGTTGCATTTTACCAATAAAGAAATAATCACATATGAGTTATTTTATTTACCAAAAATTTACATTGTTTGTGTAGTATATTTACACTATCTTAACTTACAAAGAGTACTTACTGACTGAACTTATTTGAATATTCGATGCTATGGATACAATTATGGTATATCTACGATTATTAATTTAATATGGAGCAGCGTTTGGACGGAAAGTGATGGACTATTGTATTTTCTTTTGCTGCTTGTTTTGAATTTGAACTTTATATTTACCAATAATTGCTAAGAACTTATTATCGTTTTTATTATCATTTGTGTTTATAGAGCCTCATATTTCTCTTCCCGTCGGGCCCCAAGAAAGTGTTGATTCGGCTCTGAGCGTTATTAATACTCGACTAATGTCAATAAGTATAAACATGAGGTGTTTTATGTGTTGACCTTGTGCACTTATCTGGTACCTGGACTACCAGGGATTTTAATTCTCTTTTCTTAAGGTATGTTTGGTGAAGGAAATGAGAAAGCAAGTGTAATCTGGGTGACTATGTAAACGTGAGTTTTAACAAGTCTTGTATGTAATGTAATTTTTTTTTTTTTTTTTTTTTTAAGTTTTCGCGTTCCATATTTAAAATCAGTTAATTTTAACGGGTTTTTTACGCGCTACCTTTGGTTTTTTTTTCTTGTATGTATTAAAATTAGAGCCATACTTGAAATAAACTGACTTGTTTGGTCAGTCAAATGGGATTAAAGTTCGTTCATATCTTAATGGGGTATCACCATTTTTACAGTTATCCAATCTTTACAGTTAAATATAAAAAGGGACTGAACAAAAAAGCAAGTGACATTTTGAAAACGCTAACAAAAATTAACTCTACTCTTACTCTACATCTCCATCTCTCTCCTTTCAGTAGAAAAATCTCCCCGCGTAGCGTTAACGACTACTAGGATAACATGAGCGTGAAGAAACGTTTTCCAACATCAAACGGGGGGCGTTGCAATAGGGTGGGGGTTGAGAGAGCCAGGGGTGAAAGGCCTTAATAGAAGGTGAAACTTTGACACCATTCCGGCATTCTAGTATTTTTCATTCCATTGCAAGCTTTCTCGTAATAATATTTACTCAGACGATAACAGCGGTGCAATATACTTCAAACAAAGAATCCAAATGATTTATACTTTTTCGTTTGGTAAAGTGTTGATTTGACGTGAAAATGTTTATTGCAATATTATTTAACTATAAAATCTATATATTGTATAAATAGGCAAAGAAAAAAATTCCATTAATTTTATTTTTCAACTCTGTCAAGCAATTTTTTAGTAGCTATCGATTGGCTTTAGTGTTACCAATAAAAAAAATATTATAATAATTTTTCGGCGATTGAATTTTGTTTTGGTAAGAAACAACGATTTATTACGCGTTATGTATTTTATCAGAGTTAGCCAAATGGTAAACTGTCGATCTGTTTCATACACACCCTAGTCGCAACAATAAATTATCTATCAAACCTCAATATATGGTTTATCCCATTTATTTTTTGAATAAAATTAAAATCTACAACGGGAATTTCCCAGAGGTCATTATTAAGTTAATGTGTAATGTGGAATCTTTTTTTTTTGTATCAAGTTGTAAATTATTTTACACTTGTTAAAATCAACGCAAATCCTTTTTTGCTTTGACATTTTAATGTCTGAGAAATATTTTCTCATCTTTCGACCGGAACTATTTTAGATATGATATGGACCCACAATAGAACTAATTGGTGACCCCTCTATTATAATCACAGATAAATATTAATACTTATAGTGCCCCGCATCTCCGGTTGCACATAAATCGCATCACAATTGTTAAGAGCATTCTATTTCCTAAATATTCAATTGTTTAAAGGTAATTAATGTAAGAATAATTGTACCGATGGTTTCTTGATCGAATTCATTCACTATTATTCCAATAATTTATTAAATATATTGTGTAAAGTAACAGAAAATATATAAAAAATGGACCAAAGAATATATAATAAAATATGCAATAAAATGAACAGGAATACATCATTGGATTTTCCTATTAAAGTTGATTAAAGTAATTTTAGATAAGATTTAATCAGGAATAGTTACGTTGCAAACTTATCTATTCTATACTAATAAATAAAATTGTAGTGTCTGTTTGTAATGTCAAAATATTTTTTTTTTTTACTAAATACCGTGGTGCCGGCCAATAATAGTATCACCCCATATCATCCCGTGGGTGTCGTAAAAGGCGACTAACGGATACAAACCGGAGGATGGGCAGCAGCATCCTCTGAGTATCACAAGCATCTACTGCGATCGTCAACCTTTAAATAATTTTTTTAACATATCTAAGACTGTTTACTGGAAAGGCCTTTATAGCTTCACAGAACTTTGGTGGCGAGTGCTGAAGGCACTCAGCCGCAAAAGGTAACTAGCACAAGGGTTACCAAAGTGTTACGAACCTCGGCTTGGCAGTTACCTGAGTGTGAAAACTCCCTTGGAATTTTGATCCTAGCTAAACCCTATATTTTTTATTTAACATAAAAAGGCTCCGTACATGACCTATGTACCTGTGTGTTACGTGCAGGAGAGTGTACGGAATCGCCAACCTGCCTGCCAAGCATGGCTATTATGGCAATCACCCTCTTATTGGCGGAGACCCATGTCCAGCAGTTGACGTCTTATGATTGAATGGATGGTATGGTATATACGACGCCTATACCAAAAATACAATTTTTAAAGTTTTTATCTGTCTGTCTGTTTGTTCCGAGTAATCTCCGGAACGGCTGGATCGATTTTGATGGGACTTTTTTTGTTAGATAGCTGAAATTACTCCGCGCAACTAGGGGTACTTTTAATTTTCGAAAATAATTAGGGTTCCCGTAAAAAAAACGCAGTAAAGAACAAATGAAATACGGGCGCAGCCGCGGGGCACGCAGCTGGTAAAAAATATAAAGAAACAATGTCTGTACATCATATTATATATTATGAGAAAAAAATACTTGAAGGATGTTTAAAATTAATAACGAAACATTTTTACGATTTGTACAATTACTGTCTGTCTGTGCCAGCTTTACGAACAAAATTATTTAAAGGATTAACTTATCAATTATTATAAAAATCCAGTATGGAATTACTCGAGAATGACATATTTAGAAAACTATTTTTTTTTACACGGTATAGACTCAGTGTTCACAATCTCATCTGATGTCAAAAGTGTCTAAGATTATCCAGGAAGGCAAAGACACTAAGCCTAGAGATATTGGTTCTCAAGTGATAATGCCGGAACACATCTATTGGTATTTGGCGACAGGTTTTCAAACATGAGGGTGGTAGCTACCCAGGCTGGCATTCATAGAAAAATCCTACCACCATGCTATGGTTTCCTCACGATGTTTCCTTCATCGAAAGCTCAGCTTGGTTTTTAGAGTTAGAACCCTAGAACCCGCGTACATTGATGTGGAATCCGGCCGTTCTATCTATACACTGCGCCATCATCGCTTCTAACTCGTCTCAAAGATGGTGGAAATAATTATAAGATATCAGTTGGTAAAGTTTAAGATTTTTATCGTTTAAAAAAATAATATATAAAAAAATAAGTACTTTCATTGTTTACGCTTTCTATATAAATCTTCTGTGCGTGCGACTAAACTCCTCCTAAACGGCTGAACCGATTTTAATAAACATTTTTGTGTCTATTCCAATGGATAATGGTTGTTTAATAAACGCGAACGAAGCCGCGGGCATAGCTAGTACTTTTATACGAAACTAATGCCCGTTCTCACCAAGAATCCGTATCTTTTAAGTGATCCCTTAACGTGTTTAGGGGGTTACTTATACGTTTTTGCTTTTCACCAATATTTAGGTGTCCCTTATACACTAAGGGATCACTTAAATTTGTGGGCCCAAATATCAGAGGCTTATTTTTAAGTGACAGTTATTCCCGATCTATGCATTGTGAGATAACCTTAAAATGGAGGAATATTTTAGAAACCCACAGTAAATTCAAAAAAATATGACAACTTAACTTTTTCTTAAAGTTGCCATATCATGCATTGTTTTTAAGATAGGCAATAATATTGGAATTTCTAATCGAAGACAAACTTTTTAATAACTTTTTATATAATATTTAATAATAAAAAATATATAAGTTATTATTAATATTATTATATATTTCATCATTTCTACTCAAATACCTTAATAAATATGAAATCCGTAATTTATCGGTAAAAGTCCGATTGTTTTAGCACTATAATTTAAGTATCCCTTAGCTAGGGAACGGTTACAATGGTGAAAAGTAATTTGAGTTAGGGGATTTTTTTAGGGGATCACTTATCTTAAATGGCCCTTAGTTAAGAGTTCGTTAAGGAATGGTTGGTGAAAACGGGCATAAATCCTTTGAAAACAAAGCGAGAGTGTTGACAAAATTAATGCCGAAACCTTTGAACGTCAAGCCCGTCCAAACGCTCCAAATTTGGTATTATTTTAACAAAAAATAAATAAAAGCAACCATAATATCATTTAGGCTTGGTTTGACCTTAAAAAAGTTTTTTTTATAACGCCTTAAACCTGAGGGCCTTTAGCGGAAATCTTTCTGGAGGAGGAGCTTATTTGTTTTTAGAGATCGGTATGTTATTATCATATTTTCGCTAACAAGTTATTTTTGACTAAAACTGGAATTATTATTAAGACTCTAGACATATTGTAATATGTGTGTGCGACTAACACTTTTAGTAGATAATACGATATATTAATTTATTTATTTTTTCTTTAAAATTTGCTTATTATACAAACCCCCAACAATAGAGAACTAGCAATCTGATTTGGACGCAGTTTTAAGACGGATACAGGAATGAAACTGAACTATGAGCTATATAAATTACAGTATCTAGATGGAAACTGTATTGCAGTTACTATCGTCCGCTTGCGAAACATTATATTAAACCAAATTACTTATTCTCTAAAACTTATCTATAAATCTAATAAAACAATCACTTTAATAGAAAAACTGTCAGATTATAAGGTCATGTAAAAATGTTGAAATTTTATGTTATTTCTATGCAAGTGTATAGGATTGTCTTACAAATATATAGATTAATTTCATATAAATCAG
This sequence comes from Samia ricini, assembly GCA_014132275.2. Classification (NCBI taxonomy): domain Eukaryota; kingdom Metazoa; phylum Arthropoda; class Insecta; order Lepidoptera; family Saturniidae; genus Samia; species Samia ricini. Next base: position 26,592,293 of record AP028168.1, read on the forward strand.
GTAACTAAAATTTCAGCCTATATAATTTCTATGGTAACAAGGTTTAACCAAATAGAAATATTCTTAAGTAAAAGTGACGTCATAATACCCGTTTTGTAAGTTAAAGTCTTTGATTATAAATTCATATGATTACAAAAAGGTTACTCTACTCACAAATTACACGAACAAATTTATAAATGAATAATTCACAGTTCTTGCAAATATTTCTAAATCAAATATATCTTAGTTTAATTTCTGATCTTCCCTGATTATGATTTCACATATTATGCCATTGTTTTGCACGCGTATTTTAAATGTGTTAATGCGACTTTAATGATTGCTAAAACTGTATTTTGCGCATGCTTTTTGCTTTCTCAGTCACTCCTTTCCTTTTTATGTATAGTGTTATCTCGTTAGCTCTATGTCTTGGGATAGTTTATGTCATGCTAATGTTTCCTTCATGAGTGTTTGGCGATTTATTACCCGGAGGTACCGTGTAGTTGGTCGACGGAGGAGTTAAAATAGAACATCGTAGATTGACTCACTGCTTTTAATTAATACCAAAATACAGAATGAGTATATATAGTTTACAATATAATACCAATGTAATACAATGTAATGACAAGACGTATTGTTTTTTGCTTAATGTTTTTTCGGCGTCTATCATAGCGTCCTGCAGCAAAGAGTATCATACGCGTTAAAGTTAAATAGTTAAAATATGAAACTTAATAATATTAATACAAAAAAGGCGGAACGCCACAAGTGTATCTTCATCGCTACTACCGTTCTGCCTCGATTTCAGAGCGGCACAGTTAGAATACGCCTTATGTACAATATGTTATAGGACCTGTATATATATCTATAATAGTCTTTTTGTAACTACAAAATTTAATTATATTTTTATAAGAGACATTACACAAAAATAATATCATACGGAACTGCTTTAATATATTTACGAATTTATTTTAACTTGTCATACAAAGCTTTGTTCCCGGTAAGTGGCGTAATGAAAACAGAGATTCGGGCCAAAGGTCTGTAACCCTATAAGGAACGCAATAAACTCTCCACCCTTATCTAGCGGGGATTTAACGGCACTCAAATTTAACATACGGAATTCATTAGGCGATTCCTGAATCGTAGGCCGCTAACGTAACGTACTTTGATTTTGAAATATCATCTATAATAATAAATAAAATTGAAGTAACTGTTTGTAATGACAAACTTAATTTTTTTGACTGAATAGATTTGAATGAAAATACGACAACTATATCAAAAATACGATTTTTAAAATTTATGTTTGTGTATAATGGGTAATCTCCGGAACCGCTGGACCAGTTTTAACGGGATGTTTTTTTGGTAGATAGCTAAAGTTATTTCGGGTAACATGGAGTACATTTACTTTTCGTAAATAATTAGAGTTCCGCGTAAAAAAAAAACTCGTAAAAATTTGAATGAAATTTGATTCAATGCACAGTTTTACGGGCAAATGCTTGAATTTATGAGAAATATTATAATAGTACAGAAAAAAAATTAGGGTTCCGTATAAAAAAAATTAAAACGCAGTGAAGAATATATGAAACACGGGCGCAGACCCAGGCATACAGCTAGTTTAAAATATATCAGGGACATAACAACAAAGGCGGCAATATCCATCCATCTATCCATTCAACCGAAAGACGTCCACAGCTAGACATAGGTCTCCCCCAGAGATCTCCACGACGACCGGTCTTGCGCCACTTCGCATCCAGCGAATTCACGTGACCTTCATCAGGTCGTCGGTTCAACTTGTGGGGGGCCTGCCCACGCTACGTATTCCGGTGCGTGGTGTCCCATTCGAGAACCCCGTTGCCCGAAGAATTGCTAAACTTAAGCGGCAGTCCATTAAACATAAATATGGATTATTTAATAAAAACTAATAACACTGTTAAATATTTAGTTTTATAATTAATTATCTACTTATATTTATATCAATTTGATTCTGTTAAAATAATCTTTCCGTATATTGTAATATAATATTATAATAAAAGTGCATTTCAATCCATTTCACGGGACTTTATTACCGTCTTTATTATTAAACTGCTGATATATTTTTTGGTAAGTTTTATTAGAAACAATGATTTTTTAAAGGCAGTATGGTTGGTAATCACATCGATAGACGTGACATTTCATTTTCATAAACAAACAAGAGCTGTCAAAAACACATAACATGGTTCTTGAAGACTGCGAAACTCATTCACGATGCAACGATTTCAAAACATTTTACCAATTGAATATTTTCATATACCTACTGTAGACCACAATTTCACATGATGTTAACTGAGGAGACGGTCTAGGATGGTAAACACGCTAAGGCTATAGGTACTGGCTCTTAAGAGATGCTGCCGGAACACACCTATTGGTTGATGCTCGGTGACAGATTTTTAAACCTGATGATGGTAGCTTGGTACTTGGATGAAATGGCGCCAGATCTCTGGTGTGATTTGTGACTCCAGGATGCCCCTTAAATTGAAGGGGAGGATATATAAGTCCGTCATAAGACCTGTCATATTGTATGGATCAGAATGCTGGGCTAGTAAGAAGATGGATGAGAAGCGACTGCATGTAGCTGAGATGCGAATGTTGAGATGGATGTGTGGTGTTACAAGAATGGATGAAATAAGAAATGAATATATTAGAGGGAGTTTGAAAGTTGCGTCAATGGTAGAAAAGTTCTCGTTTGTCGTGGTATGGACATGTTATGAGAAGAGAGGAAGCGCATGTGGGTAAAATAGTAATGAATATGAATGTGGAAGGATGGACAGGTAGAGGAAGGCCAAAGAAAATGTGGATGGAGTGTGTAAGAAATGATATGAAAGAAAAAGGAGTGAACGAAGAGATGACGGCTGATAGGGACGTATGGAAGAAGAAAACATATTGCGCCGACCCCAAGTTAGTTGGGAAAAGGCAGGAGAATGATGATGATGGTAGCTACCCATGCGAGTGTTATTAGAAAATAACCTACTATAAAGCTATGGTTACCTCACGATTTTTTCCTTCACAGAAAGCTCATAATTAGATAACCGGGTTCGAACTTATGTCCAGACGCGTAATCTGACTACAATACCAACTGAGCCATCACCGGTTCAATTTGTCAAATACGTTCATTTTCGCAAGGAAATTAACACGTGGGATAGATCTTTTATATTAATACGTGAAGCAAAAAACTATGTACCGTTTCTTACGAAAATTACACGGACGGAAGATTATGAAATTTCGCACACTTATAGTTTACATAGAAAAGGAGTACAGTATGTTAATTTCTTTTTAATTGATGCACAAAAAAATACATTAAATCAATAAAAAAAACATTACACACACTACCATATAATTGACACACACACACACACGATTACCAATGCATTATCAACCACATGTCATTGTCATTTATATCTTTTTAAATGATTATGTCACGTACTTGACATTTATTTACCGCGTAAGCAAAATGTGTATTTTTATTAAATTATATTAAAAGCGAACGAATAAATGATATATATTTATAACTTTTGTAACCTTTTTATCAACGTTTTTTTTTTCGTAAAATTGCGATTTTTATAAAACCTCTCATACCTCATCTTGTATTTTAGAACCCTAATCTATTGCACAATGCATATTAGTAAAACATTTTAGACAAGCTCGATCTAGTGAAAGATCGTCATAATTTTAATATTAGAAATAAAGACAAATCTCACGCTTTAGGCTAAGTAAGTCTAATAAAAGCTTTATAGGTATTCGGTTTTACAATAAAATCCCAAGTAACATTACCTGACAATAAGTTCAAGTATTATGTCAAGCAAGTTTTAATCTAAAAAGGTTATTACAGGGTGGATCATAACGTGAACGATAGTGATGTCTGGAATTAACCCACATCTCTGTGCGCACCTGCTAACATTGGTGACTATGACTTGTATAGTTATTTATATTTTAAAAAATGATATATACTTTATTTAAAAAAAAAGAACCAGATCGAGTTTTTCTTGCCGGTTCTTCTCGACTGGGTTGTTTTCCGAACCGGTGGTAGTGTTTTAGACGTTCATAAGCGCCTTCTTAGGGCCTAAATTGAATAAAGATGTTTTTGATTTTGATTGATTTGAATTCACAAAATGTTTGTTAATTGACTGTATTATAGACTCCTACATCTTAACCACGCCCCTTACACTGTTAATCTAAAGAAATCTAGAATATCAATTATATTTCTAGGTAATTCCCACGCAGGACATGTTTCCATTGCAAATTTGAACTTACTTTCTTTTAACGTAGCTGGGTCAGCTATATACAATTGAGTCAAATAAAATCAAACGCCGTCACATCCTCTTTTGGAAAAATAATAAGATTTTGATGTCTATGATTTCGTTTTTCAACCTAGGTAGAAATGGAATTCAAAAAAAACACTTCATTTACTAACCCGATACCATAAAAACGGACCTTCGTTTCATTAACCGACACATTTGTATTTAATCATAATTGATATGCGTAATTATCCTCCATAGCTGCATTTTATGTGATGAGGTTTGATTAGAGACTACTCAACTAATTCATAATCACTTTTTTATATAGTATGGGCTCGGTGCTTTGATTACAATCTTACCTGATGTTAAGTGACGATGTGCTACAGTATAGTAAACACTAAGCTTAGAGATAGTGGTTATCAAGTGAGTGAGCTGCCGGACCGTACTTATTAGTAGTATTTGGCGACAGGATTTCAAACTTGAGGGTGGTAGCCCTATCACCGTACTATGGTTTCCTCACGAGTTTTTCTTTACCTAAAGCTCAGGCTGATTTTAAAATTAGATAGGTGGGCTCGAACCCGTGTTCATTGACGCGGAATCCGGCCGCACTACCGACTGCGTCATAATCGCTTCTTGCAGTCATACCTATTATATAAACTTTAACAATATTTACAAAAAAAGTAAAAATAAATAAAAAAAAGAAAAAAAAAAAAAACAACAGCCAAAAGTAACAAAAAAAGGAAAAAAAATAGTCTTAGTTTAGATGTAAAATATGATTAGATTTAAGCTGACTTAATTAATTATGTAACTGCATAGCTGCATGAAATATTATAAGCATTTTTCTGACGCAAGTTGAAAAAAACCTCCAACATAAAAAAGGTGTGTACCCAGAGTCCGCAGATTATGTTTTATTTTATTTAAAAAAAATATGTAAGCGTAGGTATTTTCAATACGACCGGTTATTCATTATGAATCGAGATCTACGCAAATATGTTTACGATGATTCTACAGATGACGTCACTGACGTAGTTGTGTGACGTCGTATCGAAAAATCTTCAATTCTCATCAGATCTTGCTTTGAATTCTATACAATTTGTAAGATCAATTTCCTCGTTTTTAACATTTCGTGCGTGCGTGCATGACTCTGTATATTCGTCTACGTGTCTTTGTCAACGTTTCACAAAAGTGATTTATTTACCATCTCCTTTATCTTTATTACCATAATTGTCCTAAATAAAGTGTAATTAGGAATAGTGAATGCATTATTACATTTGTTGCTTCCACGACGAATGTTTGTAACTATTCGTTAAAGGGAACTAGGTCCGATTTGATAAAAATAAATACACGTTTTAACTCCAAAAACTAATTGTTACCTTGTTTTTATGTTGTTGCAATCCAAAAATTAGACGTTCAATTTTTTGAAGTTATATAAATACTTTTGTCTACAGTTATCTAGTATTTAAGCAAAACCTATTCAGATTCGACATTGCTCGTACAATTTAATTTTTTCTTCAAGTCTAACTTGTAACTATTTATAATTGTAACTTGTAGCTAATTATATAGGTATAAAAACAGGCAAAAATAAAAAAAAATAATTTTGTCCATTTTTGTTTCTTGCTTTGTTGCTAGTATCCATTGATTAGTTTTAATATTATCATTAAAAATTTTGAAACAGTTTATTTTTTTACAGAACTGTTCTAGCTTGCATATTGTATAGCCCCTTTTCGAATAATAAAGTTCATCGTAATCTTATTGAGAGGTCATGTTCACATTCGTAGCATAATTCTCGTATTTACAATGACAGTGTATCTGTATAGGAGTATCCTAGGGCGTGTAAATAGCCCTAGGAGCGGTTTTGGGGGGCAATCTAGCCTAAGCGATGCGGTTGTGAAAGGAGTTGCAGTAATCTACTCACCGATGGTGGCGGCAACCGTTCTCTCTGCCAGCGTATAGTGTCCAGGACGGTTTCTCGAACTCACTTTCACGTAAAGCGTATATAATATTAAAAAGCGTGCAGCTGCAATAGCGCGGGTTTGCGGTAAAACAATATTTGTAGCGGAGGTGTTCGAATTCAAGTACACAATTTAACTGTCACGGCTCTAAAGACTCGACCGTCGGGTCGGCGCAGTAGTCCAGCTCAGGTACTACAGCGCCACCACTCAACGGTACTGTAAATCACTAGCAATTCCCCACAAACCGCCTATAGATGGCGTAACCATCCTCCCCCCCTTGAAAGAACCCAGGGCTTTCAACAAAGGAATAAGGGAGAGTAGGAACAGAGGACTAATCTTAAAGCGGGAACTTATTGTGGAAAACGGATGAAAGATGAGTTATTAGATACTCCTAATAACTTTAACTAAAGCGGTAGCGTAAATTGAAATGAAGCGGTTGAAAGTAATCTCTTTAATTAGCGGTATTTTATTTAAGCGGTAAAGGATATAGTTTTAGCACGGGTCGTTTTAAAATGCCTGATTTTGTTTTAACGAGCGCAACTCGTACAACACCATCGGCCCCAGGATAAACTTCGGTTATAACGCCTGTGGGCCAGCGAAGCGGGGGAATATCATCCTGGTGAACTAATACTATCGTTCCAACCTTAATAGGATTTTCGGGCGTACACCACTTCTGTCTTATTTGCAGAGTGTGCAGGTACTCTAACCTCCATTTTTTCCAATACGAGTTAACTAAGTTATCTAAAAGTTTTTTGCGGTTGTTTAGGGTTATGCGATCGTCAGGCAACTCCGAAGCGGGTAAGAATCGTAAAGGAGTTGACATCAGAAAATGCGCGGGTGTAAGTATTTCAGAATTTGGATCAGATGATAAGACGCACAAAGGTCTTGAATTCATTAGGCATTCAATTTGGTTTAATACCGTTAACATCTCCTCATACGTAAGAATTTGTGTGCCTATCACTCTATACAAATGCGTTTTAATACTTTTAATATTCGATTCCCACAATCCTCCAAAATGTGGGGCGCGGGGTGGAATCATTTTCCAAATAATTCGATGTTTAGTCAGTTCATTATTCCAAGAGGATCGAAAATCTTTTGATATTAAAAATTTGTAAAGTTCATCTAATTTGGCCTTTGCACCAACAAAATTAGTACCATTATCAGAGTATATATATGAAACTGGGCCGCGGCGAGAAATAAAGCGTTGAAAAGCGGCGAGAAAGGAATCTGAAGTCAGATCCGAAACCAACTCAATATGGACAGCCTTTGTTGTTAGACACACGAAAAGACAAATATATGCCTTTTGAGAATGCTGACCACGTCTGCGTGAGAGTGTTATTTTCAGCGGACCAGCATAGTCTACGCCCGTATGTACGAAGGCTTTGGCTTCCATGACACGGCTAGGCGGGAGATCAGCCATTTTAGGCGTTGGATGAGAGGGTGATACGCGAAAACATGCCTTACACATATGTACTCTTTTCCTGATAACATTTCTAGCGGATAAAATCCAAAAGCGTTGCCGAATAATAGACATTAACAGGTCTGAACCCGCATGCAAGTTTGTAATGTGATAATAATCTACAATTAGATTTATTATGTGATCACTCTTTGGAAGTAAAGCGGGATGTTGCGCTTCAAAAGGTAAATCTGAATTTGACAGCCTACCTTGTATACGTAAAATCCCATTTTCGTCTAAAAATGGACTAAGTTTACGAAGGTTTTTACAAGGTAAGTCGCCTTTTTTAATTATTGCAATGTCTTGGGGAAAATATTTTGCTTGAAGAGCACAAATAATAACCTTTTCAGCTTGATTTAAATCATATGTTGTAATAAATGGAGATCGCGGGAGTTTCTTCATAAAGCGAAGAACATAAACAATACATCGAAGTAATTTCGACCATGATGAAACTTTTAACGCAAGTTCGTATAAAGGAGAATCTTCAACGACTGTTAGAGCGGTAAGTGTAACTGATTTTTTAATTTCCGGTAACTCATCATATTGTGAGGGAATAAAAGGAGTAATAGGCCACTGCGAAATAGGGGAACAAGCCCAAGAAGGACCTTGCCACCAGAGCGGGTGATTAATTATTTGGGACGGTAAAAGACCCCGCGAAACACAATCGCTAGGGTTGTCCATACCGTTGATGTGAAAAAAGCGGTCAGGCAATATATTTTCCTGAATTTGAGCAACGCGGTTACCTACAAAGATTGACCATCTGTGTGGTGAAGAATGAATCCATGACAGAGCAACTGTCGAATCAGAAAAGGCGTATATAGCATTTATAGAATGAAGAGAATTATAAGCGTTGTAAACAGTTTTTACTAATTTAGATAAAACTAAAGCGGCACAAAGCTCAAGACGAGCTAAGGTGGTAATTTTTACAGGAGAAACTTTAGATTTTGAACACAACAATCTGAAGGTAATATTTCCTATGGAATCTGTGATGTGTAAGTAAACAACACAACCGTAGGCATTTAAACTCGCATCACAGAATGCAACAATGTTTACTTCACAGTCTTTAGTAACACCAATATGACGCGGTATACTTATAGTTGAAAGTAGCGGAAGTTCTTTCACTAAAGATGAATAACGGTAAATTATACTATCTGGAGGTGCATCATCCCATTCTATTTTAGAATGCCAGAGTTCTTTAATTAGTAATTTAGCAAACAATATAATTGGAGCTATTAAACCAAGTACATCAAACAAGCGGGCAATAAAAGACAAAATCGTCCGCTTCGTACATTTCTCATTAGCGTCCGAATTTGTAATAATAAATAAATCGTTAGCGGGAAGCCAGGAAAGACCTAAAACTTTCATTGCGTTATAATTATCGTTATTATCAGAAAAACTAACGGACGAACGGTGAGAATCTGGTATAGTTTCCATAAATGCGTTAGAGTTACTTGCCCATTTAACTAAATCAAAACCTCCAACTTTAAATAGTTCAATTAACTCCTTTGATAAGATGAATGCCGAACCCTCTTCAGGAACGGAGGTGACTAAATCATCCATATATAATTGGGATTCAGCGATACGAGCGGCCTCTGGAAACTGATGACCTTCGTCAGATGCTAACTGCCGTACAGTACGCATGGCTAAGTAAGGTGAAGATTTTAAGCCAAAAGGAAGACAATTGAACGCAAAAGTACGCAGTTTCTCGTTATTATGATAGCGGTAAAATATTTTTAAATATTTTTGATTATTAGGTGCTACTCTAATGCGTAAGTACATCTGTTTTACATCGGCGCATAGTGCAACAGGAAATAAGCGAAAACGGAGTAATAACAGAAATAAATCCGCCTGTAAATTAGGACCGGTGTGAAGAACGTCATTAAGGGACAATCCACTAGAAGTTTTAGCGCTTGCATCAAGAACTACGCGTAACTTTGTTGTAGCCTTGTCTGTGCGGACTACTGCGTGGTGCGGTATATAATAACCATCGTCGGTTTCATTGGAAGCGGTGTTAAGTTCGGTTAAATAACCATTGTTAATATATTCAGTTATTACATTATTATAATCATCTCGAAGCGATGGAAGCCTATTGAACTTGCGTTCGAGTGCAAGGAAGCGGCGGTGAGCAACGGCACGAGAGTTGCCCAGATCAATAGGGTTTTTACAAAAAGGTAAATCAACCATATATCGACCATCACTACTGCGGGTAGTCGTAGAAATATATTTATTTTCGCATTCCGTTTCCTCAGGACTAAGTAAACGTACTGCGGGAATTTCCTCCAATTCCCAAAATTTATGGAGGCACGACTCAATATCTTTATGTCCCATAGAAATGAAGGATTTATTTAAAGTCAAAGCGGATTGAAGAATTTTAATATCAGAATTGCACGAATTAATGTTTTCTGTATTTACAATAAGCGGGTGAATATTTTCTATGTTTGAAGCAATCGGGAGAATATTTTTTGTATTTGAAGTAAGCGGGTGAACATTTTTGGTATTTAAAGTATGCGGGTGAATATAGGTTGTACTCGATAGTCACAAACTAGAGTTATTATTATTTATAATAAAAGAAGTGCCACTATAACGCACACTATCTGATGTGCCACTATAACGAACATCATCCGATGTGCCGTCATAACGCACATCACCTAGTAAAATAACTCCTAACGTACTCTCGACTGCGATAGGACCGTGTGTACCAATATCTAATCGGTTACCTAAATAAATGTATGGAAAAAGTTGAACACCTATCACTAGGTCAATTTCACCTGGTACGTTCCAGTTGGAATCTGCAAGCGGTAGATTACTTATATGTTGCAAATTACTTGAATTTATATAATTAGCGGGCAATTGATCAGTAATGCGATCGACCACCAGAGCATGAATTTTATACTTATTTGGCGAAACTCGAGATTCAATGTCTAAATAAACGTATCCATGGACTGGTCGCGATGTCAATCCAACTCCTTTAATATAAGAGTTGCTCAAAGGAATAATCGGAATGTTAAGTAATTTACAACACTCTGTGGTTATTAAATTATTTTGTGAACCGTTATCAATTAAACATCGAACTACCTTTCGTTCACCATTATCGCAATGCGCATATACTTGAGCGGTGGCCAATAATATATGATTACTAGATTTTACTTCGGCGTTATGCGATAACGTGGTACGGGAAACATCAAGACGCGTGGTAGGGGACGCAGGCGACGTGACTTGCGCTCGCGCTTGCGTATCGTCGGTATTAGGGATATTTTTATTTTCAATTTGTTCATTGATGTGAGGTAATTTTCTAAAACATAGCAAACTATGATGAGTTTTATTACAATGTTTGCATTTAAAGCGCGATTTACATGCCGTCACAGAATGTGTTAGGCTTAAACAATTTACACAACCATTATGCGACTTAATAAATTCAAACTTTTCTTGCGGTGAAATAATATTTTTAAATTGTACACAGTTGTACAATTGCGAATGGTTTGTTTGCTTGCATAGAAAACACTTAGTATGGGGAGATGAAATATTGTACTTAGCGGATGTTACATTTATTTTATTATTATTAATTGCGGGACGGGTCGATTCGTATGAACTACTGTTTGTAATAAATGATTTATAGTTATTTTGTGATCGCGGCATATTGCGCGGTCCTGGTGTTAAGGGCATTTTATTAATGTTAGAATTAGCCCGGTTCAAGACTTTCACTTGTTCTTGAATAAAAGTTATCAATTTTTTTGTAGAAGTAATATTTTCTCCTCTTACTGACATTTCGAAGGCCTGTGCCGTTTGAATGTCCAATTTACGTAATGCACAATGTAAAAGTATAAAATCTGTTAAATCCGTAATTTTTAATGATTTTAATGCAGCGACCGATGAAGAATATTTCTCCACGAAAGAATCAAGGCTAGCGGCGGTATGTGTACAGGCCTTTATATCGAGAATATTATTTAAATAATGGGTACCTAAGGCGCGTGTATCTTGATATTTATTGACAAGATTTTCCCATATTATTTTATAGGTATCGCCGTTTGGTAATATTCCCGCGGTTGACCTTAAGGCGTTATGCGTTAGTTTACCCATGAGGTACTGTACCTTTTGGGAGTCAGAAAGTGACTCATTATCGTGTATATTTGTTTTAAAAGATTCATAAAACGCAGTCCAGTTTTCCATGGAACCATCAAATTCTTTTAATTGGATAGGCGGTATTGAAATCTGACAAGGATTAGCGTTAATTGCTTGTCGCGCTGATAAACTTTTCGGGTTATTAATTTTATTTCTAACGCGAATAACCTGAGAAAATAATTCCTCGTACGCATCCAGGCTTCTGTAATCTGGCTGACTATCAGCGTTCCGTGCTAAAGCTATATCATTGATACTATCTAAAATTGATTCGAAAGTTTGACGATCACTGTCAACCGTTTCAGAATTTATCATGAAGTTTTCATTGTTTATAGAATCAAAGTTAGATATATTTTTTGATTTCTCAAACAACACATTTAGTTTAGCAAACAACCTCTCTTTCTTCGCTATTAACTTTTTAAGAGTATTTTCCATTATAGATATAACAATTATAATTAAATTAGAAAAAGGCAGCAATAATTAGGATTGTAAAGAAATGGCGGGTATGTGTAGGAAAAATGTTGCACAATAACTCGGAAACAAAAATGCGTATAAAAATAGTAAATTTGCTGGAAATCCAAGCTCGTAAGGACCAAAATTTATGTATAGGAGTATCCTAGGGCGTGTAAATAGCCCTAGGAGCGGTTTTGGGGGGCAATCTAGCCTAAGCGATGCGGTTGTGAAAGGAGTTGCAGTAATCTACTCACCGATGGTGGCGGCAACCGTTCCCTATGCCAGCGTATAGTGTCCAGGACGGTTTCTCGAACTCACTTTCACGTAAAGCGTATATAATATTAAAAAGCGTGCAGCTGCAATAGCGCGGGTTTGCGGTAAAACAATATTTGTAGCGGAGGTGTTCGAATTCAAGTACACAATTTAACTGTCACGGCTCTAAAGACTCGACCGTCGGGTCGGCGCAGTAGTCCAGCTCAGGTACTACAGCGCCACCACTCAACGGTACTGTAAATCACTAGCAATTCCCCACAAACCGCCTATAGATGGCGTAACCAGTATCCATGCCCAATAGATTATACACATTAGTATATATTCAATCGAAGATTGTTATTCGTTTTCGCCCACACTGTCAAATAATCCCATTATAGGTTGTTCAAGTAAATTCTTAGAATTACTTACTTTAGTATCAAATGTTCTTTTATTAATAGAAGTAATCGAATTGAATAACCATCTACCCATTCAACCGAAAGACGTTCACTGCTGGACATAGGTGTCCCTAAAATATCTCCACGATGATCGGTCTTGCGCCACCCGCATCCAGCGGACTCCCGCTACCTTCAGCAGGTCGTCGGTCCACCTTGGCCACCTGGCCTACCCTCGCTGCGTTTTCCAGTACGCGGAAGTCATTCGGAAATCTGTTGGCCCCGACGGGTATCGGTTCGTATCGGTTCTACGCGCAATGTGCCCAGCCCATTGCCACTTCAATTTAGCGATTCTTCGGGCAATGTCGGTTACTTTGGTTCTTCTGCGGATCTCCTCATTTCTCATTCGATCACGCAGCGAAACACCGAGCATAGCCCTCTCCATTGCCGTTTGGGTAACTTTAAGCTTTCTAATTAGGCCCAATATAAGCAACCACGTCTCAGTGCCATAAATCATCAAATAACCATGTATGGACTGAAATATGATTATAGCTTCATTTCAAACGATATGAAAACGATACATTGATTTATTTAGACCAATGTCTATATTACGTTAAATAATTATTTTAAAAATTTTAAAAAGTAGAAGCACAAATGCGAAATGTTCCAATGAAGTCACTGAACAGATCAAAATTACCACAAAACTTGTTAAGTCTTAGTGGCAATCAACTAGAGCTCGCATTTTAATTCAGATTCTTTGTCTATGAATCGTTAAAGTCTTAAGAGGACATGCGGTCGACGACAGATTTCAATAGTAGATATTTCAGAAATCTATTGCTATCGCGTTGCACCCCAAAGAAAGAGTTATAAAACACGAAACGGGACAACTGCAGCTCAGGCTGATTGATTTTACCTATGCAAAATAGATGAAAACATTACTTCGTAGTATCCTGTTTCCTCCGTCAAAACTGAACCGATTTTATGTTTTTTTAGTCCATCAAACTTGTTTGACGAACGTCTGAAAATGACTATAAAAATCGAATTTTTGTTTTCATTTTCATATAGGTAACTATATTATGGAAAAAATATAAAACGGACGGGCATGGTAGCGGTGGCTCTATATTATTTTGTATAATATATTTACCATAATGCTTATTATCTGGGGAGGAAACAGGGGACTACGTTTGTATGGAATAAAAGCCGCTAGCATATCCTCTTAAGTTTAGCATGAACTAAAATTAAGTTACTAGGTTAGTAGGTGGTTAATTGATTATTCCGCATAATTAAATGTTTACTGGGTCACATACCATTACAGTTTGAAGATACAAATGCTGTTTTAATTTGTTATTTTCTACACGGTATAGAGTCAGTGCTTTGACTACAGTCTCACCTTATGTTAAGTGATGATATGGTTGAGGATGGTAAACACACAAAGCCTAGAGATACTGGTTCCCAAGATATGCAGCCGGAACACACTTATTAGTATTTGGCGACATGTTTTCTAACTTGAGGGTGGTATCTACTCAGGCGGGCGTTATTTTAAAATGCCCTACCACCATACTATGGTTTCATCACGATGTTTGCCTTCACCGAAATCTCAGGCTGATTTTAGAGTTCGATAAGTGGGCTCGAACCTGCGTCAATTGACACGGAATCTAGCCACACTCTAGTAACTGTGCCACCATCGCTTCGAATGACGTTGCAGGTTAAGATTGGTAACACTCTAAGCTTTGACGTACTTACTTTCAAGTGATGCTAGCCGTAACATTCTCATAAGAAGGTAATGACACATTTTTTTCGAGGGGAATGCATTTACGCACTAGCTGTCTAACCTACCTAGGGAAAATTCCCGAGAGGAAGGTTGAAACCAGAGATGTGTGAGAGGCTGTCACACGCTACATTAGTATGGGACTCAGTAGCGAGAAGCGCCGGCACTACCCACTAACCGGGGGGTTTACCGGGTACCCGGGTAACACCTTTTTTTTTTTTTTTTGACGGGGGAAATGCATTTACGCACTACCCTTACCCATTGTATTAGTGAGACCGAAATCCCCCAATACAATAGGTAAGGGGTCACGGAGGGACGAACTCCGTGCCAGTGTGGGACTCGCCCGGGCGTGAAGCGACCGGACCCGGGTAAAACCTAACTTTTTTTTTTACCTTTTATATTAACTTTTTTAACAGAATTATTAGAATAGTCTCTACCGCCATGCTTTTGTTGGATAACAGTTATTTTATCGACGCGGAATCCAATCACACTACTGCAATCATTGTTTATGATATCCGTTGATGTGATATGCCCATCAACGCTACTAATGAAAGCCGTATTATCACTGTGACTTATAAGTACATTGTACCGTTTTTTGTTTATTCAATTCTAAATAGCTTGACTTATCGGTAAATAAGTTAAACGGAATTATTCTTTGGTTATAAAGTATTATACATTAATTAAGTATAAGCGCTTAATGTTGTATTTTAATTATCTTTGTACTAAGTAAAATAAATAAAATCGATTACTAAAATAAAACGTTTATGGAAAGCCACTTTTAAAATTCCATTCAATTTTTATATTTTACAACAGCGTCTTTAATTTAATTTAGTCATTATTAATACTTTTATTTCTTCAAAAAAATTTGATCTGATAGTTAGTCTCTATCGTTGTTATTTTTTTAAATCTAGATACCAGTTAATTTAAAAACATGCAATAATTAGCACGACTTTCTAAACAATTATATTCGTTTTTTTTTTATCTATTAATTGTCTGAATTGTCGAACTGTTAAATTCATTGGAACTCCAAAAACGAAGCACGGTGCCGTGTGTGGGTTGATAATGTTTAGAATAACATAATAAAACACCGCGCGTGTAATTTTTTTTTTTCGTCGTAATCAATTTGGAGTTACCCAGTTTTCGTTAAGGTGAATGTTACTAATCTATCATTCAAAGCAGATGACAGTGCGGAGGAGGCTGGCTCACAAGATAATGGGGTATTAGGTTACAGATGCATTAGTATGTTAGGTTCACACACTCGTATCTGAATATTTTTTTGGGACGATCTATGCAAAAATAAATCTATCTAAAAATAGTTTTACCAATAACCTATTTAGATAGATCTGTGAAGAGCTTTTAAACGTATTTACTCGCAAAATATATTTTCTATTTCAAACGAACATCCGTTACCGTGGGGCAGTCGCAGTCCAAGAATTTGGGGGTTAATTTTTGGGTGGTGGGTTGATCATTGTTTAGGGATTTTAAGCTAGAAGTTTTTTTTTAATAACGTATAGGTTCAGTGCTTTGACCTCAATCTCACCTGATGTTAAGTGACGATATGGTCCAGGATGGCAAACACACTAAGCCTAAAAATACTGGCTCTGAAGTGATGTTGCCGAAATACAACTAATTGGTATTTGGTCACAGGTTTTCAGACTTGATGAGGTGGGTAGCTACCCAGTATTAAGTAATCTGACCAGATAATATACCTGACATTAGTCCAGTTGTTCTTATTATATAGCATACCGTATTACCAATTTTTTTAGGTTAACTTAGCTTTCTCAAGTTAAACTTAATCCGACAGTCTTTTGCGCCCTGTAAGCTGTTCCTTCTTTACATGACATAAGTTCGGCCGTGTATGAATCATAACACTAATAAAATATCAAACATGATTACATTACATTTTACCCTTATAACAGCTCAATCAGTGATGTTGAAACGCAGTGATCTGCCAAATCAAGTCATTGTGATGAATTTTCCGTCACGTTAAAAACCGATCATCCTGCACATCTATGCGTCATTTACAATGTTGACACAATGTCATGGCGACCATAAACTTGTAGAAACAAAACAAGGCCATAGTGATTATTATCCTCCAAAAAACCACCTCGATTGTGTCAACAATACTAGGAATTAAGATGAGTAAAGTAATTTGAATATTAGTTACGTGCATTTTTAACTAACCAGGAACACATGAAAAGTTAAGAGTTAATTAAGATTTGAATATTATTGTATGGATGTTTGCCAGTAACAGCAATAGCGGAAGAGATTCGTACTATTATGGTTCTGATGTCCTAGTTGCCATTTTTCAGCTGAGTATCCTAAACCCCCAGGTGTGTTCATGTTTTCCCCCTTACCTATTGTATTGGGGGACTTCGGTCTCACTAATACAATAGGTAAGGGTAGTGCGTAAATGCATTTCCCGTCGTCAAAAAAAAAAAAAAAGGTGTGTTCATGTTTTACCTAGGTAGACTTTTAAAAGTGATTTGAAGCGATGATGGCGCAGTTAGTGCGCCCGGATTCAGGGGCAATTGACGCTAGTTTGAACCCAGCTATTCAATTCTAAAATCAGCCTGTACTTTCGCTGAAAAATACATTGTGAGGAAACCATAGCATGATGGTAAGGCATTTCCACCTGGCTAGCTACCACCCTTTAGTTAGAAAACCTGTCGACAAATACCAATAGGTGTGTTCCGGAAGCATCACTTGAGAACCAGTATATCTATGCTTAGTATGTTTACCAACCTGGAGCACATAGTCACTTAACATCATGTGAGATTGTGGTCAAAACACTGAGCTATCCAGTATTAAAAAAACACATTTTTAACTTGTATTACGTTATTAACAATAGTCAGCAAAACTCTTACCCCTTCCCGTACAGTAATATAAGCATTGCTTATATAATCGCCATTCAGACCCATCGCCCTCCATGCCATCAAATGTTAGCAAAACATAAACATCTCATTTACATATTCAAATCAGCAATCTCTACTTAAAGCAATACCTTATTAATTTGACGTGGCAAAATGTATTTTTCTATAAAAATCTAAAATATAATTAAATTAACTGTTCTGTGTGACTATTGTTCTTACGGACTTTATATTAGAGGAAAACAGAATCTTTATAAAGCGGGAGGTTTAAAGACGAACGACCTTGTGGCGCGTCATCCGTGACGTCATTACGCAGGAGGCTTATACCGCAGGACATGTTGACCTATTTCGTACAATAAAGTAGTGACCGTATGGCCTAATGGATAAGGCGTCGGACTTCGGATCCGAAGATTGCAGGTTCGAGTCCTGTTACGGTCGATGATATTCTATTCCTTTTTTTTTACCAAAAATCCTCTTCAGTCTTTGATTGTATGTTTCATCTATACAAAGCAAATAATGTTTTTCAAACCTAAAATTTTCTAATGAATTAATAATAAATCAAAATTCGTAAAATTCAATTTTTTAGGAAAGTACATGAACTGTGTGCTCGTTTTTTTTTTTCGCGGTGCATGCAGAGCGATCCCGTGTTTGCTCCAACTAGGTGGCGGGAGGTACCGGGGGGTTTAGTGGGTAGTGGTCAACGGCGCTTCTCGCCGCGAGTCCCACACTAATCCTGTGTGACAGCCTCTCGCGCTTTCGTGCGAGAGACTGTCACACATCTTCAGACGTGTTTCAACCAGATCTGGAAGGGGGGGTCCTATCAAATCTGGCTGGACAACTAGTGCGTAAATGCATTCCCCTCGAAAAAAAAAAAAAAAAAAAGGTTTGGAATCATAAGGACAAGGACACAGTACTCGATCATCTCGACCCCGAAACTGGTTTTTTAAAACACCTGTGAAAGAAGAACTCCCAAATAGAATTCTTGTTCTTATAAAAAATATTTTGTACGTTTCCCGAAAGTTATCCACAGGTTCTATCTACTGACACTAAAGACTTTTTGTAACCACATACATAAATGAGGCGATTTTTTCAACCACTCTTTGTTGGCATGGGGTCTAAAAATATTACATACAGTTCTAAATTATAATTTTTACCCTACTCTTATTTATAAGTTAGAACTAAGTTCTTTCTGGAGATATTACAAAACAAATACGTTAGATTTGAAGTATATTGGCAAAGACAATGCGAATTTTTGTAGAGAAAAATTCACTCCACGTGCATGCTTCCCTAGTATCTTGTAATATGAGCCATGCTTGAAAGTGAAGTAAGGTTAAGGTTTTAATTTAATCTGCTATTAAGAAAATCTATTGTGTTGCCTCCCAAAGAAAGAATTATAAAACACGAAAGAGACAACTGCAGCTCGGGCTGATTTTACCTATTCAAAATAGACGAAAACATAAATATAAAACACAGAATAATAAAAACTATGGCTATGTTTGTATGTTTTATTTTTTATTTTATTATATCCATCAATTTTGTATAAAGAGCGTCTGAAAATGACGATAAAAATCGACCATTTTTTTATTTTCAAAGCTCGTAGTTTCTACATAAATAACTAATTTATGGGAAATAGCAAAACGTACGGGTATGGCGGTGGTGGATATATATTATTTGGTATAAAAATATTTACCATAATGCTATCATCCAGGGAGGAAACAGGGGACTATATTTTTTTTTTTCTTTATTGTATATTACTTAACAGTACATTTACTATAATACAGTTTATTATTTTAACATTTAAGTAGTACCAATTACAAAGTAATTATAATTAAATTTTGTTATGCAGTATAATGTCTTGAAATTCAAATTTGATTGTGTGTATGTGTGAGTGTGTATATGTATGTGTGTGTGTTATAAATAGTGACCATATTTACTAAGTTCTTTCTCTCTCACCGTATGTACGGAATAAAGGCCACTAGCGTATCCTCTAATGTTAATAACATGATTTACTTGTACAAAACAAGTAAACTTTGTAAATCAAAGTGTAAAAAACCTTGCGATATAGCCCTTTCGATTCTTTATTTATTCTGTGTTGCGTCATATGCTTTATGTTTGATATACAAAGCACATAATATTTAAGACGTAAAGCACGATTTTCCTGTTTGAGGTACTTTACCGCAAATGTATTATAGTTTTATGGTAGATAGAGGAAAAACCAAATAGTAAAAACGTGTGAAGCCTCATATGTAATAAACAGGGAGGGGTATTTGTGTTTATGCATTTGATTTCCTAATTCAAATACTATTTGATTTGGTCAGATATGGGTAGACATTACCGATTTACGATTAAGTTTTGATCGATTGTGATGTCTAGAAATAACATTTTTCTCTATGCATAAGAGTGGGCTAAAAGGTTTTTTTTTTTTCTTTAGTTACCATGAAAATATTATTTAGGATATTAAAAAGAAATCTGGAGAAATGTGAGGTTTTAATATAAATGTGTGTTAGGAGTGGCCCTTTGATAATTTCGGCTTCTTGTTTTTTTAGAACTTGGAATTTTATTATGTAATAATGAATCAGCGTACCGTAAACTTTATACGTACTTTTATAAAAAATCAAACGATACACGAAAAAGATCATAGATGCTTTTTTAATAAGTCGACTGGTTTAAATGTTATTCAATATTAAAGTTCAACCTATTATTATTACAGGTTGAATTCTATAATTTTTTTTTTTTCATATTTTATCACGAAATAATGTGATCTTTGGGTAATATTGCTAAAGTACGAAAGCGTAATTTTTCAGTTAGCTTCAGAGCTTTCGGCGAGGGAAAACATCGTGAGGAAACCATAAGCTGGTGGTAGGGCATTTCCTAATAATACCCACCTGGGTAGCTACCACCCTCAAGTTTGAAAACCTGTAGCCAATTACCAATAAGTGTATTCCGGCAGCATCACTTGAAAACTAGTACCTCTAGGCTTAGTGTCTGTTACCATCCTGGACTACGTCATCACTTAGCATCAAGTGAGATTGTGGTTAAAGCACTCAGCGTATACCGCAAACTACATATACATATAATCATTCTAAAAGTCATTCACAGCCCAGGCTGCACAATTATGAAATTTGTTTCCTATATCTCTGAGACGGGTACAAACGACGGGCATTTTTAAAAATTTGCTTAAAAAGTACTATATGTCGTCTTTCACATATTATTATTATTTATTATTCGAAAAGGGGCTATGCAGGCTTAAACAGTCCTGTATCACTGCGACCTAGTCAGATCTATTGTGATCGCCCCTATATTGCTAAACCTCACTGCCTAGACCTACAATCTG
The DNA here is from genome assembly GCA_014132275.2 of Samia ricini. Classification (NCBI taxonomy): domain Eukaryota; kingdom Metazoa; phylum Arthropoda; class Insecta; order Lepidoptera; family Saturniidae; genus Samia; species Samia ricini. The sequence goes on from AP028168.1 coordinate 26,613,130, forward strand.
AATATACTGTAGTATCTTTTTGGCAGAGAGCGTCTGTACCTCCTCCGGGAGCAACACATGCTTACCCAGAATTCGGTTACGTATGGGTATTAATGGATCACATTCACACAAGATGTGCTTTGGTGTTTCGTCTGCTATTTCACAGAACCTGCACTCTCTTGTGTTCTGGACACCGATGTTGTGCATATGCTTGCCCAAACAACAGTGCCCAGTTAGTGCTCTCACTAATACTCGTAGCTGATTCCTACTGAGCATCAGTGCATCAGCATCAGCTTTGCGCTGAGTGAATGCTCTGATGAGCTCTTTGGAATGAATTTGTCCTGGCAATTTATTCCAGAATTCTATAGTCTTATAGGTATATTGGTCCCTTATGGTCAGTCGAACTAGGGTCTTTCACATAATTTTATTTGATAAATTGTAATAATGTAATCAATTTTGGTTCATACCTATGTATTATTATAATGCAGTCTATAAGTTATATATTATCTGTATTTTATAGTTTATTCCATACGTATGTTAGAGTTCACATTATTTCAATTTAAGTCGTAGTTATTGTCTTAGATTTATCTATATACACCGCTGATTCTTCTCCATGGAACATATCCGTCCTAAGGTCGCTTGGAAGAGATTGCTATTAGTAATTAGGCCCTTTGTACTAATTTCACATTTTCAAATGCACAATATTATATGTGTATAATGGTGTACAATAAATATTAAATAAATAAATATACGAAACTTCATATCGTAACAAAAGCGCAGGACGATTAAAAACCTACAAACATCACGTTCCTATAAACATCCAACTACGATAAAAATAAATGTTACAAAAAATTCTTTCCTCCGTCATTAATGTGTCTTATAACAAAAATATCTCAGGTTTTTTTCCCTCCAAATAATTTATTGGGATATAACAACAATTAGGCCGCGGAGCGGTAATATTTCCGTGTCTAAAAATAAAATCAGTCAATAAGAATAAGTATTTATATATACAGTATGTGTCCAAAACTGTTCATTTAAATTCCCATTTGTGTCTTTATTTTTAAAGATCGGTAGTGTGGTCAGGGCCGCGAGTTGGCCAGATAAAATAGTAAAAGGTCCAGGCTGGGATTGGCTAAACAGCGCCAAAGACAAAGCAAAATTATATGCCTTGAATGATGCTTTTACCCGAAAGGGATCCATACGAAAAAAATATTTAATCATGAGTTTTAATATTTAATCTGTTTATATCTGTTTTTTTTTTGCATAGAATAAATAAAGCATATTGTTATTATCTTCGTTTTAAAATATTTAACTACAATTTAAATGATTGTAGGTAGAGTTTATAAAGAGTTTCAAAGAAAACGAATGCATGCGTAAATGAAAAATATATATCCACTGTATTATAGTAGCAACTTTATAAATCTATATACCAAATAAATACAATTGAAGTGTCTGTTTGTAATGTCGAATTTTTTTTTCTTTTTACCGAATATATATGAATGTATATATGATATCTATATCAAAAACACAATTTATAAAAAATAAAATCTGTCTATTAATTCGGGCTAATTTCCGGAACGGCTTCACCGATTTTGAGGGGACTTAGGTTTTTCGAAATTATTAGGGTTCAGCGTAAAATAACTAATAATCATGAAATTTAGAATAAAATTCGATTCAACGCACAGTTTCACTGACATGTGTTTGAACTTGTGAGAAATAGTTTTACTTTATCTTAGTACCGAAAAAAATTAAGAAATATAATTAGGGTTCCTTATAAAAAAAAAAACGCAGTGAAGAACATATGAAACGCTGTCACGGATACACAGCAAGTTAGTTATGAAGTTAACTAGCTAGATTCCTACAATACTACTAATTCTCGACTTAAAAATTAACGACTCATCTGACTGACAGAGAAACGCTTCTTTTTATCAAACGCAACGAAAGATATAAACATTTTATTAGATAATTAATTTACGTTTTATTTTATAATGACCTATTTAGCAAATCATCTCGTGCAGCCCACCACAACCCGAACAGCTCAGCACAAGCGCTGCGCAGTTTTCGTAGTCATTTATTTAAAAATATAATTGTTACAATTGTACTTAATTATTACAGTCAGTCTTAAAAATAAATAACAGGGAAACTACAGACTACTTAATGCTAAGCTATATATGTATATAGCAATCTTCTCGCGTCCTCTTGCAGCTCAAGCAGTTTAGCAGCGGTGTGCCGTGTGTTTCCCTAACTATTTTTTTTTTTGGTTCTTTATTTAAAAAATTATTACAAATGCAGTTTACAAACATAAATTACATATTATAATAAAATTAAAAAATTAAAATACAAATAAAACGTAAAAAAAAAAAAACACAGTTAGAGAAACTACACATACTACACTTACTAACTAAACTACGAACTAATAGGGGACACGGGGAAACCGCATCAGGGCTATTCCCTTCGACGGTGGCCACTCTTTTGTCCGCGCCTACGGACAAGTCTGCTGGGTGAGACACACAAGGTGCGTCCCTGGTGTAGTAATCTTTTGAGTTTCTTGGGAGATAATCCTTCCATCGATCGGTCTCTGAGGGGTCAGGGAGATGCGCCCGATCTGTACGGGTCATAGTCTCAGTTATAATGACCTTTTAAATAAAAAGATGTATTCGATTCGATTGTTCGAAAAAAAAAAATGGTACACCAAATCATTATGATTACATTGTAAAAACTTAACACAAATTATCGCAAACAAATATATTTAACAAAAGGAACAAAAAGTTGTTTACGAAATTCTTGAGGGCAATCGTAACTGTTTGATCTTTTTTATGTATTAAAAAACAATAAAAAAACAGTAGTTATTGATCGACCAAATTCCCTAGGAAATTTTTAATGAATTATGGCTTAAGGATTTCATACTTTGGTAGCTTTTCATATAAGTTCAAAATATATGGAGTACTTTTAATTGCATGTAAATAGAGATGCGAGTAAATAATACTTCTCATCGATGAGCAATCGTTCATTACTAAATTATGGAATAATACTGACTAATCTCTTTTTTATTATGAATAAAATAAATTAGATTTGTCATAAATAAAAAGAAACAAGGAAGTAGTTGTTGCTAAAAATAATATTGTTCGTAATAACATTATAATTGTTTAACGATTAAGTTATTTTTGCAAGCGGCCCCCAAGTTAGCAGCCCAGTTGACAAGGTTCCACCGATAACCCTAGGGTTTCCCGGCCATAGGAATATTTCTCTTATCTTTTTTATTTTAATAGTTTTATACGGTTATTATTTAATAATAATATATAACATAAATGTTTCCACTTTGGTCGGCTTGTGTTCTGCGTTTCATATATAAGGAAGATCAAGGTGTGAATTTAATTGAAACACCGTTCGCTTTGGTTTATTCTAAATTTAATTGAAATCATCAGTGAGTAGTTCGGCCGGATTCCGCGTCCGATCCGCGTCCAACTCTAAAATCAGCCTGAGCTTTCGGTTAAGGAAAACATCGTGAAGAAACCGTAGCGTGGTGGTAGGGCATTTTGTAATAATGCCCGCCTGGGTAGTTATCACCCGTAAATTTGAAAAACCTGTCGCCAAATACCAATAGGTGTGTTCCGGCAGCATCACTTGAGAAACAATACATCTAGGCTTAGTGTGTTTACCGTCCTGGACCACATCATCACTTAACATCAGGTGAGATTGTGGTCATAGCACTGAGTAAAGAAAATATTCAAATGACGCTAAATGCTGCATTCTTAGTATTTAACGACATTTCTTACACTTGTCAATTTTTTTTAGATGTTTACTATTAGAATATAGTTAATTAATATATACATACATACATACATACATATCATCACGCCTTTCTCCCGTGGGGGTAGGCAGAGATTACGTCCTTCCACTTGCTACGATCTTGGCATACCTCTTTCGCTTCCTCTACTTTCATGAGCGCTTTCATACATGCTCGTCGATTATGGGTACTTTTTACCTGGCCTTTATTTAAGACATGATTGATTTGGTCTAGATACATTCGCCTAGGTCGACCCTTACCGACTTGCCCATTCACCCTCGCCTTATAAATTAATTTCGTTAATCTTCTCTCATCCATCCTCTCTACATGCCCAAACCAACTAAGCATGCCTTTCTCTATTTTGGTCAGCACATCCTCTACCACACCACAGCGTTCCCTTATCATACTATTCCTGACTTTGTCAATCGTCTTCACTCCAGCTATACTTCTCAGACTTCTCATTTCCACTGCGTTAATCTTACTTTCATGCTTCTTCTGCCAAACCCAGCATTCACTACCATACCTAAGTGTAGGGACCAGGACTCCTCGATGCACAGCCAAACGCGCCTTTTCAGTCACTTTCTGGCTGCACATGAAGTTACGCATTAATATATAATGCAAACTAAATAATCGGTAGAATAATTGTAGCAAGGGGTTAGGAAATTATTTTAGTAAATAATTTTACATTTTGCATAAAGAACTATCATAATAAATAGGTATTGTACATTGGTAATTTTATAAACACAGCGACGATATCTTGATTAAACCGGCTTGTCAATAATTACTATGCAATTAGAGTAAATTATTAATAAGAGAACGTGAGAGGAGAATCATAATTATAAACTTTATCTAATTATTACTACGGAATATTCTATTCAGAGGTCATGTATATCGATTATTATTGTGGGTTGACGACTTATATTAATAACACATCTTATTATATCTTTTAAGTTAGATAGTATCTTAGAAATACATTTTGTCAGCGATCTTTATTTATTATTCCATACATCCATCCATTCAACGGAAAGACGTCCACTTCTGGACATAGCTCTCCCACAAAGATTTGTATGACGACCGGACTTGCGTCTCCTGCATCCAGCGGACTCCTGCGACTTACCCAGCTCGTCGGTCCACCTTGTGGGTGCGCTGCGTCATCCAGCATTGGCAGCGGAATTAGACAGCTTCCAAAAGACGTGACAGATGAAAAGCATTTGAAGCGAAATTAGCTATTATTATCCGAATCGTTTACAATTAATTTTCATAAAACAACTCTTTAATTCAATCAAATATGTACAATTTATGAAATCAAAAATTCTTTATTTAATTTGGGCTCTTGGAAGGCGCTTATGAACATCAAAAATTACCACCGGTTCTGAAAACAACCCAATCGAGAAGAGCCGGCAAGAAACTCGATCTGGTTTTCTTTTAAAATGTTTTTTTAAGTATTATATAAATTATATAATAGCATAATAACAATAAACTGTTTTAGTTGAAGCACAGACAGAAGTATCATTTCCAGACATCACTATCGTTCACATAATAATCCATCCTGTAATAACCTTTGGACATTAAAACCTGTTTGACATAGAGCTTAAACTTATTGTTTGGTGAATCGGTGATGTCCTTTGAGAACATGTTGTAGAACCTAACACTATTACCTAAGAACCTTTTATTGGCCGGTTAATTTGTGATTACTTCTGGTATTAAAATTATGCCGGCCGATTACTGTATCGAACTTCTTTAAATTTTTGCGTACGTACATTAAATTATCAAAAATGTATTATGAGAGCAAGGTTAATATAAAACTATATTCCTCAAATTTATTCGTCACTGATTCGTTAGGTTGTAAATGACTTGAACTGTAGGTTTTTGTATTACAAATATGGTCAAGATAATAAGTAAGATTAACGCAGTGGAAATGAGAAGTCTGAGAAGTATAGCTTGAGTGAAGACGATTGACAAAGTCAGGAATAGTATGATAAGGGAACGCTGTGGTGTGGTAGAGGATGTCGTGACCAAAATAGAGAAAGGTATGCTTAGTTGGTTTGGGCATGTAGAGAGGATGGATGGGAGAACATTAACGAAATTAATTTATAAGGCGAAGGTGAATGGGCAAGTCGGTAAGGGTCGACCTAGGCGAACCTATCTAGACCAAATCGATCATGTGTTGAATAAAGGCCGGGTGAAAAGTACTCATAACCGACGAGCATGTATGAAAGCGCTCATGAAAGTAGAGGAAGCGAAAGAGGTGTGTCAAGATCAAGTAGCAAGTGGAAGGAAGTAATCTCTGCCTACCCCCACGGGAGAAAGGCGTGATGATATGTATGTATGTATGTAAATATGGTCAAAAATGCCGTAAGACATTAAGCTATGGAAGTTAACAAAATAGACTAACCAAGTAGTAACAACATATGTTAATGGGTGAATCATTCGAACTGCATATGCAGCTGAGCTTAACCGTCTCGCCAAAGTTTGTATTTTGATATGGTAGCATATTATAATAGAAGTGCACATTCGAATACCCTCAAATGATACTTTTTTTTTCTTTGTCTACATAACATACATAGGCTCACGCCTGTTATCCCCGAAGGGTTAGGCAGAGGTGAAATAGCGAACTACACCCCCACATTTCGCCGAGCTTAGTTTCGTCCCAATTGTGACAGGGGGCGAGCCTGTCGCCACGCCGGGCACAAATTCCAAACTCCGGGATGATACTGAGTAGAAAAACTTGACCCGACCAGGGGATCGAACCCGAGACCTCAGAAGGGCAGTCGCACAGTAATACAACTGCGCCACCGAGTCAGTTGTTTGTTTCTTTTTCTAGGTTTAACATTTTTCCATCGTTTTATATCGTATAGACATTAAACAAACAAAAAATACTTATTTTTTTAATAGCATATAAAATATACATGACTAAATAAAATAGTAAAAAAATTATATGCCTATTTCACTTTAAAAAAAATTGTTACTAGGCTTTAAAAAGTAATAACCAAGAAGTTTAAATGCTCATTAAAATTATTAACGAAAATATATATATATATATAATCTTCTAACCATTTGGAGGCCAATTTCGAGACGATTTAGTGTCGTTAGGTGCCATGTTTCTACTGTAATTGACCTTATAAAAACAAATAGTTTCCTTTAGTGAATACATTCATGAGTTTATCGACCTTATCCGTGTCTCGATAAGTTGGTCTAACAATAATTGTAAGAACGATTATAGTTATTGTTACTACGGTAAACACGGGGAGAATCACATTGAGTTATAATATATTGTTTTATAAGAATAACCGGTTTGAACATTTCTAGACGAGGGATTACTGTAAGGTGGTAACACACTTTTAAAATGCCACGACATGCGACGTCATGTCGTATATTTATACTATTATAGTGCTTTTACTAATAGAAGATTTGATTTGTTTTTTTTTATACGGTATATAGGCTCATTGCTTTGACCACAATCTCACCTGGTGTTAAGTGACGATGTGTTTCAGGATGGTAAACACATTAAGCCTAGAGGTATTGGTTCTCAGGTAATGTTGCTGGAACACACCTATTGATGTTTGGCGACAGGTTTTCTAACTTGAGGGTGATAGGTACCCAGGCAGGCATTAGTTTTAAATGCTCTACCACCATGCGATACAGTGACACTGACCATGCATTAAGCATTACTCGCACAACACTGCACACACACTCCTGCACATAACACGCAGGTACATAGGTCCTGCAAGGAACCTTTTTTTTATGTTAAATAAAAAAATGTAGGGATTAGATAGGATCCAACTCGCGAGTGAGTTTGCATACTGAGGTAACGGCCAAGCCGAGGTTCGAACCCTTGTGCTAGTTACCTTTTGCGGCTGAGTGCCTTCAGCACTCGCCCCCAAAGTTCGGTGAAGCTGTAAAGGCCCCTCCGGTCAACAGCATTAGCTAGGTTAGAAAAAAAAAAAACATACTCCAGACGCGTCATGACGCGTAATCAACATGTAGCATGGCGTGTTATAAATGTGTTTCCGTCTTTAGAAATATAGATAGCATCACACACGGCGGTGTTTTCAACATGCGATCTCAATCGGTTTGTACCGAGTGAAAAATTCAAAATATCAATCCTTTTTTTCTCTAAAGCGTCAGAACAGTGGCAGTGTTCAGTCAGAAATCGATGTATTTTTGATTTGATGTCAATCTAAAAATTAAGATTCTTGGCTTGGCGTTTTTTTTTACGATCATGCTATCAATAAACATTACGGTCTAATTTTAAAATTATACAGTATATGAAAACAAATATTCAAGAACTAATCACATACGCTGTTTTTATTCTGATGTCATTTGAACAACTATAAATTGTTTTATAAATGAAAAAAGTTTATGTTGACCACACTAGTAATCACTAGTACTTACCTAAAATGTATAAATAATAATTATTTCAATGGGAAAACATTACACATATTATAAAAAAAAAAACTGTTAAAAACGAACGCATCGTTTACGAAGTGTTCATAATATAGAAATAATTAACAGATTAAAAATTTTAATAATTAACAAATTATAAAGTTTGGATTTATCCGAAAAACACGTATAGTTTGGCAAATGAGTTCAGCCGCCATAAATTTCATTGTCACTTCTCACCAATAACAAGAACTGTAAATACATTAAAAACTATTAATTATTTATTTATCGCAACTAAATATATATGATAATTAACAGTCACATTATAATTTATTGTTTCACATTATTTCGAATTATTGTTATACATGTTTTACTGGTTATATATTCCTATGTGTGTTATGATATTATGAATTCTATACTTATGAATTCTATATTAGACGTAAATTATTCTGTACAGTAATACCCCGCTTTACGCGAGGGATACGTTCCGAAAAAAATCGCGATAACTGAAATTCGCGTATATCGAGGTTTATGATATTTTAATACGAAAAAATACAAAGCATTTTAATCAATCACTTTAATTCTAACAACACTTTATGCAATACATGCTCTTATTTTTTTACGGAAAAATACATCTATTGTCTTTACGTTATGTTTATACGCACTCTTTCGCGTAATGCGAGGCATTAGAGCGCGAAATTTGAATTCGCGTTATAGTGAAACCGCGCGTAACGGGGGTCGCGCTAAGCGGGGTATTACTGTATAAAGCTCGTTGTACTTTTTACTACGACTTGAATATGAAACCATTATCGGTACAATAATAATGTACTATTGTTTAGAAGTAGACACGACTGACTACAATAAAGAAATAAAATAAGATTTTATAGTTGACTAAATTTTCCAAAGTAAAATAAATAAAATGTAATTGTCTATAATTCAATGTGAATTTATTTATTCTTATATAACTTTTAAACGTGTTATAAATTTCGTTTCTATTTGTTATATTTACGTCTATACTAATAAATGAAATTGAAGTATCTGTTTGTAATGTCAAAATTATTATATGTTACTGAACAGATACGACACCAATACCAAAAACACAATTTTTAAAATTTTTGTTTGTCTGTCTGTCTGTTTGTACCGGGTAATCTTCGGAACGGTTGGACGGATTTTGACGGGACTTTTTTGGTAGATAGTTGACGTTAAAAACGTAAAAAAAAAATTAAAACTCTTAAAAAATTTCATAAAATCCGATTCAATGCACAGTTTTACGGGCAAGTGGTTGAATAAGAAATATTTTTACTTTATCTTAGTACTAAAAAAAAATTTAGGGTTCCGTATAAAAAAAATAAAATACATGAAATGCGGGCGCAGCCGCGGGCACACAGTTAGTTTGTCTATATAATTATTCACTGCATTTTACTACCTCCAGAATATCTCTATAATGAGTTAGTAAAAGCCTAAACCCTGCAAAAAATTCAAAATCGATTCATTAGGAAGGTAGGTGCCTCATGGTGTGCTAGAGGAATGTGGACCTGCATATTGAAACCACTTTCAAGTCGCCGAAGACCCAAAGGCTCCACGAAAGAAACGAAATCCTTGTAATGTACTAACCGATCCAGAAGACGAGATAACTGTTATATTTTGTTTATATCAGAGAGATTAAGTGTGCTCACACCAACCCGCCGCTAAGGACGCATAGGGGGTTCCTCCCTGGCAGCGGTATATGACATGCTCCGATCTACAACTGTCGCCTGAGAAACAGGTAGTTCTAGTTCAGGTGGCAATGGTCTTTAGTCTTTAGGATTTTTTATATTTGGTGTAATAAATACAAATTTTTGCACATTAGACAAAGGTAGGTACATGGGGCATGTAACTGACAATGTTTTGCCTTTTTTACTATAGGGTTAGTTAGCGTCATATTTTTTATGCCCTTGCACTGGCTCAAAAGTAAGGTCAAGGACTCGTCAAGTCAGCAGTGTTTAGTTAGATAAAAAGTGTATTGCAATTTGGTGATTTTTTGGTGTCGACTTTATTTATTTAATCATGCTCCTCGTTTTAAATAAATTTTGCCAAATGTTATCTCATGGTAACATTTAGTTAAAACTTAGTAAATAAATAAAACAACTGAGATTTAAATAATAAGTTAGTAAATGATATGTTTTTTTTGTTTTTCGAGTTATTTGTTGAAAGACAAAGAAAGACGTTGTCTTTTATATCTAAAAGAATAAGGAATTATTAATACTAGAAACTACATTGAATTTAAATAGAGAATAAATTCCCCGTAGGAAATATATACGGACAAAATGAAACACAGTTCCAAAATCCGGGGTCAATTCCTTCCGTATTCCGACCCTCATTCCGGTGAAATGTACTAGGAACACATAAGAATGTGGATACTAAAGAACACCTGAAAGTGAGAATTCCAGGAACTTAAAATCATTAAATTTTGAACTTTAACATCCAAGTAATAAGGTCCTACTCCAATATTCAATTTTAGAATGATAAATAAATTTGAAAAGAGGATCTTGAGTGATCTACAGTTATTTCTTAATTTGAACTTTATAGCTTTTATCATACGAACCAAAAAAGTTAGTTTATCGAAGGTCTCTTACTATATGAAGTTTAAGAAATATTTTCGACTGGATAATGGAAGAGAACTGACTATGAAAGTATTAGTTCCTGGTAACTTGGATATGCATGGACTTATCTCGCCGTTAAGGTGTTACTACTCTCTCTCTCTTCAAAGAGGTCTCTTTAACTAGCTGTATGCACGCGGTTCCGCCCGCGTTCCGTATATTCTTCACTGCGCGATATTATAGCTTTGAAATAATCATTGAAAGGTAGTGTTTTGATGGAATGATTGTCGATTGAATCGTATTTTGTTCACAATTCCAATTTCTATGTTCGTTCCTTGCTTCAGAATTATACCAATGCTTTATAATTATGAGGGGTAGGGGTAAAAGTTTTGGGGGGCTGGTCAAATATGACCAATATTTTAGTTACGTAACATTCGGACGGCTCCGTTTTAGCACGCTTTCAAAACACGAGATGAGCCACCAACATAAACTAGTATAGGGCATTATTGCTAGTAATTACTGTTATATGATAGTGTAGTAAGATATACGTGTCAGTATTAACCCGTTTTTGTTATCTAATCACAAAACATGTAGGTTGGTCACTCACTAATATATTAGTTTAACCGGAATCCGGACGGAGCGTAATACAGATAGGTAACTAACTAAATAGAATTAATTATGCTCGGAAGAAAATAGTACAGCCTTTACACATTTTCGATGTGTGCTCTTTATTTGGATCTAACTAAACCATTTGAAGTCTTAAAAAAAATAGTAAAAATTATTTAATTTTTTTTTTACATTTCTGATGTTAATTTCTCAACATCCCAAGTATATTTAATGTGTCGAGTACCCATAAAAATGAAACAATAGAAAGACAATAGGAAAACAATGGAAAGCTGGCGCAAACGCCGGGAAGGTGCTTAAGGTGTTAAATTGCTTATTATTAACCAAAAAGATAAATAAGTACGTATACAACAATAAAATGTGTTTTTAAATTAATAATACTTGCGTTCGATTACCATTTTTATTTTCAATAGCTTTAATGTGTAAGACATTAAAAAGTTCAAAATAAAATTTAAGTTAAAAGGAAATTGAATCGATGTTTTGAAAAAAATGTTGAAAATAGTTCACGATAAAGTCGTTTTGACACAGAAAACAATGTCAAAAAGAACGTTACTAAGGTAATAATCAGCACAACGAATTATGTTTGACAAGAATTCATTATAAATTATTTTCAACATCACGGTTTATTTTTCTTAAAAGTAAACTCGAATGTTGATTTGTTAATATCTATTCGTTATTTTTCACGTTTTATGCTTATTCTTGTTATAGTTGTCGATAATATATTAATTAACATCGGTGAAATGTTCAATTACTAGGTATGCTAAATCTATACTAATAATAAAAAGGCTAACGACACGAAATCTGTACATTAAAGATATTTAAGAAAAAATTATAGGCTTCAGAATAGACTACAGAACACATTTCGATAGTTTAAAAAAATGTTGTCTGTCTGTTTATTAATTTGTTCGCCAATCACGCAAAAAACTGCGAAACCGAATTCGATTAAAGTTGGTAAAGACATACATTGCATCCACAGGGAGAATATAAGCTGTCAGACATATCACAGCTAGGAAAAAATGAATCTCTTCTATAAGTGCCTAACATAATATAGGGCCTTGAACCATTTTTTATCTCCCCTCCCTAAAAATTGCAATGTCGATATATCTAACGCAATATCTAATCCGACACAATATGTTCCACATCGGTTAACGCATATATTAATAATATAACAGTTGTAAACAAAGAAAGAACTAAAAGTGGCAACAGACAATTCTTCGTAAAAACTATATGTAAATTTATTGCAAGGTTTTATTTTTATCTATGAAATATTATTAAAAAAAAAACATTATTTTATTAATAATTTTATTGTACTTTTCTATTTATTTTTTATATTATAAATTGTAGTATAAGATAATATATTTATGTTGTTATATGATTGGTTATAAGCAAAATCAGCAGTATGTTCTCTTACAATAAATAAATAAATATAGAGAAGAAGTCAAAAATGTAATAATGATTTATTTATTAAGGAAACGATCAATCATATACATTTTTGTGTTAAGAATTATTGGCAAATAAGTATACCTAAAGTACCATAAACATATTAAACTTAGTTTATTCTTTGACACACATCTCTGTGCTTCCGCTAACATTATTAAGACTACGATTTGTATAGTTTTTTTATATGACAAAAAAAATGATAGATATTATATTTATAAAAAAAAAAAGAACCAGATCGAGTTTCTTGCCTGCGGTCTTCTCGACTGGGTTGTTTTCCGAACCGGTGGTAGTGTTTTAGACGTTCATAAGCGCCTTCTTAGGGCCTAAATTGAATAAATAAATTTTGATTTTGATTTTTTATTTTCTTGCGACACAATCACAGCGTAATCAATTACTATAACTCGGAATTTGAATGATCTCCCGCGATACAGGAATTAATTCCTAGTGCGGGGATTAATAGACATATATTTGTGTGTTAAATTTGTAAAAATAATAAAGATTTTTGTAATTTTTTTTTGTATTTAGTTATTTACACCATATATAACTCAAGAACGGCTGAATCGATTTATGATGGTCGATTTATTGGATTGGTGTCCGCCCTATATAGAAAAGAAAGAAGGAATATATTTTTTTTATACCAGCGAACACACTAAAACACAATTCACACAACAGTAAGATTCAAATAAAATTTTACAGAACTGTTAGTCGCTAGGAAACGGTAGACAACTCAGCATAAACTGGCTGTCACCATTACAAATGACCAGCGCTGATTTTCAGTTGTGACCAAGTGAGTTTTAACAATATTAAACCCTTGAGCACTTACCCGCGCGTTTACGCCAGCTTTCCATTGTTTTCCTATTCTCTTCCTATTGTTTTATTTTTATGGGTACTCGACACATTAATAAACATTGTAATATATTAACCGAGTTGCATGCAATATAGTTTAAAATAAAGGAAAAATTAATATAAATATTTATATGTCATGTCGATTACCCATAAAAATGAGACAATGGAAGACAATAGGAAAACAATTGAAAGCTGGCGTAAACGCCAGGATATTGCTCTAGGGGTTATTAAATACATGCATGATAATTTATGAATAGCCTATATAGATATAAACGGTCTAGTCTAACAAGGACAGCAAATTAAACAAAAAATAACAAAGCTGAAATGAATTAAATAGCTGAGACGCACCGATTTCACAATTATTAATGATATTAAAACAAAGGATATATTGAAGTAAATATATGCTGATTAATAAAATAAATATTTATTTACTTTTTAGTGCGTTTTATAGTTTATTCTTTTGAAGTCGGTTTTTGTTTTTAATTAAAAAAAGTTTTTTTAGTCATACGTTGACGACTGAGTTGATATTTAGTACCTATTACTATATATTTTGTTTTAGTGGGTTTATGTATATATATGAGAATTACGTTTTGACCAATCTACTACTTTTAAAATGTCTTCATTCATTAGATTAATGGCGCAGTCATCATTTTCAGGCTTACAAGATATACATATATAGCTGTAATCATCTGAATAAATGTGATATTTACACTGTGCATGTGTTTATGGATTTGGCTATATCAAAAACTATAAAGTGTAAAACAACATTGATCCCAACACTGAACCATATGGGATACCTCTGTTACCGGTGCGTGGTGAAGAATGAATAATTGAACGGTAAGGTGGACTTATCTCAATTTCCCTGAGTTCCACTGATCGGATCCTGTGGACCACCTCAGGAGTGTACTGCATGGATTAAAAAAAATAATTTGCAAATCGGTCCACAATTGACGGAGATATCCGTTAACAAACATACAGACGAATTGATAACCTCCTTTTTGAAGTCGGTTAAAATAGAATTACTTAATAAGTTATTTGAAAAAATGTGATAACTTCAATATAATACCTCACTGATGGATAAAAAGACAAAGCCAAATTAACTTTTATAAATATTATTTTAAAGAAAACAAAATAACATAAGAACCTACATAAAAACATGTACTGTGTTAATTAAGTTGAAATCGCATCATAAATTAAGACATACACACGCATTTATTTTTAAAGAAAACAAGTAAAGAAACGCAGTCCTATTTTGAAGTCAAGTGGAGTTCGATTGCTTAAATACCTACTAAACTAGTCAACTGTAGCTCGGTCAAACCCATAAAACGTTAACTTTGTAAGAAGCAATAAAAGGTTTATACTGTCAAATGCACGAGAAAAGACTAAAGTGTAGTCTAAAGTATAGTAGGATAACTATTACATCGGAAAAAATCAGGAAACAAAATATGAAAAAAAAAAAAATCATATTCTCATATATTTTGTATAGAGCTGTTTTATTGGTTCAAAGGCGCTATGAAGTTTACCGGGTCAGATAGTATATAAATGTGAGAATAGACAATAGACAGAATATTACAATAAAATTAGAATTTAGAAGAATAAAAAGAATTTTACTACACATATACTTCAATTAGTTCTTCTCAGAAGATAGAAATAATTAAACATTTACGCCCATATCTATAAATAGTTCGTATCTGCGATAAGGATTACAACTAGTGCGGATAGCAACTTTATTATTTTTGTACATCTGACCTTTGGTCAATAAATTTTATTATTAATAACAATAATAATAATTTATTATCAGGAAACAGATTTATCATATTTCGCAACGTCATATTTCGTTTCATAACTTGTTTTCTTTAAAAATAAATGAGTGCGTATGTCTTAATTTATGATGCGATTTCAACTTAATTAACAGTACATATTTTTATGTAGGTGCTTATGTTATTTTGTTTTCTTTAAACTAGTATTTAATAAAAGTTAAGTTCGCTTTGCCTTTTTATCCATCAGTGGCGTATTATATTGAAATGATTATATTTTATCGAATAACTTATTAAGTAATTCTATTTTTAACCGACTTCAAAAAGGA
The DNA here is from genome assembly GCA_014132275.2 of Samia ricini. NCBI lineage: Eukaryota > Metazoa > Arthropoda > Insecta > Lepidoptera > Saturniidae > Samia > Samia ricini. The sequence continues at coordinate 26,628,854 of AP028168.1, forward strand.
GGAGGTTATTAATTCGTCGGTATGTTTTTTTTGTATGTTTGTTACCCGATTTCTCCGTCAATTGTAGACCGATTTTTTTTTAATCCAAGAAGTACACTCCCGGGGTGATCCCACAGAATCCGATCAGCGGAACTCAGGAAAAATCACTCGAATATTATAGACATTTAGTACACGTATTTTAGTACATTAGAAATTTTGTCTCTGTGTTAGTATTTTGTCTGTCTTTTGTGAAACGAATGTAAACAGTATTAAGTAAGTTCGAAAAAGAAGATGCAAAGTCTTTTTAATTAATTAAATAATTATGGAAAACTTAAATATTTAATGTAATTATCATTTATGATGAGCCAGAAATAAAGTTATGTGCAAGCGAGGTTGCAAGGCTCTACTAAGCAAACATAAATGTACAACCTGTACAGTAATTTACGACAGGATTTCAGAGGTTAAAATTAATTGTGTGTCATTCGTACCTATTTATTCTTTTTTCATAATCATTCTTTACCAACTAAGTGCGTATTAAAAACAAAGTATGTTTAAATATTCTATATAAATGTAAAATTAAAGTTTGTATGTATGTTCGTTATGCGTACTTGTTTGTAAACCATGCATCAGACTGTGATGAAACCTGGAATCAAGATGGACCGACGTTCTCGTGAAGGTCGCGGGAATCCGCTGGATACGGGGATTTTTTTACAGGATATAGGCTTAGTGCTTTTACCACTATTTCACCTGATATTAAGTGACTTGTAAGACCGGTCGTTGTGGAGATCTGTGTCGGGTAGCTCTATGTCCAGCAGTGGACGTCTTTCGGTTGACATAATGATGATGCCCTGAATACTTCCAAGAAGAAAGGATAGAATAGTTTTCTCTCAGCCTTTTTTTGGCTGACTAATGCTGTTAATAGTTTCACTAGACTTGGGGAAAATAGTGACTAACTTAAGAGCACCAGAGTGGTACAAATGTTGGTTTAGATTTTTTTTAAATTGTGTTTTTAACTATAACCTCATCTGATGTTAAGCGACGATGTGGTCTAGGATAAGCTACTAAGCCTAGAGGTATTGTTTCTCAAGTGATTCTGCCGGAACTCACTGTAGATGTTGGCGACAGGTTATCAAAATTGATAGTGGTAGCTACCTGTGTGGGCATTAATTGTAAATACCTTACTACCACGATGTTTTCTTTCACACCGGAAGCGAGACCTCATTATAGAGTTGGATAGGTAGGTTCGAACCTACGTTTATTGAAGTGGAATCCGACCGCACTTAATACTCAGCCATCATGGTTACATAATATTAGGGGACATTTAGGTATTACGTAAGTTTCAATAGCAGTAAATGTATTTTTATAATTATGTAAATGCTTACGTAATTATTGAGGGAGAGGGGTAAGCTTGCTATTGCTACGTAATACATGAACGATCCCTTAGTAATATTGCCCAACTACTTGTTCTTTTTTTTTACACAATGTAGGCTCAGTACTTTGACCACTATCTCACCTGATATTAAGTGAAGATGTGGTCCAGGATGGTAAACACACTAAGCCTAGAGGTACTTACTGCTGGTGTTTTACTAAAATACAAATTGTTTATTATGAATCGTGCCTACAAATATAAAAATAAAATCCTTTATTGAACGGAAAATCACAGAAAGTATTCCACGCAAACACAATAGCAATAAAAAAATAAACACCACCAACAAAACATGTTATTAACAACACTCGTTTTTATCAATGGCGCCGCAATCATAAAATTGAAAATAGGTTTATTACTTTGTCTCATTCACAATTATTATCATTTAAAAAAAACCCCCCCCTGAGATTTTCAACACAATATCTTGCGAACGATAAAGTTAAATTAGTAGTCGTTTTTCTATTTGATCTTATGTCACCATAGTGTAACGTTCGATCAGTCATTTGATTTATTATTTTTTACACGTGTCATCCATTGTTTTCAAACAATTCACTAGTAATGGGTTTTTAATGACGTATGCTTGATAAATTGTGTGCACAGCAGAGCACTACTATTTAATAAAAATCACTCTGTATTCTAGGACCACGTTAATGAACGACAACATACAAAAATCCGGCAGCGAACAAGGACGTACTTCGATCCTCAACTAGGCGATCTTCCTGTACTCGCTGCCAGAGTGATTCCTGTATACTACTCGAGGATACATGCGTTCTGTAAAGGCCTTTAGATCCGTTTAGTCCCTTAACCACAGTAGGTTTAGCGCAGAGCAAATTCCGCGAAATTTACGTCTCACGTATGAGCCAAACCGAGGTTCGTATCACTCTGTTGCCTTTCTCTCTCGGTTCGTTTCAGTTAGCAGCAAGAATGTAAAGAGAAACATGTCATCATCATCAAAAGATCATTTCAAAAAAGTTAATAAGCCATTTTCGTTTCTAGTATTTTTCTTTTATATATTATACTAGCTGGTGACTGCGGCTCCGCCCGCGTTTTATATGTTTTGTGCATATGACGTTTCATTTATAGCTAATTTAAAAAAAAACAAATAAATGAATAAAAGTAAGAGTATTTTGTTTTTATTAGCGGAAAAAAATGTATATAAGCGTAAATTGAAGTGGAAAATGTACAAAAGAGTAAATCGAAAAAAAAAATGAGAGAGGATCGGTAGAATCAAAAAAATACCTGTCTACGAAAAATACTGCGTTGAAAGGTATTATTCCTATCCCGATATGTTCAGTAGTTTTGAGGTGATAGTGCGTCAAAGGAACCCCATTATATAAATGCCTGGCTTTTGTTTTATGGGAGCAAATAAATTAATAAACAAACAAATTGAGAAAACATGGCAAAGGGCTCATAGCCTATAACCATTTACGATTAATTCCGCGTCGAATGGTTGTGGTTTCATGCTGATCGGTTTAGTAGTTTTTCGAGTTTACCTCGGACAAAGAAAACAAACTTTGCTTATATATATATAGATTGGCTGCTCTCCATAGTTTTACCCGCGCATTTCCGGATCCCGTAAGGGTTTCGGAATAAAAACTACCATATGTCACTCCCTGGATTTCAAACTATCTCCATAACAAATTTCATCAAAATAGGCCCTGTAGTTTTAAGTTACATACAAAAATACAAATCTTTCCTGGTTAGTATAGATATACAATAGTTAATGTATTATTTTGTCTGTATTTCCGCTAGTGGGCTTATAACTCGAAAATTATGGGCTGAACTAATTTACATAATTCTTATATAAATCATAGCAGTATACGTTCAGTATTCGTTCTTGATACGTTTTAGTGTATATTTCAATACATATGGTTATACTCGTATATGGAAACATTATCAGGATTATATTAAATAAATTAACAAAAGATTTTAAAATTTAAAGGTTGAAAAATTATGAAGAATATCCATTTTTTTCTGGCACTAGAGCCATATGTAGTTTAAACATAATACAATAAAAACTCATTTTAAGGTCACTCGATTTAACGGCGATCTCCCTGAAACGTCGAAATTACCTAACTTTACTTGGTCTACCTTGTTGATTGATATTGATTTTTATGGCAAATCAAATTCTAAAATTCTGTATTCAATTTAGACCTTGAACGTCAAAATACTACTACCGTTTCGGACAACAACATAGTTATCGAGAAAACCCGTCAAGGAACTCGATCTGGATATTTTTCTTCTCTCCATTTAACGAGAACTCTCAATAACGCCATAAAATAATATGCAGACTCTTGTGTCACTATACAGAGTTTATACTGCATTTATTACTAAAACAATAATTCCATTGACTTTTGTAACACTGTTATATTTTAAACTATAATCCGAACGTCGGTAAAGACAATCGTCAAACAGCCATCGCTTTCCATATAAATACATCCGCATTGTTTCAACTGCACCGCGTGTTTTTCAGGTCAAGGTCATGTTATATGCATTATGTTAAATAATAGCAGCTAAGGTACATCGGTTGCATATTAGCACACTAGTGTATTTATTTATAATAAAATTTGCATGTTACTTAGTGATATTATGTAAAATATTACACCAACATAGAATATGTAGGTATAAATATATAAAGAAAATGTATTTCTTTAATTTTATATTACAAAGGGGGTAATGAAGTATTTTGTAAGCACCAATGGACCCAGAATATCTTTGCTTTATATATTGTAGTTTCCATAACTAGCAATCGGTTTCAATATGTAATCTGAATTTGTTATTACCCACTACTAAAATCTGAAATTTCAATGTTTTTTAAAACTACTTTATTTTTGCTTTGATCTCAATCTAAAAGTCAAGATTCGATATTGAAACCGGTCGTATTAGGGTAATTCTGGTTGTTGTTTAATTAATCTTAAAACCGTAATTTCTTTTTTTTTATTTATACTCGAAAAAATAAACAAACTTAAAATGTCCTTTTTATTATATTACATCGTTTATTTTAATTGTTCTGTAAATATTGTTACTGTGCTATTTGTGCCCAAAACTACTAACTATTTGATCAAAATCATTAAGGTCCGTTCAATGAAATTAATATAATTATACCGAACTTTTTTTTTACTTTCTTTGATACATGTAGTGTATCTTTTACATGTTTCTTTAAATTACAGCTCGTCTGCTAAGATGCATTGAGCTTGATTGTGGCTAACATAATTTGTGCTATGGATTATAAATAAAATATATTTTAATATATACTAAATCTTAGCCAGGAAATCCATGTACATTTTAAAATAAGAATTACATTATAGATATTAGATTGTTGAGAGATGTTATATATTTCTTAATTAGCGTCTCCTATAATTTTGTTACGATTTTTGCACCGTTTTTAATTTCTTAATCATGTCCACGATTTTCTGGTCGAAAGTTCCTGAGGCATTAAATACGCTATCATACTCTTGTGTTTACAAGAGACGTAAATAAATAGATATAGTCGTTCTAGAGGAATAATCTCATTGACAGACGTTCAACTGAAAGACGAAAGGAACACCATCATTTGCAGTTCAAGAACTAAAAAAAAGTTACGAAGATCGACAAACAGAGGAGAAAAGCAGCTCAACAATTTTTTCTTTGCTCATTTATATATAGATTTTGTTTATTTCAAACGAACCATACACTTTATTATGATTTATTACGAGTTTCTATCTAAATAATAATCAAAAAAGTAATTTTTTACGCTTTTATTCCAAAATGAAGTGGAAAAACCCACACCTATTAAGCAGCCAAGTCGCTATATAGCGATCAAGGATGGAAAAAAGAACAAAATGCAACAAAATATAGGGCATATATATATGTATATTTTTAAATTGCAAACTCTGGAAGTTTGAGAGTAAATAGGTCAACAATATAACATAATATGTAACAGAATTTCCTTCACAATATATATGCAACTTAGTATGCAACCAAGGTATGTCTGTGACCTCGGTTTGAAGAACTTAAGTATGCAATTGCTGTTTCCCATCAGTTACAGATGGCTACATGAATTACACTGAACACTTTAGGATCGAGTTCGTGTTCATTTGAAAAGTATCTTCGATATAAAAATATCTTAAGTTATTTACGACTTAAAAGAAATTCGTTATATCAATAAAGTTAATTCGGGTACTGTTTTATGACTACATATAAAACGCTACATGCCGTATCCATTCTTTATTGAGAATCAAGTTTACATGTTTGTTCTAACTGATGCTGTTGCCTTGAAAAGCCTTGGATAGCTTGAAAATCAAATGATAATATTTACAGAGTTAATAATAGAAACTGGGTTCGCTTGGACAAATATACAGTAAAATACAAACGGGAGGCGTCATAATGAGAAGTCAGCCTTGCGAACACCGAGAAAGTTCTATGAATTGACGAATACAAGGTTTGATTGTAATTGGAAAGTAATAAAAGACCGTATCACCCGAGGCTAGATGACCTCATGTCACACCGAACTGTAAAAATGTTTTTGTACTGAGGAAAATCTATACAAAATTTAACAAGCACTTACAATCAGTGGCATAGCTTCTAAAGGGTAAGGTTATGCCGTGAACCGTGGATGCCAAGCTGAAAGTGAACCTTGGAGCCTGACCACCAGGCTATTCGAACTTGCTATATTTTATCTGACTAAGAAAATAAATATAATAAAAGATAAAGTAGGTTGCAACCATAGAGTAATAACGCTAAGAGCGATGGCTCCTACAAAACTCGCATAACATTGAAGTCATAAAAAATATATGTGTGAGTGTAAGCGACACGAAATTACGTAATCACCGACAACTAGCGAAATTACGAAGATACGCGAGACAGGGTGGTCCGAATGGTTTATTATTATAACATATTAATTATTAATAAATTTTATTGATACAACTAAATAATACAATACTTATTCCAAGTATCTAAACTGTTAAACTGTTAAAATTATAAAAATTAATGCCGTCCAGCTCGCTGCCAGACGAGAAAGTTCCCAAAAGGCTGGCCGCTTTGCCACGTTGGATGGGAATGCTTACACGCTGTGCCAAATATTGGCCAGCTCTCTGGTTGCGAGACGTGTTGACAAGATGACTCGCGGGCTCCTTGAAAAGGCTGTAAGCACTCGGACCCCAAACGGCACAAATGTGTAATCCCCATCAAGGGCAGCATATTGCTAGTGGCGGCGTAAGCCGTGAGCGACAGCCTACGCCTCACGGATCGAGGGGCCTCGCGCCAGAGCCCAAATATGTATATTTATTTATTACATATTATTATATATTACTAGCTGAGTGCTCGCGGCTCCGCCCGCCTTGTATATATTGCATTTGCATTGCATAGATGTCATGTATCTGATGCGTCGGCCTTTAAAGAGATATTGGGAGGTGTAACGGTGCCTAAGTATCGACGCAAGTAGCATCCCACCATATTTATTTTAAAAAAATCTTTTAAAGTTATGCCAATACTTACGCAATGATGGAGGAGGAGGGTTAACGGCTTTGTTTATATTTTTAGACAAGAGTTTTAAAAAATATTGCTTACGTACGTAGATCATTTAAATATTGAGGATTGGCAATCATGACAAAATTAAAAAAATATACAAATAAGAAATTACAGAACGGTGTAACAGCAACCTCCGGTTGTGATAAACATTTTAACTATATGATAGGGCAAGTGTTCAAAGATTAAAGATCCCGTACTGGCAAGGTTTAGTAGAACTACAATTAAAGTTTACGACGCCTTGTAATACTCAGTGGCTCGCGGAAAAAAAACTATAAATCTTGAAAAATAGAAAACAGTATGAGAGAATTTTAATATTGCATTTCAACTAAATTCTTTTTTGGTTGAATTATAAGTATTATATTTTACAAAATTACGATTCCTAAAGTCCGCAACGGAATTCCTTGAAGTTTTATTTCAAATTATTGTAGAGTAGCTCAAGTTTAAATAAATTTAAGGTAGAAGAAAGTATTTCAATGCGGTAAACAGAAAAATTGAACGAATACAATATGACAAATACATTGTTAATTAATTATTAAAAAATAATAACTAAAAGGTATGAATAAAATGGAAGAGACATGGTTGGATTCTCAACAAAGAGCTTTAAAAAAAAAAATATTATAGTTTTTTATTATTATTAAAAAATGCTTTTGACAGGAATTTTAATTTCATGCTTATAAGATTTTGAGTACTAGGAGAGGACGGATGAAAGAAGATCGACGTAATAAATTTAAAAGGCGAGGGCGACAGTGGACGCCGGTAAAGGTCGTCCTAGGTGAACGTGTCGCGACAAGATCGAAAACTTTTTAAAGAATGGCCGCGGTCAAAACTACTCCTAACTGACAAGCGTGTATGAAAGCGCTCATGAAAGTAGAAGAAGCGAAAAAATGTCTGTCAGGATTTTACTAGGTGGAAGGAAGGATATAGTCTCTGTCGGCCATTATGGGATAGAGGCGTAATGAATTGAAAAACTAGTCCAATATTTTTGTTGGGCGAGAAAGCTACATTTTCACAGGCATCGTTTTTTTTTTTTTTTTTTTTTTTCACGTAGTAGGTAAAAATTGATTTTGCAGGGGGCGACGCGGTGCTTGCGAAAGCCACCCCGTGTCGCCCCCATCCCAAATGCAGCGGACGGCCCCGGGGGGTTTTAGTGGGTATTTCCGGGCGATTCTCGCCCGGGTGAGTCCCACACTGCACGGAGCTCGTCACTCCGTGCCCCTTATCTAGTGTACTGGGGGACTTAGATCCCCTAAGTACAATAGATTTATAGATACTTGGAATAAGTATTGTTTTATTTAGTTGTATCAATAAAATTTATTAATAATTAATATGTTATAATAATAAACCATTCGGACCACCCTGTCTCGCGTATCTTCGTAATTTCGCTAGTTGTCGGTGATTACGTAATTTCGTGTCGCTTACACTCACACATATATTTTTTATGACTTCAATGTTATGCGAGTTTTGTAGGAGCCATCGCTCTTAGCGTTATTACTCTATGGTTGCAACCTACTTTATCTTTTATTATATTTATTTTCTTAGTCAGATAAAATATAGCAAGTTCGAATAGCCTGGTGGTCAGGCTCCAAGGTTCACTTTCAGCTTGGCATCCACGGTTCACGGCATAACCTTACCCTTTAGAAGCTATGCCACTGTGAGTCCCACACTGCACGGAGCTCGTCACTCCGTGCCCCTTATCTAGTGTACTGGGGGACTTAGATCCCCTAAGTACAATAGATAAGGGTAGTGCGTAAATGCATTTCCCCCGTCAAAAAAAAAAAAAAAAAGGTAAAAATTGATTTTCACAATTGTTGTTTGTTAATAATAGATCTATTATCGAACATAGAGAGGTGCAAATAGTCAATAAATTATATAGACGTTTTCTTGACAATAGATAATATATTATTCACGGTATGTAGTTAGAAAATAGATAAAAAAACAACCCGTATTGTAAAACAATATATAATTTCTTATATGCATGTATATAGGAATATTTATTTAACAAACTAAAATACTTACCTTAACGCATGTAAGTTTTGAACTGTCTACAATTGGCAACTAGTCGCTACGTACAACGATTGTCACTTCTACGATATGAATATAGTATTAATATCTTTGGTCGAATAAGGATTTTACGAGTAAAGGTTAAACGAAAATAACAATACGCCATCAAAATACAATTAGTTTTATTATTCGATAAAGTTAATTTGTTTACTATAACAATTAATCTTTGATGTATAGGTACAATGATAGCATAATATTTAAGCAGATTTTTTTAAACTCTAGTGTTTTTTTTTTTTAGGATAAATGTAACTCGTCTATGTCGTCTAAATAGGTTTTATGATAGATTCTAAAGTAGCATTAAGCCTGTGCTGATGAACTGTGATAAAACCCTACGTAATAATCACCCACATCGTCACTTTAGAACATTAGAGTTGAAGCCTATTTTTATCCTAAACCTATGATATTTTATCTCTGCGTAAAAAAAATATTAATAATAGAAACATTATATTTTATGACTAATATCATTGGCACTAGAATGCAAAGCTAATGCGATTAAATAATGTTTAAAGTCTAAAAATATCCTGTTACGAATTGACAACAAAATTTCGGCGAAAAGTAACGGTTTTACAATAGCACGGTTAATATTTACATAGCCCCATTGTCACAGTAAAATTAATAAAGATAGTTTAGTTTGTATTAATTGAAAACCTGTTAGGTATGTAGCTTCTTGATTATAAGGAGCCATATATCCAATTACGTAGGTTCAATTTCGAGAGGTGCGTGATTTGTGCCGAGGAGGGTAGAGAGAGGACCGGCATCACATGGAGGATGTCTTCTGCCGGCCCCTCTATCAACAGATGGCGCTCTATACGGCAAAGAAGTAATGCCAGAAGGTCGCCGGAGGGAGAGAAAGAGGGCGGGAAGCAGCGCCTCTCTCAGCTGGTCGAAGGGCCCTACTTCTACCTACTAAGGAGGGATAGGGGCTCGTTAATTAGCAGATGGAGAAGGGTTGCAGCTGGTACCAGGCTGTTCCCCCCAGTGGATAGACAAAGGTAGTGGCCCTGTCTTTGAAGGATCGAGTCCTCCAAATACAATAGATAAGGGGGCACGGAGTGACGAGTTCCGTGCCAGTGTGGGACTCACCCGGGCGAGAGTCGCCCTGTCTTTGGGCCTGCCACAATGACGGCGCGGAGCATGCTAGTATAATCCCGTGTCGCTCCCCAGAAAAGCGGTGGATAGTACTGTGAGTTTTAGTGGGTATTCCCAACATTTTATGCCTGGCGAGTCCCACATACCCCCTGGCATCTCTCTAATCCGGGAGATTCTATTACCGATGACCTAGAGATGGTTGTGGGAATCTGCTGGTTGTGGGTGGTGCAAGACACGTCGTAGTGTAGATCTTTGGGGAGACCTATGTCTAGCAGTGGACGTCTCTCGGCAGAGATACAGATCCTAAATTAATGAACGAAGCAAAAATTTTTTAATGTTTTCAACTTTTTTTGCTAGTGACTATTGATGATATTTAAAAGAATAAAAATATTTTAAAAGCAGCTTTTTCTACATAACATTTATTATGTTTATATACTTTGAAAAAAAAGAACATAGTGGCAAGTCGCATTGAAGACTAAATCAATTTACTTATAAAGTCAAATACATTGTGTAGACGATCTCAAATCTAGTGTTTGTGGTTTTGTGTGACAGAATTATCTTTATTTATGTTCCGGTCGTGATTCCAAAAAGTGTTTTTAAATCATGTAAAACAATCTTGAAAACAATAGCACACGTATAAAACTATTTCGTATAATTCGAAGTACAAAAAAGTGTTTGGTAATGGGAAACGATGACAAGTAGGTTTTGAGTAAAAAAGTATTTATGCATTTGGCTTCGGACTTTGTTAGTTTAACGATGAGGCATATCTATAAATATTTTCAGCTATAATAGTATCATATCTTTTATACTGATTGAAGCCGTTTTAAATATCAAGATGCGATCAATTTTATTTTGAATTTTTAATTAAGATTCCATCGCATAAAACCTCATTAGTACATGTATTTTGTTTTTATCTATTCTCCCCCACGTCCGAAGGTTTTATAACTTTTTATTGGTAGTAACATGAACGCCATCCACCATAACTATATTTATAACATATTTACTAAACATACATATCTGTTTTTACAATGTTTGTATTGTCTTTTATTATGTGAATTCACATTACACTATTCATTGAATACAAAACAAAGCAATGTATTTTATTTTTATCATTCTAAAAGTAAATCATAAATAAAGTGATTTTATTTTGACGCTAAGATTACTTTATTTATCAAAATAATTATTATAAAATAGAAAAAAAAAAGATATTTTGCGATGTATATTTGATGTAAAATATTTGCATCTCTAAGATGTACCGTCAAATATCTTCTTGATACCCTTTTTTTTTTTTTTTTTTTTTTTTTTTTTTGTCGAGGGGAAATTCATTTACGCACTACCCTTACCTATTGCATTAGTGAGACCGGAGTCCCCTAATGCAATAGGTAAGGGGGCACGGAGGGACGAACTCCGTGCCAGTGTGGGACTCACCCGGGCGTGAGGCACCCGGAAATACCCACTAAAACCCCCCGAGGCCGTCCGCCGCATTTGGGATGGGGGCGACACGGGGTGGCTTTCGCAAGCACCGCGTCGCATCTTCTTGATACCCTAGGCAGGTTTTTAAAGTTGAGCTATGTCCGCATTGTAAATGATACAGACGTTACTAAATTCATCGAGCCGCTACAGCTGCGCAGGGACATAGCCTCGCTGAGATTGTCCTAACGTCATGACGAGTGCCCTGAAGAACTGTTTAACCTGATCCCCTCCTCTACCTTCAATAGAAGAGCTACAGTTTTACAGTACCTTTCACGAACAAAATATTGATTCTTTAAACCCTTGCCGTAAGGTAAAGCTGTGGAACAGTTATCCGACCCTTGTTTCCGAATCCTATAACATCGCCCTCTTCCAGCATAGCGTAAAGAGATATCTGTGCAGTCCGACGATCGCCGCTGTTTTTGGTTTGCACTCTGCTTACCATCACATACTGTTACTTTACTATAAAACAAATATGAATGCTAATCTGGATGTATGGTATATCTAGAAAGTAAAAGATTAGAAATGATTATATATTTAATGTGATAAAGATATGCCATGAGGAGAAATGAATATCACTTAACAAGTACAATGTTAAGTATGAAATTAGATGAAAATAGAAGTGGAGGGAGGCGGTCGTTTATCCTGGTATGGACATGTGATGCGCAGGGAGAAAGAGAATGTTGTAAGAAAGGTATTGGATATGAATGGACGGTTACATGGGAAGGGGAAGACCAAAGAAAAGATGGATGGACTGTGTGAAAGATGATATGTTTAGAAAAGGAGTGAATGCGGAGATGACAACAAATAGAGAGGAATGGAAGAGGAAGACATGTTGCGCCGACCCCAAATAAAAATGGGAAAAGGGTAGGGAGATGATGAGAAGTGGAGGGAGACTGAAGAAAGTAGTAGTGAGATTTAAAGAATGCCGCCAGAACACACCTATTGGTGCTTGGTTACAGATTTTCAAAGTTGAGGTATTTAAGGTAGCTAGATGAACTTTAGAAAATGCCCTACCTCCAGCCTATGGTTTTATTACGATGTTTTCTTTCACGAAAAACTTAAACTCATCGGGGAACGCCCATTAAACACGTAAGGCTCGAAAAATAGAAGGGAGGGTTGCAGTGAGACATACGTAACGTGAATTTGTTTATTTGTTGAAGGTGATAACCGGTAATGTAACTTTGAACCACCGTTGCCAGGTAACGATTTCTTAAATGCTCCAGGCTTAAATTAGAATATATTTAAAGACTAGCTGAGTGCCAGTGGCTGCGTCCGCGTTTCGTGTATTCCTCACTGCGTTGTATTTTTTTATACGAAATATTTCTCTTTAATTCAAGCACTTCCCCGTAAAACCGTGCATTGAATCAGATTTTATTAAATATTTTGTGCGTTTTAATTATTTCATGCGGAACCCTAATTATTTTCGAAAATTAAAAGTACCCAAGTTACCAAGCTATCTACCAAAAAAAAAGTCCCGTCAAAATCCTTCCAGGCGTTCCGGAGATTACCTGAAGCAAACAGACAGACAGACAACCATTAAAAAAATATATTTTTGGTATAGATATTGTACATACATATATTTGAATCTACTCAGTAAAAAAATATATTTTGACATTACAAACAGACACTGGAATTTTATTTATTTATATAGATAAATGTTTTGAAAAAACATACCTTATTAAAAATTACTTTACATAGAAAATATACCATGACTTTAGTTAGTTTAGTCTTAAATCTCACCAGAGGAGTGAATGCGGGTATAAAATGTTGCTATAAAATATCACGTGGTTAATGGGCGACCCCTTGTTGCGTAGGATAGGTAAATTCGAACCAAACAATGCCCATCGTCGCGTTAACTATCCACATTAACACTGAGCCATGATCTTTTCAAAGCGTTCATTGTTTAGTAAAAATTAATCCATAGATAAAACTCAAATGCACTTGATCACACATTAGTGGTGCCATGTCAAGTGTCATTGAACTCTAACCTTAGAGCACGACAAAGTTATATTAATGTTTGTTTTATTATTGAGTAAACATGTAAACATCTGGCTCTATATTCATTAAATATACGTCAGTTATATAAAGTTGATTTTAAATAAAATTAAAGTATATCTTCTATAAGGAATAAAAAATAGGCAATCACAACACAGTAAATCTCATAAACGAGTTTTTTCATTTATTTCTACATAAAACATAAACATAAGCTCACGCCTGTTATCCCCAAAGGGTTAGGCAGAGGTGAAATAGCGAACTACACCACCCGCATTCCGCCGAGCTTAGTTCCGTCCCAGATGTGACGGGGGGCGAGCCTGTCGCCATATCGGGCACAAATTCCAAACTCCGGGATGATATTGAGTAGAAAACCCCAATACCACTTGACCCGACCCGGGGATCGAACCCGAGACCTCAGAACGGCAGTCGCACCGTAATACAACTGCGCCACCGAGGCATTTATTTCTAATGATGGCTATATAAAGTAACTCGAGAATCACAGAAACAATTATCATGATTGTTTTTTATTCGTAGGTATCTATGTGTATATATAAAAATATATACAGTAATACGCCGCTTAGCGCGACCCCGTTACGCGCGGTTTCACTATAACGCGAATTTGAAATCTCGCGCTCAAATGCCTCGCATTACGCGAAAGAGTGCGTATAAACATAACATAAAGACAATAGATGTATTTTTCCGTAAACAATGAGTATGTATTGCATAAAGTGTTCTTAGAATTAAAGTGATTGATTAAAATGATTTGTATTAAATTTTGACTATGTTTAATCATAAACCTCGATATACGCGAATTTCAGTTAACGCGATTTTTTTTCGGAACGTATCCCTCGCGTATAGCGAGGTATTACTGTATTTACAAATATTTTCACGCCCTATATTACAAATGCTTGTTTTATTATAGACGAATTTAATAAATATAAAAATATTGGGAGTTTCTTGTGTACTAAGGGAGAGCCAGACGTCCATGCCAATTATTTTGGAAAATAAAACGATTAAACATAATAAAACTACATGTTTGTGCTTTTATTCTATTAGAGAGTCAACTGCTAATTTTTACAGTAAGAATAAATATACATTTCGTAAAATTATCCTATTTGAACAACGATTGGAATTGTTTTATTAGAGGGGCGGGGGGGACTTAATAGAAAATACCAATCACCATGCTATCATTTCCTCACGATGTTTTCCTTCATCGAAACCTCAGATTGGTTTTTAGAGTTGGATAGGTGGGTCCGAACCCACGTACATTGACGTGGATTCCGGCTGCACTACCAACCAAACAGACTAACTTCTATAGACATTGTCACTGAAATTTTATCGAGTAGATAAAATGCTACATTATATCTAGTACAGTCGGATTCCACGTAAATGGACGCAGGTTCTAACCCAGCTATCAACTCTATTATTGTTCTAAGCATGCTGGTAGGGTATTAATAAACCCACATGGGTAGCTACCACCCTCATGTTTGAAAACCTATCGCCAAGCACTAATAGATGGTTTCCGGCAGCATCACTTGAGAGCTAATATCTCTAGGCTTAGTGTGTGTACCGTCATGAACCTCATCGCCACTTAAAATCAAACGAGATTGTCGGTCAAAATACAGAGCCTATATAAGGAGTATACAGTGTTTAATTTTTTTTTTTACTATTTAAGTATAAGGTCGATAAAGTGCCTTTATAAATCAATTTCTGTTTCGTAAATCCGTAAATTGTAAAAGTTGTGTTCAAGGCTTAATTAATTAGTATATGTATAATCGCTGTGGCTTAAAAATGTCCAAAATTTATCTAACGTTATTTTTCCGAAAATAATTTATTGTTTGTTTTATAGCTGAATAACATGTAAATATATAAAATAGAATGTCTAATTCTAAATACGGATGTTAATATCTGAATAATAAAAGAAAAGAATCGGTGCAAAAAAAATGTTACGATATTACAACAAATAAAACCCAGTTAATTTTTCAAAGCTTATTATCTATATATTAATAAATAAAATTGAAATATCTGTTTGTATATACCAAAAATAAAATTTGTAACATTTTGTCTGTTTGTTTATGGTAATATCGGGAACGGCTGGACCCATTTTGACGGGACTATTTTGTTGGATAGCTGAAGATATTCCGCATAACTTAGGATACTTATGTTTTTCGAAGATAATCAGGGTTCCGCGTAAAAAAATTAAAACTCATGAAATGTAGAATAAAATTCGATTCAGATTTAGACAATTTAGATTAAAACGAAGCGAAGAACATAAAATCGCGGGCGCAGCCGCGGGCACACAGCTAGTTTATAATATATGACCATCAATCAATATTTAATAAGCGTTCCCAAAGTCCCATAGTAATTCATATTTGAATGGTCCCTATTGTAATATCTCATGCTTCATACAAAGTGATGGGAACTTTTAGCAAGATTTATCTATGAAACAAGCTGTGTGCCCGCGGCTGCGCCCTCTTTTTCATATATTCTTCACTGCGTTTTAATTTTTTTTACGAAACCCTAATATTTTATTAATACTAAGATAAAGTAAAAAATGTCTCATAAATTCAAACACTTGCCCGTAAAACTGTGCATTGAAACAGATTTTATTCAATTTTTTATGAGTTTTAATTTTTTCACGCGGAACCCTAATTATTTTCGAAAAATTAAAAGTACCCAAGTTACTCCGGAGTACCTTCAGCTATCTACCAAAAAAGTTGCGTCAAAATCCATCCAACCGTTGCAGAGATTACCAGGAACAAACAAACAAGCAAACAGATGGACAGACAAAAATTATAAAAATTGTATTTTTAGTAAAGGTGTCGTATATAAATTCATATCTATTTTGGTAAAAAAAAATAATTTTAACATTACAAACAGACGCTTTAATTTTATTTATTAGTATATATATAGATGAAATTTATCTATTTAGGCGTACTAACTATTGGCAAAATTTTCAATTATAACTACTACTACTTTTGCAAATATTTACTAAGTTTTAACGAGGTCATTGACCCTGTGTGGATCTTTCAATGACACAAAGTTTACCAATTATTAGATTAATTTCATAAAAATAATTACTCAGAGCCGTGTGAGTAAAGCTGTCGCCGAAGAAAAGGATTCCAACTGCTATTACTAGAGAATTTCTTTGTACCCTTAAACCATATTCCCTAAAAAGAAACTTTTTACTCCTACATCAGACACACACACATACACGCGCACACGCACACATACACACACGCTCATATACCCACACTCATTCACTCACTCATCTAATTTCCAAATTATAACTTTATGTTGAATGGTATTTAAGTGTACCTTTATATTGTGCTATGATATCTGCGATACGGTTTGTAACCAGTGCAGATACCCACATTAGTATTTTCTGTACATGTAACCTTTGTTCAATAAAGTTTATTATTATTATATCTGTGTATGATTAAAAAAAACCCCTATCGAAACTGTTAACGCTATCTATTATCGTATATATTTACTTCTTACTTATTCTATAATAAGATACTTTTAATATGCCTATACGTCCCCGCTCTATCTAGAGTATCTGTACATTGAAGATGTTTGAAAAAAAACTACGGTAGGGCTTCAGAATCTAGACAAATTTTGATAGTTTAAAAAAATGTTTCTTAATTTGTTCGTCAATTCTGTTTATAAATTTGGACGGGACGGGACTAGAGGGAGAATATAGCATGTCTATTCAAATATAATTGTCTGAATTCCAGGCGAGCGATGTCTCGGGCACAGCTGGTATTAAATAAAGTTACAATAATTATTATTAGGTCAAACTATCCATCGCTAATGCCCGCTAAAAATGGCAGCTGATATAAAAGCTGACAATGAATGAATATATTCGTGTGGAGTGATCAAAGGATTTATCAGCAATAGACATTAATCATTCGTAGAACATAAAAATTGAGGACAAGGAAAAGTATGATTGATAAAAGGAAAAATAATATTAATTTTAAAAACAAATAAAAAATATAGAGTAATCTTTGAGTTAGTTTTAGAAAGTTATTTACAAAAGTAAATAGGGACGCGTATATTTATCATCGTCGGCTTACTAGAGGCATATTAGTTTCTGAAGTAAAAACTGTTTTAGTGGCGTTGAATGATTTTCGGTTCTTAGAGGGAAACTCATAGATTCGCGTCACCAATTCTATGACGTCAGCCGTCAACATGCTAAAGTATATCAGTTATAAGATGGCACTCAAAAATAAATAATAAAATTTATGATTACGCAACATATCGTATGTTTTGCATATGAATAAACTAAATGAAAACGTACATAGTTGTTGCTTGAAGCACCAATATATGTAAAAACCAGAGAAATGTAAGGTTATATTAATAATTTCAATTTAACGAATTATACAATTGTAATTACTCGAAATGTTTTATTCACGGAACATACGAAACGCGGGAGGAGCCGCGGGCACCAGCTAGTTCTATATAAACTGATACCTAGCAAGATATAAAGATTAACTGACGCGAGCCTTGATCGCTAATTTCCTTGTAGCGGCGACTCTCAGAATCCGTGCTCGCTCGAATAATTAACCGATTGAATACTGGGAACTACTACAATGGCCGATATTTACAATTGAACAATACC
Source organism: Samia ricini (assembly GCA_014132275.2). NCBI lineage: Eukaryota > Metazoa > Arthropoda > Insecta > Lepidoptera > Saturniidae > Samia > Samia ricini. The sequence goes on from AP028168.1 coordinate 26,647,006, forward strand.
CTCAATGCGCTTACAATATTGGTAGAAGAATCGGATCACGTTTAGTTGCTGGCCAACACGTGATAATGTTTTTATATTTTAAGAAAAAAAAATTTTTTAGAACGAAGTTTGGAAAGCTTGGAGGAGATAGGGATTTTGCTGCGCGACTGAACTGAAAAAAATGTGACCCTAAAACCGTAACAAAAATATATAATGGAAGTGCTATAGTCGTTCTTTCTCCCTCTTTCTTTCCGCTCTCTCATTCCTTCTCTTTCTGTTCCCACTCCGCCTCGCCAATGCATAGTATATTTATAATAACGTCAATTTTACAGATGACTTTTGCAATTTATTTATATTTATATAATTTTATATTGTCGAACAAAAATAATAATAACACATTTTTTTATTTAACCTAATAATTTCAATCACTATTGTCTTTTTTTTTTTTTTTTTATTTTACGTTATTTATTATATTCCTAAATACTTTTATATACTTAAATAAATACCAAACAGCAAAAATAAACAAAAAAATCAAGAAAATATATATAAAATTAATCAAGTTTTTTTTTTGCAAATTGTGTTGCTTGTATATTATCCGAAGGAACTTCGTTCCTACTTGGTGTCCCATGACACCTTTTTATTTAATATTTTTAATATATTTAAATTATAACATAATCAAAATTATGACATGGTGACTGTGAATAATATGTTGCACGTTGACGTCCGTATTAGTCGTGAGACTGTATCACGGACGTCGGATTCTGGGTATGTTAGGAGTAAAGTATAATTAAATACATTCTTACACATCTATATAACAATATAAAATACAATTTAACATACATGCTTGTGCGTGTGTATGTCAGAATAATTTTTGCATTGCCAAATTAATTAATTAATCAATCAATTTACACAAATTAACAGTCTGTCCGCTGCTTCATAATTCAGGATTAGCAAACAATTCTGTACTTTCCTTTTTAGTTAGACGACTAGGGAGAGAATATGTGCAAAGATGTTTAATATGTGTATTATAATAATTCCGCGATCCAAGATATAAGTGTCTTGCAGCTAAGGAAGTTCGGTGCGGTTCAGTTTTGGACATTTCATAGTTTCTCCGTTTTATTAAGGCCTTTGGTTCAAAGGGAACAGTGCAATGTTTCTCCATGGCTTGGAGCACAAAGAGCTATCTTATTGTCAGTAGGATACATTCAAAAGGTTTTTTTTTTAGGATTTATGTATGTAGGCTCGGTCCTTTGAATACAATTTCATTGCACATAGGAATCACCTGTATGTAATGAACGTGCATGTTATAATTAACATGTAGTAATACTTTGTAGCCATTTGTTAGCAATTTTATATACATTTTTGACTCCCCATATCCCTTTTAAACACCGCTTCCATATACCCCTTCTCCTATAATTACGTAGGGCTGGCTTACTTACGTAAGGCTAAAACTATTTCATCAAAAATAAACAAAGTATAGACATAATAAACAGTTCACTCTTCATCATCATCATCATCTCCCTACCCTTTTCCAATTTTTATTTGGGGTCAGCGCAACATGTCTTCCTCTTCCATTCCTCTCTATTTGTTTTCATCTCCCGCATTCACTCCTTTCCTAAGCATATCATCTTTCACACAGTCCATCCATCTTTTATTTGGTCTTCCCCTTCCCATGTAACCGTCCACATTCATATCCAATACCTTTCTTACAACATCCTCTTTCTCCCTGCGCATCTCATGTCCATACCAGGACAAACGACCGCTTCTTAATTTGTCTGTTATTGGCGCCACATTCAAGCTTCCTCTAATATACTCATTCCTAATCCTGTCCATTCTTGTTACCCCACACATCCATCTCAACATTCGCATCTCAGCTGCACGTAATATTCTTTCGTCCGTCACCTTTATGGGGTAACATTCTAATCCATACAAGACGACAGGTCGTATTATGTTCTTGTAAATCTTCCCCTTTAATTTAAAGGGGATTTGCGGATCACACGCAGTAGCCGTAATCTGCCGCCATTTCATCCATGCTACGTTAATTCTATGCTTTACCGTCTGGTCTATTTCGCCATTGCTTTGCAGGAGCCGAGGTACTTGAACTCGGGGCAGATTGGTATTGGAGTGCCACCTAGTGTTATAACAGTTGAGCTAGAGATGCCGCCGAAATCACATTTACATTATACTTTTTATCAGTACTTTTAATTATAACACTAATAATTATCTTAACGAGTTTTTATAGTTCGCACGTATTTTCTAAAACACTAGATCACTCATGATCATAAAAATAATTTAATTACAAAACTTACACGCGCTATGTTTCTCTTATCGCAACTGTATAGATCATATGAAGCAATTAGTTTTGATCATCGTAAATACTAGGAATTAAATAGCATAACGAAATGATTGCACGTAACAATAATTAATAATCGTAAAATTAATACCTCTCGTGTAAAATCACAGTTACTTGTACATCAAATTAAGTGATTTGCTGTCGAGAATGGAAAATCCCTCAAGTCAGTGCATAAGGCATGTCATCTTAGTTTGTCATGATTATATATTGTTTCGACTGTATTCATATCTCATTTATTTTAGTGATAGTGTTCGAAAAATCAAGACTAATGTCCACATTGTCCTATAACATCGGGGGCTCTACGCTCGAAATTGTTGACTATGTATACCTGGGACAAACCGTCTTCTCGTCCGAAATACCGCAGTGTCTCAAGACGTAAGTCTTCGACCAGAGTGTGTTGCCAGTGATGACATACACAACTGAAACGTGGTTGCTTATAATGGAGCTAATAAGAGAGCTCAAAACTACTCAAAGGGCAATAGAGACGGCTATACTGAAGTGGTAATGGGCTGAGCACATTGCTCGCAGAACAAATGACCAATGGGGTCAACGGGTTTTCGTATGGGTACCATGAATTGGAAGACGTAGCGTGGGTAGACTCCCCACAAGCTGAACTTATGACCTGGTGAATGGTACATGGAGATCTTCGGAGGAGACCAATGTCCAGCAGTGAATGTCTTTCAGTAGAATAGAAATGAATGGAGTTATTCATGTATATATTTAACCCTATATCCATATTTAAGTTTCTATAGATTGGACAAAGGGTCGCAAATGCATATGGCGTATATACAACGAAATTTTATGTAATAATTAACATGACAAAAACAGTTTGTGACCGTCTAACATAGATACAAATTTAAATAAAACATATTCGACTCCACATTTTCCTCTTTTCAGCAATAATAAGCAAGGCGCTGCTTTTACATTATGGATGTACGATATTAACGAAAGTGTTGTCATAATTTTGAAACAAAAAAATGTAAATAAGTAAACATTGCTTGCGTAGGTAATCACTTTTCAGATCACCCGTCCTTCATGTCGTCAAATATTAGCAAAGTATAGATCGCCCCGCTCTCCTTCGATCCTTAAGTAAAACTCGAGCAGCCCTTTTACAATATATAGATTTGATTTCAAAAGTAGTTGTTTCAAGGGTATCTGCATCTCATGATTTTTGTTTCTGGAAAATGTTTCGGCAGCTTGCAATTTTCTGTCCTCTTCGCTAAGAACATTAACACAATTGTAGACTGTAGACATATATTTTTAAATTTGACCTAAAAGTATAATTTTAAAAGAGCGATGACCGTCGACGGTCACTAACATTAAGCCAACCTCCATATATCACAGTTAAAACCTTTGGACGTGCTACATTTGTATAGAACTCGTGACAAAACTAAGTTTATTAATGGATTTATTCCTGGATGGATTTCGCTCTCTTTTTCTTTAATATCGTACTTTTGCGAGCTGTTTCTATCGCTTTTTATTTACGTTATTAAAAATAAAAATAATCTACATAGTTTAGATTAAAATGACTCTTATTAGTTAATTTTATGTCTCAATAAATATAAGCGATTATGGCGCCGTTGGTGGTACTACGGTCGGATTTCGCACCAGTGCACGCAAGTTTGATCCAACCTATCCAAATCTAAAATGGACCTGAGCATTTTCTGTGAAGGAAAATATCGTGAAGAAACCAGAGTTTGGTGGTAGGAAATATTCCAATAATGCCGGACTGGGTTCCTATTAACTTCAAGTTTGAAAACCTGTCGCTAAATACCAATATGTATGTCCCGGCAGCATCAATTGAGAGCTAGTACCTCTAGTCCTAGTGTGTTTACCATCTTGGATCACATGGTAAAAAAAAACTAGCTACTAGTGTCAAGTTCCAAATGATTCCATAGCCTATTACCGATTTACCTGACAATAAATTTAAGCACAATATAATAAAGGTTTTTATGTCCAAAGGTTATTACAGGGTGAATCATTACGTGAACGATAATGATGTCTGGTTATGACACCCCTTACTGTGCTTTCGCTAAAACCGTTGATTATTATGAACTATATAATTTATATAATAGGTTTAAAAAGATATTTAAAAAAACGCTTTCCGATCCTGTTGTAGTGTTTTTTGACGTTCACAAATGCCTTCTCATGGTCAAAGTTGAATGATTTTTTTTTATTTTGTTTTTGTGACTTATTTCTTTTCGAAATTAATATGCCGTTAACCTGTAAAAGAATCTAGACCGCATGTTAATTTGAGATCATAATCCATTATGATATCATAATGATCATATTATGATGTTTGTGATGAATCGTAGTAGTTACTTTGGAATTGTTTAGATGTTACTACGATTGTAATTTTTTTTCCTCATATAAAACTATGAACATTGCCTAGATTACTATTATTAGTTGATGGTATTCTTCAAGGTAGGGCATTGCCCCACAATGCCCCCTCCCCCCTATCCACGGCCCGGTCATCCGGCAGTGGCCTAAGATGTTCCGATCCCCTACTGGACCTGCTCCTGTACTCGCCATCAGAGTGATATAGTGACAATTTTATGTATTAGGATAACGAGCATCCCATACTTCCAAATTCGGCGGAATTCACGTCTCGGATAACAGCTCAAGCTGAGTTCCGTAGCACTTTGGTGACGCGTTAGTTACCACTCTCCCGGCTTAGCGCACAAAGCGCTCGCCTCCTAAGTTGTGTGAAGCTGTCAAGGCACTTCCGGTCAACAGTATTGAGGCACTTCGAAAATGCTGATGCTAAATATACTCAAATTACAATTCAGTTCAGAATACATTTAGAAATCAAATATCTTACTTGTGGACAAATATTTTATATATTTTAAATGTATGATGTCGCTTATTGTTAAAAACATAATAGCATTTATATTAAAGCCTCTATTGAGCAAAATCCATCGTAGTGTAAATTCTCCACTCGCCGCTCTGTTTTTGTTTACATTTGTATGACAATGTTTTAGTGATTATCCAACAAACTATCGTTGTACAAGCCATCGATATTTTAGTTAATTAGGTGAAACGTTAGATCACTGTATTTTCCATACCCACTGTTAATCCCTACAACATTACAAATATAATTAACATTTCCCGTAAATAGATAAAGCTGCATCAAACCTATCAGTCGCCATTGATTGTGTATTTGGTATTATTTTATGCTTAGCGGATTTTATCTACATTTAGCTCGGTCATTGTTATATAACTGTTTAAAAAAAATGTTTTGAACTACGCTACTTAGTCAGTTTCTCTTTATCAGCTCTCATCTTAACAACAATCATACTTTTCATACGCATAAAAGTATCAGTCCACTTTTAAATTAATATTTCTGTTCACGTAACTTTCGTCCTTCTTCACTAGATTCTTATACCATGCTAACTTCTAACTTCTCTGATGCTACTTTCAAGCGTCCTCTTATGTCAAACTTTGAACATTTAACAAGTTTACTTCAGTGATATTCGGATTTAATATTATAGAATAAAGCGCCATCTCTTATTTCCAATTCAATAATAATATACAAAGAAACAACTATTTACATAAATAACAATAATAAGATATAATAATAGCAAACTGCAATAATAATAATAACAGCCATCACGTAGACTATAAATTAGTCATTGTATAGCCATCATAAATAGACTATACATAAAAGGTAAAAAAAAAAAAAAAAAAAATATGTGTCAAGTATAACTATAAAAAAATAGTATTTGTGTAGTGTAGTGGCTGAAATTCGATCAAAATATTTATTCAAAAAACTTTGGTTTGTAAAAACAATCTATTTCTAAATATGTCATTTAAATAACTTTAAAGTACGTCAATATTAAACAAAAAAACATACAGAGAAGATAAATATACTAAAATGTTTGATGATTTACTATTTATGTTGTGTTAAACAAACATTAAAAGTGAGATTTTTGTATTGAGTTATGAAAAATTTCTTCTATAATTGTATAGTATTTTGTTTCATATTTGTCACATGCACGTTTCTGTCATCCGTATTGGCTTTCCTACACTCAGATTCATACGTTAAGACAGAGAATAAATTTGACAAAGAAATAATAATATTTGTCCGTATTATGCTATTCTATTTAACCTTGATTTCTTTTCTCCCTTACTTCCAAGAGGCACACGTATCCATAGGATTCGGAGCCACGGCTTAAAGCCGTAACGGTAACCGCCATCTTGAACTTTGCCACGTCGTGAAACTGTGATGTTTATCAATATATATTCTTCTTTTTTAAACATTGGGTCATTGGGGCGTAAAATGAAGAGATATTTTGGAAGGACATAATTGTTTTTGGATTATTCTAGGCTTGGAAATATCCTGAAGTGTGTTGGCTCCTGATGATGGTTCGTTTGGAAGACTAGTCGGATTCCGCGTAAATAGATGTTGATTTGAACATGTTGGTATTCAACTCTATAAAGAGCCTAAGCGTTTGGTGAAGGAAAATGTTGTAAGGCAACCACAACATGGCGGTAAAGCATTTTATAATTTTCGCTTCAATATTCTTTACAAGCCTTGGTACCTATCGCCCTGAAGTTTGAAATTCTGTCGGCAAGCACCAATTGATATGTTCTTGCATCACTTGAAAACCAGTACCTCTAGCCCTTATTGTGTTTACTGACCTAAACCTCATCGTCACTTAACATAAACTAAGTATAAAATTGCAGTGCAGTATCTTTCATGTTTTTTTCATTTAAAAAATAACAACTTTATTCTGTTTACTTTTATATTACTTAGTAGTCGTACTGATAAGTCATACAAAAATATCACTGTAATCCCGATTTTCTTGAAACACGTGGCATAACATACCATTAAATTATACAATGTAACGTAATCGGCACGATTTGGCTATAAAAAAAGAACAACAATCAATACTTATAATAGCTTAGGAGTGTGGTATTTCAAACATAGTAAATAGGTTACAAAATCTAAACACAGACAAAATAAAACAGCTCGTTCATAAAACGGTACAGAACGAATATACTAAAGCCCTGTTCCGATATTAAAAAAACGAGTCGTTTTGCTTACGAATGATGTTATGTTCAACGAGGCTCAGGTCAAAAGCATTCCTATAATCAACGTTTTATTACCTAAGTTACTGTAGATGTCTGGCTACTCACCAATGAGAGGGATATAGTAACGACTAGTAAGCCAAATGTATAGAAATTACAGCTTTTAGTGTTTCTATAAACAACGGAAAGTTTTGATACAACTAGGCGTTTGTGTTTTGTTTACCGCCTGAAATCGCCCGGTTCAGTATTTAAAGCATGATATCTCCCAACTCTCTTACAATAAATGTTACAATGATGCATATAAGCAATAATGGCGCAGCGCATAGTGCGGCCGGATTTCGCCTCAATCGTCGCGGGTTCGGTCCCCACCTATCCGACTCTAAACTCGGCCTGAGCTTTCAGTGAAGGAAAACACCGCAAGGAAACCCTAGCATGGTGGTAGCCTATTTTCTAATTACGCCCGCCTGGGTAGCTACCATACTCATGTTTGAAAACCTGTCACCAAATACCAAGAGATGTTTACCGTCTTGGACCACATCGTCACTTAACATCAGGTGAGATTGTGGTCAAAGCACTGAACCTACATCGTATAATTTTTTTTTTTTAAGTGTAAGCAAATGAAATACACAATAATGGAAATTTGTTTATAATATGATTTATAATACTTAAGTTAATAAATTAATATGTTATTATTCATAACGTTATTGCTATTTATTTGTATTATAACCTCTTTAATTTCTCTCTTTAGACTCTCTATACTATGTCCAAACAACAAACACCAATGAATAAATTATATATAAATACCTACTCTATTTAATTCTTTAGAATTTTAAATTAATGGACTAGCTACGTGTCTGCTGCTGCGCCCGCGTTTCATATACCATATTTTCACTGCGTAATATAGTTTTTTTTTTAATACGGAACCCTCATTATTTTCCAAATTGTCTTTTGCTACTAACGCTAAGCAAAGATATTTCTCACAAATACCTGCCAGCAAAACTTTGCATTGAATCGGATTTTATTCACAATTTCATAAGTTTTAATTTTTTACGCGGAATTCTAATTATTTTCTAAAAACAAAATTACCCTAAGCCATGTGGAGTAACTTCAGTTTATACCAAAAAAGTCCCATCAAAATCGGTGAAGCCGTTCCAGAGAATACCCGGATTTTGTAAAAAGAATATTTTAACATTACAAACAGACACTTCAATATTATTTATGAGTATAGATGTAGTACACTATTGATCCCATATTGTTACAAAATTGGATAAAAAAATACCCACCCTTATATCACAGTAAAAAATAAACATCTGTGCACAGATGTGTAGCTGGCTCTTATGTTTTGACACGAAATTATAATTTATACATTCCAGGTAAAAAGAATGCCAACGTTTATTCTCGTGTAGTTCGTAACATGACAAAAATCTATTATTACAATATATCATGAAAAAATAATGTAGTAAATTTTTATACAAACATGAAAAAACAAATTACAAAAGTTTAGTTTTAGCTGTATGCAGTTGTGTTTCGTTCACTTCAGTACAAATCTATATTATATCTATTTTTACTGCAATATATTTATTATTTCGGTAGAAAAATTGATCTTTTTGATTATATTTATTATATCTCTTACACAAATCAATTTATACTCCTATAAATAGCAAAATATTCTTCTCTTTTTTTTCATTTCAAAGTAAATTTACTTGTTAAGACAAAACGTCGTAAACCTTCGGTATACGAACGAACAACCGAGAATTGACCATCACGTGAAAGGTTATGGAAACAGCCTGAACGACTCATTGCAATAATGCTAAAAACGAGTCGTCACTGAAATACACTAACGTTTAATATAGGAAACTGGCATAACAAACAAAGTAATCAGTAAATTAAACTTTCCATTATCCATTACTTTTATATAGTTATCATCTTGTTTCCCTTGTTCAGCTCTTAAGCAGGGTCGGTAAGGCATACTTTCATGTTGTGAAATGCAATTTCGCTAAGCATTTTATGACGACCCGATGGCCTGACGTCAACCTTCCTTATGATTTCTTAGTTAGAAGATACTGCATGCCTAGCACACCTGTATTCTGAGAAGACAGAAGACAAGGTTTTCTTCTTTTTTACTCCAAAGCATCTCTTTTTGAATACTCCTCAGTAACTTCAAGGGTATTCGTTTCTTGGGTGTTTATATAAGTCATAATGTAAATCCATTCACCTTATCCTTTTCAAATTAATATTGTTTTCATTAAAATCAAATATAAGTTCAGAAAAATATATAATAGATATAAAAAAAATATTCTGTCGATACGTCGAATCCAAAAAAATCTAGCACTTGAAAAAGCAGTCTATTGATAATTGTCCATAATTATTAACTTTATATAATTATTGCAACAATTAAAATTATCTGAAATATAGAATACAGTAGACCCTCTTTAAGTCGAAACCCTCCATAAGTCGAAAACTTTAAAACTCGAATCTTTGTCCCCCTTGAAGTTCGATTTATAGAGGTTCTGTATAACACAAAATTAAATATAGTTGTTGACAAGTTTTTAGTAGTTATTCCATACATTTTACTAACTTATTGAATGAACCATACGTGTATACGTGGACACACTCATAGACAACCTGTATAGATTACACTCATTCCTCATATCACGGATGTTAAGCATATGATTTAAAGTACAAGAGAACTCCGCAAGATAGCCGTACAGTAAATCTAATGAGGTATAACTCGGGCAAAAAGTCATATTACTTATTGTTTATTCAGTGTATACTTGTTCCTTTTAATTTAACTTTCTCTTTAATTATTTGAATGTAATGAATAGTGGAAACTGTTAAATGCATGGCTAATTAATTTTTTTTTTTTTATATGATACCAACATTAACGGGCATAGAAATTAAACCTTTTTTTTTTGTCGGGGGGAAATGCATTTACGCACTACCCTTACCCATTGCATTAGTGAGACCGAAAAAACCCCCCGGGGCCGTCCGCCGCATTTGGGATGGGGGCGATACGGGATTGCAATGCATGCCACGAAATGCGGCGAAAATGGCCCAATGGGGATGAGAGAGGAATACTTCCCCTCCCACCTCTTCGCCCACCTCCCCGCATGACCTATGGTCAAAAGTCCTGGGGGCAGGATATAATAGAAATTAAACCTGCTGGAAAGTATTTTTTGTGGCCATTATCGTCTGTTAAAGAATCACAAAATTTATGGTAACGTGTCGAACGAAAAGAGGGCGTATAAATTCTGTAAAGAATTTAACTTTGATCGTTGCTCGGATAGATTACGGTGATTCTTTCATGTAATTACAGTCATCATCAATATAAAAGTGAGGTGAACGAATTCCAAAATATTTATAGGCGGTTCGATTCTGGTTTAATTCTATTTTTTACTATATACTTATTTTAACTTTATCGTAAATATTTTTTTATTAATAATTTATTCAGAAACATTTATAAACATATATATACTGTATTAAATGAACTAGAGTTTTTTAAAATCAGTTAATTGTAACGGGTTTTTACGCGTTACCTTTGGTTTTTTCTTCCTATCCCGACGTTTCGGCTGGGTTTCACCAACCGTGGTCACGGTTACGCTGACGCGTAAAAACCCGTTAAAATTAACTGATTTTAAATATGGAACGCGAAGATTTAAAAAATTACATAGAGTTTTTTATAAATTTCTAGAAACTATTCATTAAATTCTATCCAACACATAACTTACATTTTGAAATTACCTATTTATATTACACGGTATAATAATTATCAAGCGAGGTTATAAGCCATGATCTAAAAAAAACATAATCATTTAATAGCTTCATAATAAATTGTTATTTTATCTTAGAATGAATGAAAAATATTTATAATAAATCAAAACAATAATTAATTCTTTGTTACATATTCTAGTAATTTCACAATTTAATTATGAGCTCAGATTTGCACATCATTGTCTTACAATTTCCTGTAATAACTGTCGATCTGCTTTAGTTGATGCAATCGGTTTTAAACAATTCAACCGAGGTAAACAGAAACTCACTTACGGATGGTTTCATTATGCGATCGCAATCTGTTTTACCTACTGAAATTAGAAATTTCAATCAATTCTTTGTTTCTTCAAAGTGTCAGTAGCAGTGACCTTCCTCAGTCAGAAAAACCGGTTTATTTCTGTTTGATCTCAATCTAAAAGTTAAGATGTGATATTTAAACCCGTCGGTACTTAAAATAGTATGGACGGATTCCGCGTCGACTGATGTAAGTTTGAACTAGTCTATACAATTCTGTAATAAGCCGTAGAGTAAGAAATAACCGGCTACAGCTCTCAAGTTTGAAAACCTTTCGCCAATCAACAATATTCCGACGGCATCACTTGAGAGCTGCCCATTAAATTCAGCGTGTATACTATCTTGGATTGTGATTTAAATATCAGTCATGTTTATGATCATAGCGCTCAAACTATTCAGTATAACAAGCCACTTAAATAATACATTAATTATTTGGATAGTAAATTTTGGACTTTATCACGAACAGAAGCATTAATCATTCGTTCAACAAAACTTCTAATACCAAACAACGAAATAATTGCTTAGCAACAATTTGATCTTTTGAACTCCGTCTTAGATAGGTTTATTATTAAATTCAGTTGAAATACAAAATTAATTTATTAACAAAGCAATAAGGATTTGTTTCCGTATCAGATAGTAAGATTATAATATTTTCTAATTACCAAGTAACATAAATTAATACGACATAATGTTTATTTTTCGGAATTATTAAATTATTCTTTATGTAAATTCTAAGTGAAACCCGCCAGCTTCGTTTACACATAACATAATAAGCTCACGCCTGTTATCTCCGAAGGGTTAGGCAGAGGTGAAATAGCGAACTACACCACCCACATTCCGCCGAACTTAGTTCCGTCCCAGATGTGACAGGAGGCGAGCCTGTCGCCATATCGGGAACAAATTCCAAATTCCTTGATGATACTGTGTAGAAAAACCCAGTACGAAACAAATAAAGATTAATAATAAAGAATAGAATTAAGCGTCGTTTAATACTAAATTAATTGTTATAGCTCTTTACGGTTATAAGAAGGTCTTCTGTTCTATACATGGAATGTTATACATACATGTTAAAATATGTTATTATTTTAAAAAAGCTAAGATTTCGTGAATCATATTAGAATAAAAATAATAAAACAAATAAATATAAGATTTAAGTAATATAAACATCAAATCCAACATTACTCTAGAGTAAATCTTTTTGTTTAATTATATGCAAAAAAAACTATTAACCCCTTGAGCACTTACCTGGCGTTTAGTGGATTAGTGGCTTTCCATTATTTTCCTATTGTCTTATTTTTATGTGTACTTGACACACTAATTAACAATACAATAAATTCATACATATGTAGTTTTTGTAATATTTGCTTCCATCCGTCAATTAAACCGAAATACGTCCACTGCAGGACATAAGACTCCCCCAAAAGGGGGAGATTGCCATAATCGCCACGCTTGCCAGACGGGTTGGCGATCGCAGTTAGGTGTTCAGAGGATACTACTGCCCATCTCCTGGTTTAAACCTTAGTTGGGCTTTACGATACCCACAGGAAGGTCCGGTGGTACTATTCTTCGCCGGCACATTACATACATTGATATCGTATTAATAACAAAATTTATTAAATTGTAGTGATAAAATTAAAATTAAATATCTTTGACGATCCATAAAAAATAAATATATGTTTAAAACCGAGTTCAGAAGTTAATAAAAAGTATTGAATCATTTATTGGTAGATGGCGCTATATAAGACTCGCGGCCATGATATAAACAATCGTAATGGGAAAAATATCACGTTCGCATTTTATGGACTACAAAAACATACCGCCTCGTATGAGCTACCTTGACCTAGGAGTTTTTGAGACGAATCCCAAGTATCGTTGACTATAATTGCATTGTTATCGTAAAGATAGATCATATTTATGAGGACCAATAATTTCATATCTCAAGACCTTCGAATCACGTAGAAAAAGTTTTTTTTTTATAGTCAAATCTTAATGTATTACAAAGATTTAAATTTATCCAGAAAAACTTTAGGCTAAACAAATGAATGTTAATTAAATCTATAAATATTATTACGTGCTCGGATAGAGTTTTTTTATTCTAATGATTTCTAAGCATTTAAGAGTCAATGAGATGAAACATGAAATCTATAATTCTAGAAGTATTTTAGCCGTCCTAGTCGAGACCTATGATAGCGATTCAGATTCCTTTTTATATGAAACATCAATTGGCGCCTTGATATTAACCCCTTAAGCACTTACTTTGCGTTTACGCCAGCTTTCCATTGTTTTCCTATTGTCTTATTTTTATGGGTTCTCGACACATTAATACGACTCTTATGATGTGACAGCAAACGGCGCGACGCTTTCTTATACCCTAATGCCTCATGTGCCCTATACCATTCTCGAATCTCCCGTTTGTCTATAATCTATGCAATTTGTTATATCTGTGTGTAAGTGTGTATATTCCGTGTATCTATAAATTTAACTATAGTATACTCTATACGTTTACAGCTTATATACACACTTTGTATTTTATGTTATCATTTTACTACATTTTTTTTTTCATTCATTAGGAATTCTACTATGAATTTTTATGACTAACATCTATCGGAAATCACGTGATTAGCAACTTTTTTTCTTTTAACTAATGAATAAAATACAAATCGAGAGTTCGGTCGAAGAGTTATACTTGTTGGTGGGCTCCTATTTCCGCACTTAGACATATTTGCGGTCCGTTGTGCGTGCAGGATCAGCCAGCTACTCCTTCCAGTAGCGCAGAAGTCTCCTGTGGCGATCACAGGCTTCCTGGAACGACCTCATTTGCTTGAGGGCTTTTGCCCGTTGATTGACTACTCCCGTGCATTCCAGGATCACGTGGTTAGTAGTCTCTTCTTTTTCCAGACATCCCCTACACATGGGGCTATCTTTCAGACCTATTGTAAATAAATGTTTATTAAGTGAGCAATGTCCCGTCATCACACCCACCACAAGACGAAGATCAGTGCGAGATAAGCTGAACAGTCTCCGGGCCAAGCTCCGTGATATTTCCGGAACAGCTTGTTTAGACTGTCTACAGCCTAAACAGTGCTGTGGGTGTATTGACGCAACCATGATTTAAAAGTACTGTAAGCAAGAGGAAGATAAGGCACAGGGCCTGCCACTGTTGTCGTCGATCCTCTTCTTGCCAGTTCATCTGCTGCGTCGTTACCCATTGATTCGCTGTGACCCTTTATCCATTGTAGGATGACCCTGTTGACTGCCGCTATGTGTTGCGTATGGTCGAAGAGTATCAACAAATGAAAATGGCTCGTTCCAAAACGCGATTTATGTCACTAAAAGTGGTGGTATATTAGCTTGTTATGGTAATCGGTTCAGTCGATAAAAAGTGTATTTATCTTAAAATCCCTACGGTCCTGCATCCATATGCTAATGCAGAATGCTGGTAAATGCTCAAACATCTTGCATAACCTCCTGCAATTAAATTTTAAATTTAATAGATTGAATACTGTTCCACGCTTGTCTTTAGAACTTACTTAAAGGAAATATGAGAACGATTCTAATACACGGTTCTAGACTTTGAATAACTTTGGAAAAACAGACGTGTAAAGATTGCTTAAAAAAACGTAATGTAATTAACTTATTCTATACTAGCTGTGCCCGCGGCTTTACCCGCTTGGAATTCAGACAATTTGCAATTTGTTCTCGGCCTGAAAGCAATATCTACCATTATTCACTTTCATTGAATTCGGTTCAGTAGTTTTTGCGTGATCAGCGAATAAATTAATAACTAGACAGAGAGACAGTCAGACATTTTTTTAAACTATCGCAATATGTTCTGTAATCGATTCTGAAACCCCGCATAATACTTTTTCTTAAATATTTTCAATGTACAGATTTCGTCTCGATAGTCTTTTATTATAAGTATAGATGAGGATGAAGTGGAATTTTGAAAAGTTTTATGAACATTTCAAATAATAACTACTGAAGTTATTTTGTGAATAATAAAACGATTGTTTTAATAACGATATACACATATAATAAACCGTTGGACAGTTTATTATGTTTATATTATGTTTATATTAGTGTAGGTGGAAAAGATAGAGTACAATTTTTTCTTTTTGCTTAAAAGCCCCTTTTTTTTCTTATTTTTTTTTTTCGAGGGGAAATGCATTTACGCACTACCCTTACCTATTGCATTACTGAGACCGGAGTCCCCCAATGCAATAGGTAAGGGGGCACGGAGGGACGAACTCCGTGCCAGTGTGGGACTCACCCGGGCATGAAGCGCCCGGAAATACCCACTAAAACCCCCCGGGGCCGTCCGCCGCATTTGTGATGGGGGCGATACGGGATTGCTAGGCATGCCACCGCGTCGCCCCCTGCGGCGAACCCACCGGGCCTCGTCCGTGCAATGGCCCAATGGGTATGGGGGGAAGAGAAAGCCCCCCACCTCTTCGCCCGCCCCCCCGAAGGGAGGTGCTTAAAAGCCCCTAACTCTTCTTTTAGAATAATTGTAGCTTTTATGCATACCGAATACTTTATACTTTACACTACACTAATTTTATCCTCATCCTTATAATAAATACAATTTTTTTTCATTGGCTCATCATTTATTAATTTCACGTGTCCAATCGAGCAAATTATAACTTTATAACTTAATTATACTTTCATATAATACTTTCTTCTTTATTGATGAAAACAGTTGAAGAATAAACTGGATCGAGTTTCTTGCAGGTTCTTCTCTATGACTGTTTTTCGAATCGGAGGTAGTGTTTTAACGTTTATGAGTGCCTTATCCGGGCCTAAATAAAGTATCTTTGAATTTCGAATTTGAATTGATAAAAAGATTTATTTACACACAATATACCACAAAAATGACGTAGATATACATAGCAATTAATTTGTAAATATTTATAATGCGTACGCACGTTTACACTTTATTAAAATAGACTTTTTTTTAAAGAAGCATCACGGATATCTTATTTGGACTTGTTCCAATCGTGTGCTATGGCCTATCTAATGGCACGCGATTATAGTATGTTTCTACAATATTCACCTGTTTCAGTCTACTATAACACACTGATTCTAAATTTATTAGTATGAACGTTTGCGAAACATATCTTATGAATTATGTGGCATTATGAACGTGGTTCCATTGCCTTCATTGCCATTTGTCATTAAAAATCAGAATCAAGAAGTTTTTGGCGGTATCTCAGTTTGTCATTATTAATTACTTTTTTATATATTATCCACAAGCATGCCTGTAGTAACATTAGTGACATTTTATAATAACAACTATGACGGCTACTGTTTTACTAGAAGGTTAAAACGCGAACCTTTATGGATATTAATATAAGATTAGGTAATACTCTGCCTAGCAGACACGGGCTTAATTGCTAAGTTGTTGTTTATAATTTATCACGGCCCTGAACATAACTTCTTTAGGCTTAACACCGTATAATTTCACTAATCTTCAATGGCCAACAAAGCGACGGCCATTTGTTAAGCGTTCGAAATATTTTGTTAGATTTCAGAATGTATTTTCATAAGTGTTTCCTACAAATATTAAGCAGACTAAATATTATTCAAATTACTTTATTGTAATTGTCAATTTTCTACACACACATATATATATATATATATATATATATATATGACACGTATAATAAAAATACGATTATAACAATTTTTGTCCGAATGTCTGTCTGTTTGTCTCGGGTAATCTGCGGAACGGCTGGATCGATTTTCACGGGTTTTACTTTTCAGCAGATATCTGAAGTTACTCCGGGTAACTTAGAGTACTTTTAATTTTCTAAAATAATTAGGGTTCCGCGTAAAAAAAATAATTAAAACTCATGGCATTGTGAATGTAGTCCGATTCGGTTCATAGTGTTACTAGCACGTATTGGAATTTGTGATAAATATCTTTGCTTACTGTTAGTAACAAAATGTTTTTTTTTAATTAATTAGGGTTCCGTATAAAGAAAATGAAAACTATATTACGCAGTGAAGAATTTATGGAACGCGAACGCAACCGCGGGCACACAGATAATATAAAATACGAATAACGAATAAAAACAAAAATGATAAAAAAGAACAAACATGATTTTGAATAACATCGAATTTAATCCACGCTCGAGTGTGAAAATGGCAGTTCATTTGATGAAATCCGATCGTTTTTATGAATGAACATACAAAAGATTTGTATGGACAGAGGAGTGTCATCGCCCTCTCCTATGGAAAAATTGGCATCGAATTTAGTGCGAGTACTTTACGTACCTTCGATGGATATCTAAATGTACTTTATCATTATCAGCAGCAAATTTTTGCATAACTGTAAACCGAAATAGTTATTGATAAGAACATGACACAAATAAACATAATACCCACTACATTTTGCTCTAATTTTTTCTTTTTTTTTGATTGCGTCATCGTACCTTTTTTTTGTCGGGGGAAAATGCATTTACGCCCTACCCTTACCCATTGCATTAATGAGACCGAAGTCCCCCAATGAAATGGATAAGGGGGCACGGAGGGACGTCTCCGTGCCAGTGTGGGATTCACCCGGGCGCGAGTCGCCCGGAAATACCCACTAAAACCCCCCGGGGCCGTCCGCCGCATTTGGGATGGAGGCGATACGGGATTGCTAGGCATGACACCGCGTCGCCCCCTGCGGCGAACCCACCGGGCCTCGTCCGTGCAATGGCCCCGCGTCATCGTACCTAACTTAGCATTTGGCAACAATTTCATAATCGACACACCATCGTTCGACAATAAGAATATAATTCATTTACAAATCTATAAATAAATAGGCGAAAATTAAACGAAATCAGTATCGTCTCTTCTTTGTTTTTGTCAACATTCAGGAATAAATTTCGTATGTATTTTTTTACGGTCGGATTTCAGCCACTAATCGAAACATTAACATTAATAGATCGGAGATATGAATAAGAAATATGTTATACACTTTTCTAATATTTTTTTGTATTATTATGTAAAAGAAGATTCACCATCTTTTTAATTATATAATTCTTAAACCAACATACATATATACATTACATACACACACACAAATACACACGTAAACATGTAAACATAGTCTAATATTTAGTTTTCAAAAAATGATAAATTCCATTTTGACTTTTAATTTAATGTATCGGTTTACTTTATATGTCTCTTATACGAGCTGTGAACTTAAAATATAAATAAATAAACAACTGTAATTATAATATTAATTCATTCAAAATTGAGGAAAACTCTTTTAAGAAAACGCTTTAAATAAATCTAAAATGAGACAAACTGATCTTTTTTAACCAAATTAATACAATTACTGTAAATCGTGTTTTTTTTTGCCGAAGAGATACGCTTATTCGTATTTTGTAATGCCTTTTTATACTATCATAATGTTATCTAATATAACAAAAAATACATTAAAATCTAACTACGATTAGACAGAATATTCACGTTAATCGGTCTAGTGGTAATAGTGCACAGGGAAACCTTGCGTATAATGTATATAATAGGACCTATATAAGTAATAGTAGGCAAAATTCTTACCAAATGGTATAGGTATAATTAAAAAAAAAAAAAACAAACGTTAATTAACAAATAAATATTGGTTAGGTAGTGACCATTCAAACCCCATCACATCCTCCATTTATGTTCATATGATACATAAAAGGCCTCAATATAATAGACATCGTTAAATAATAAAATTTTATACCACTCTATCTATTCTTATCGCTACAATACAAACAGTGACTCGAAGAATTTATTCACTGTAGTAGTTTTCCGCTCGATGCAACAATTAATAAAGACTTAACGCAATATCGAAAGTAGGAACTTTCCACGGCTGTAACCGACTTTAGATATCCATTGGTTCTAATATTGAAGCTACCGATGAATTAACGACCGTAAGGAATAGTCTGCCGCGTCCCATAAAGCCCGCGAATGCGTGTTCCAATAATTACAATTAACACACTCTATGAGCGTTACAGTCCTCTCTGGGTGAGGTGAAATCGGTTCACTTTGGTGTTAACAAAGTTTTTAAACTCTACAAGGTCATCGTTGCCTATGTACTTATAGTATAATAAGTCGTGGTGGGAATGAGAGGAGGGAATGAGGGATGAAGAGAAACGCAGAAAAACCAAAGTAACCGATAGTGCCTGAGGAATTGCTTAAGTTAAGTGGCAATGGGTTAGGCACGTGCTCGCAGGGGTGCGGTGTCAGACAACCTCCTCGTGGTGCACCCTGGGCAACGGCAGTCCTTCTGATTGCCGGCTAATAATCTGACCGGGCGGCTGGGCGAAAGCCCACTTTTTGGGGGGGGGGGGGAGAGAGAGGTGATTACTGCGGTCGCAGTGATCACTCCTCTTCCCTTCGGAAGGTAATGCCTCTTTCAGAGACGGGCGAAGAGGTGGGGTAGAGAAGTTCTCCCCCACCCCCGCTGGGCCATTGCACAGACGGGCCTGGTGGGTTTGCCGCAGGGGGGCGACGCGGCGACATGCCTTGCAACCCCGTATCGCCCCCTATCTCAAATGCGGCGGACGGCCCCGGGGGTTTTAGTGGGTATTCCCGGGCGCTTGTCGCCCGGGTTTGAGTCCCACACTGGTACGGAACTCGTCACTCCGTGCCCCCTTACCTATTGTATTGGAGGGACTCAGGTCCCACTAATACAATAGGTAAGGTGAGTGCGTAAATGCATTTCCCCCCGTCAAAAAAAAATATATAAGGTTTTCGAATGGCTACCATGTACCGGAAGATGTAGCGTGGCCTACCCACTATAAGGTGGACCGACGGACTAATTAAGGACGTGGGAATCCGCTGTATACGAGTGCCTCATAAGACGAGTAGTTGTGGAGGTTTTTGCGGGAGACCTACGTCTTTCGTTTGAAAGGATGGATGGATGCAATTTAATATTTTAGTAGTAGAAAACAACTTAAAGAAACTCTAACGCCGAAGAAATGTACTGAATGCTTTTCAAAACTGTTGATATGCATTTCCCCCCGTCAAAAAAAAAAAAAAAAAGGCCTGTGAACTGACATGTTATTTATTTAACAATAAACATAAGTTTTTACCGGATCTCAGTCAGTCATGCAGTACCTGGTAATTTTTTACCTATATTTAATTTACGGACTTGAAACTCAACAAGAACATAAAATAAGATTGTATAATTTTGATGGCATTTTTCATGGCACAGTTACAGTTTGGTTAATGTGAACAAACGAAGTGCATTGGAAATAATAACACGAAGCTAAAATTCTGAAATTTTACAAAAACTCCTTGAACAACTTTAGCTGCCATTTTGCTGGAATATTCTATGAAAGTTCTATAAACATGCTGCACGTGTTGCTATTAATTAAAAAGAAGAACACTATATTTAGTTCGCCAACAGTTACAGCTGTGAAATAAAACATTAAATTTCCCAACTGATTTTTGAAATTATGGATAATCTGGGTATAATTCAATATTTAATCAAAATATTTATTTGGTTACTTTGGGAAGTATTTAGGAAAAGTTGTAAGCTTAGTGAATTGTCCTCTACGTGTGATAAGGGCGAAGGTTAGTCATTGCGCGGACCGGTCACATGGATTATGAGAAGGTTGACATCATATTGTTAAGTGCTTTGACGCATTATTTTATAAACAACAAACAAGCAGCAATGTTTATGTTAACGTTTATTGAATCGCAGAATCTGTCGAATAACGTGTTTAAAAAAATGGAGGACTATAAATCCTCAAGTACCGATACTAATCAATAGAATAAGCGTTATTAGCTGAAGCTATTCGTTTAAGAAAAAAATTCTATAGTAAAAGGATAAAGTATAGATTATATCCTTCATCAGGTTACCTCTAGAGATATAATCATAGAATTAAATTATTCTATGTACATGCTATTAATTTAAAAAATACATTTAAAGTATAGTTTAATATTAA
Organism: Samia ricini; assembly: GCA_014132275.2. NCBI lineage: Eukaryota > Metazoa > Arthropoda > Insecta > Lepidoptera > Saturniidae > Samia > Samia ricini. The sequence goes on from AP028168.1 coordinate 26,668,366, forward strand.
ACCATGTCACTTTGAAGCTAAAGAATTGACAATTACATTATACTTTAGAAAATATTTACTTCTTTACAATAACTCATTAATTCCCCTATTTTCATTATTTTAAAACAATTTGACACGACAGACATTCTCTCTTAGGATGTAAATTATTATTATAACTAAATTATAGGAATACATATCCTTACGTATATATATATATACGAGTACATGGACAGATGCTTACGTACAAGACTTTAGATAGTTATGGATTTAGAATTTAAAACTAATAATTATTATAAAAATAAAAAAGTATGGCATACCAACGTTTTGATTACATTTCTGAAATGATACAATAATATATGGGATATATTATTTTGATTAAACGAAACCCTTTACGTGATCCTAATTTTAAAAAAAAGTTTTAAATTGGTAAAAAAAAAGATCGACTCTAAGAAATATAGAGACGGAAGAACAAACCAGTTCAGAATAATTTAGTAAAAATTAAAGAAATAAGTTTTAGTAATACAAGGAATTAACAATATACTAGACTATGGCCTTACCAAATCCGTCTAACATTATTCTCTACGAGCGACCTATGTTTAATGCATCGTAAACGTTATAATTCAGGGTCAATGAAACAATGACAATGATTTATAAGGTCACTTATGCTTTGTAACCAAATCGAGCTGGTACAATTATAGAGTGTTAAGTATAAACATTTGTGATTATAAGTTGTAAGCATTGTTAAGTGGATGCTGATTGCTGACTGTTACGATATACGAACCATCGGTACTGTGACAAAACAAGTTATTAATAATTATTAACAATGACAAATAATAATCCATTAGTGCATATAAAATGTAAAGAATAACGTTGTCATAGAAACAGTTGCTATGACAACAGTTAACATAGCAACCGTGTTACGATAGCGACGCTTAGGTACGACGCTTAGGTACTTAGCGCAGACGATTGAGAACTAGTTGCATATATGGTGAAAAATCAATTCTGGATAGGATTTGCGTAAAATTCGTAGACCATGTGTGCAGTCTCCATCGCGAAAGGCAATATTTCAAGTCAATCGTACCTATAGTTTCGGATAAGAATACATTAACATAAAGATAGTTGCTATGACTACGGTTACCATAGAAACCGTTACGATAAAAGCAGTTACTCAAAACGGGGGAAAGAGTTGCATATATTGTGATGAAATTGTATAGTTTATTTTATTAATTGTTACAGTTACATTTACAAAGTCGGGTTAATCACACGATTTATAACTCAAGAACGACTGGACTGATTTTTAATTGGTTAAGTTGGTCTCCGTCCTTAACAGCGGTTAATAACTAAAGAAATAGTAAAGTAAATTCATTTTCTCATACATATTGTATGGAACGGCTTTATTGATTCTGAGACGGTATAAAATCTATCGTATTAAATAAAAATCAGACTAATATTGACAATAACTGTAGGGCGGATCTTAGAAATAGGAGTTACAAGAATTGTTTGTTGTTGATCGTAAATAATATTTTTTTTAATGTGTATTATATAAACAACATAATATTCTAATAATGTTTTGGGAAAATTATAATAAACAATAATATCTTAACCTAATAATATTGTGGGAGGCGTAAACTAAAGGATGTATATTTATAACAAATGAATTTATCTAAAACACTTAGTTTTTACAATTTTAATAGAATTATCAATTAATCATTATGTACAGTTTTTGATCATAGAAGAGTTCTTAACCTGATCATAATTTTACAACTAAAAGATTTTTTTAACCTAGCTAATGCTGTTAACCGGTAGGGCTTTACAGCTTCACCGAACTTTGGGGGCGAGTGCTGAAGGCACTCAGCCGCAATAAGGTGACTAGCCCAAGGGCTACCAAAGTGGTACGAACCTCGGCTTGGCCGGCACCTGAGCATTCAAACTCACTCGCGAGTTGTGTCCTAGCTGTTCCCTACATTTTCTTTTATTAATATAAAAAAAAGGTTCCTTACAGGACCTATGTACCTGCGTGTTATGTGCAAGAGTGTGTATGCAGTGTTGTACGTGTAATGCTTAATGCATGAGCAGTGTCACTGTATCGCGCTGGCGGCGACGTCAAGAGCCTCCCCAGTTGGGGAACGAGACACGTCTTGGGTCGCTGCCTGAGGGGGACACGGAGTGTGTGCGGGAGCAAAATTAGCCGCCTGTCCCCGGCGGCGGGAACGGCGGTTTCGCGGGCGTCGGCGCTGGTACGCATTTGAACGAGGTAAAGGAGGGAAGATCCTATTACTACGAGTTATGGCATCGTCGCGACACGATAAGATCCTACGCGGCCGACGTATACGACGCGGCTTACGTCCTGGCAAGTACGAGACGGCTCGCACGATGAGAGGATTCGAGTGTGTCTCTGCGCGTTCGAAGAATGCGCGAATACTAAAAAGAATATGGTGGTAGGGCGTTTTATAACAATGTCCGCCTGAGTAGCTACCACTCTCAAGTTCGAAAATCTGTCGCCTAATACCAATAGGTGTGTTCCGGCAGCATCACCTGAGAACCAGTATCTAGGCTTAGTGCGTTTACCATCCTGGACCACATCGCCACTTAACATCAGGTGAGATTGTGGTCAAAACACTGAGCCTATTCAGTATAAAAAAAGAGAAATTCTGGAGTGGATTGATTGACGTAATGAGATGGAATGAAAAATAATGGAAGACAAATAAATAGGAAACATGAAAAAAGAGGGCAAATAGAGCTAGAATTAACGCACATAAATAAGATCCACTCGAAGAATCTAACCTAACTGATTTAAGACAATGTATAAACTTAGTATTAATTTTTTTTAAAGTATTGTTTTATATAACACTACCGGGTCCTGCGGCTCCGCCCACGTTTCATATGTTCTTTAGTCTGAATGAAAAAACAAATGAATGAAGAAAATGAGATTTTTGTTTTTATTAGGGGAAAAAATGTCTGTAAGAGTAAATAGAAAAAAAATGAGAAAGGTTCGATGGAATAAAAAAATTAAAATAACCTACAACCATCTACGAAAAAGTCCGCGTCGAATGGTAGTAGTCTTATTCCGATATGTTCAGTAGTTTTGAGTTGATGATGAGTCGAAAAGCCCCTGTTTTCCTATACAGAAACTCAGTATTTTATTAGGAAAATGTATAGATTGACGATTAAATTTTACTTTATATATTTGGATAATTTATATATTAGGAAATAATAACAAAAAAAAAATACAGTCCCTCTATATGTATTTTGCAAATCTGTGGCCAAAAATGCATATGTCTTTCGGTACCATAATCAGACTAACAGTAAGTAAACGCCTGTAGTATCAGTGTGTTTGTAATGTTGGATCTCATTTTGGCATTAACCTGTCACGGGCATAATTATTGCATTTAATTATATGTTAAATAGATAACAATCCAAAAACTATGACGTCACCCGAGTGATGAGAATCCATCGACAATTGTCATCATGTCCGGATTACATCTACCACATCTGAAGCCTCTAGGTGGGTCTGGATATACGCACTTGCTAATACCCGCAAACAAGGCGTATTAACAAGTAACCATGACTGATTTTTCACGATGGTTACGATCCAGTCATGCTTAGTTGCCTTGACATTAGATAATATTGTAGTCAAACGCTAATCCTATATTGAATTATTATTATATAATGTTATGTATTTTATGTTAAATATTTTTGTAGTATGACGTCAGAGGTGGAATTAATACAAACAAACAAAAAACCCAAGGGCAAATTCAATTATAGTAAAGCATACAATAATACACTAATTCTATTAGATTTAAGTAGGTATCGGCATAAGGTACGGTACGATATGGCATGTCGCAGCGGGAGGTACATTGAAACTTGCAATAAGAACAAACACTAACTAAGCTATTCATTTCAGATACAATCGAATTATCAGGTGTCAAATGGGACGAGTCTCCTAATGACATTACATTGAAAAAAAAACGATTTTTATTTTTCTTTATCACATACGTTAGTTAACATAAAAGGCTATTAAAATTACTTATTCATTTGTGACATAAATGATGACATACGTATAAAGGACGCAAAAGGTAGGCATCGTATCGGACGCATCGTATTAAACGGATTATTTGTTCACAATACGTCTACAGTGTCAGTAGCGATCGGATTTGCGGACGCAACTACCAGCAATCGGATAGCCGTCGCCACTTTTATTCGAATTTTCGTAGTGTTCGGTGGAATGTGCAAAATAATCGAGGTTACGATGAAGGAGAATTTGTTGTAATTGCTTGTTTGTTAATATAAGTAATTAAGGTGTTTTAAATCATGTATCTCTTTATACTCTTGCACAATTGCAATTAGTTGTACCACGTCCTTTTTTTTGACCTAGCTAATGCTGTTGACCGTAAGGGCCTTTACAGCTTCACCAAACTTTGGGGGCGAGTGCTGAAGGCACTCAGCCGCAATAAGGTGACTAGCTCAAGGGCTACCAAAGTGGTACGAACCTCGGCTTGGCCGTCACCTGAGTATTCAAAACTCTCTCGCGAGTTGTGTCCTAGCTATTCCCTACAGTTTTTAATTAATATATATAAAAAAAAGGTTCCTTACAGGACCTATGTACCTGCGTGTTATGTGCAGGAGTGTGTATGCAGTGTTGTGCGTGTAATGTTCAATGCATGGGCAGTGTCACTGTATCGCGCTGGCGGCGACATCAAGAGCCTCCCCAGTTGGGGAACGAGACACGTCCTGGGTCGCCGCCTGAGGGGGACCCGGAGTGTGTGCGGGAGCAAAATTAGCCGCCTGTCCCCGGCGGCGGGAACAGCGGTTTCGCGGGCGTGGGCGCACGCATTTGTACGAGGTAAAGGAGGGAAGATCCTATTACTACGAGTTATGGTATCGTCGCGACACGATAAGATCCTACGCGGCCGACGTGGCTTACGTCCTGGTAAGTACGAGACGGCTCGCAAGATGAGGGGATTCTGGTGTGTCTCTGCGCGTTCGAAGAATGCGCAACACTGGGTTTTAAAAACGGACCTAGCGGAGGGCAGGTTGAGATTTTATTTAAAAACTTGATTCGTTTTTCGAACTAATACAGTAAAATCTCGAATGTCACGGAAAAGGCTAAAAAATCGAGATAAAGAGATTTTGATTTAACACGAATTTCGAGATATGAAGATTTCAACTGATCAAGTTTCGACATAAAAAGACGCAATTTCTAAGAACATTTATTAAAACAAATTACATACATACGAGTCAAGTATGTATTACGAACTTGTATATGTATTTTATGAACTATGACTTACCGAGTTAGCTTTTTGCAATTCGAGTTATAAAGTATTAGAATGTGTTATTAATACCTCGCAGGGAAATAACATTTTGTTCGAGTTACTATGTCTAAATAATTCGAGACACTGCGTAATTAGGGGTTCAGCGGAAGGGAATTGCATTTATTTTCGATTTATGAAGGATTACGACTTAACGAGATTCAAGTTATAGAGAATCCACCGTATTTGTTGATTTTATTTGCCTGACGACAAAAACGACCAAAAGCGAACAAAAAAATCTTTTGCATAATTTATATGGAGTGAACCAGTTTGTAAATTGCGGAAAGCAAACCTGTAATTTGTATTGGTTAATTTAAAAACAATACAAGTGAATATAGTTATCAGCTGCGAATATTATACACAACACGCATTGCAGCCTGCAAGGTCATACGCAGGTGCTCTTCATTAGATCAAATCATAGATTGAGAACTTTCAATATTATCACACCAGACAGGACAATTCCTTGATATCTCATTTTTTCCTATATATATATGCCAATAATAATAATCGATTTATTGGTCAGCGGGAGTGCTTTCGGACTCCTCGTCTATGGACGCAGCTACGAATTCACTTATCCTCTTCCATAATAAGCCTAAGCATAGCATAGCTTCCTCGAATCTGTACATCTGTACACCTATAAGTGCGTTCGGACCGAATCACCTCTAAGCTTAGCGTATTTACCTTATTGGACCATATCTTTAAATCCATCGTTTAATATCAGGCAATATTGTGTTCGAAGCCGTAAGCTTATTACAGTATAAAAAGTCTTAAAAAGCGGAACGGTGACCTTCAACATCAACAAATCTTGCAAACTTGCCTATACCCAATATGTGACGAAACAAAAACGACTATATTATTAAACAGATTGTTAACTACTTTGTGACATAATCTTACTTGATACTGAGTGACACATATAGATTATAATATGTTTTATCACGATACAAATTTACAAGAGAAAAAAACCACCAAATAAGTTTATTATCACTATTTATCAGCTCACCTTAAATGCAACTATTTAAGGATTCAATTTATATAAGCTTACGTCAATTTTTTAAAGTATACAAGGCCATCGTTGCCTATGTACTTGTAGTACAAAAGTCCTAATGAGAATGGGAGGAGGAAAAATGTGTATGCTTGTTGTTTCACAGCGTGATCGAATCAGAAATGAGGTGATCCGCAGAAGAACCAAAGTAACCGACATTGCCCGAAGTGTTGCTAAAGTGTCAGTGGGCTGGGTGCATTACTCGCTAAACAGATGCCCGAAGGGGTCAACAGGTTCTCGAATGGTTACCACGCATCAGAAGACGTATGGTGGTAGGCTGGTTGACCAACGACCTGGTGAAGGTCGTGGGAAGCCGCTGGATGCGAACCGCACCGGGTGGCGTGAGACCGGTCATCGTGGATATCTTTGGGAGAGACCTATGTCCAGCTTTGGATGTCTTTCGGTTGAATGGTTGGATGATCAAAAAAATGTTAAAATTAATACAATAAGTTTATGATACTCAAATTTTTACTTATCACTAATTTGTTTTTATTGTTAACATATATTTATGTTAACGTCTAAAGTTAATATGATACAATGCGATATCGAAATAAAATAACATAGAAATAGTACACAAGTGATGAAAACAATTTTCCATTAAACCATAACTCAGTCACATACGTGAAACAGAATAGACCCCTGAGAGGCTTTTTTATTATAAGGCATATTTAGGTGTTAAAATGTCGCTACTGCGGCTACTTACTCTATCGGTTATAATACGAAGACCCGCCCACATACCGCACGTTGACTCACACGCAAGGTCTACGACCTCTGCTTTAGAATGAAGGTAATTTGTGATTTTTTTCTAATTCCACGATTTTTCTGCTAATTATCTGTCTTTGTTGGAATGTACATATATGATGCATAACAATGGAATAATTCTATAGTTCATTAAGTTAAGATTATTTACTGTAAAATTGAAACAAAAAAAATCTCATTCTAACATACATTACAAAAAGGAATGATTCTGCCCGCCTGTCCGTTAGTTGGCCTATACCTAAAGAACCATTGTACCGACACAAAAGATTTTTTCCTTATATCATAGATATATTTTGATATGAAGTTTTAGTTAAAATAACTTTTTTTATAAAGATATAAATTGTATTTAATACAAGCTATGACGATAATATTTAATGAAGTGGACAAAAAATGACTATCATCTTTGCATTCATTTCATTAACCTTGGAACATTTTAAAGATACAAAGAAGTAAGTACAAAATTACAATAAAGCACATCTAGTATTATTGTAATAAGAACTGTGTTTTTGGTTCTTAATAATTAATCATTTAAGAATTTCTACCATAATAATTTCAAAAATCACTAAACTAAAACTGATGGTTGGTTTTATTTTATGTCTATTCAGGTATTTCCTCAATTGTTAATTGGATTATTTTTTTTAATTTAAAATATTTATAACGTTTTGATTATATAAATTATTATTTTGTTAGTTATATTATCATGGTCAAGAAGCTAGTGCCAGCAACTAATTTCAATAAAATATAGATAGACCTATTCGTAAATTAGTTTTTTTTACAAACGTAGATAGGTAAAAGGAAAAATGATATAATTGCAAAAACAAATAAATAAAAGGACTTCTACTTCCGCCCTTTCTGCAACCTTTGCTGATCTACCATAAATTCGACTCTAGGTACGGCCCTAGTATGAAAGAGCAATGAACCACAAATTCTTGTAAATTCGATTCACTCTTACCAAGTTTTTCAAATAAAATGAATGTGATTATAGATAGAAAAACGTCATTGCCGACTTATATCTTTCTTGACGTATTTTAATTATTTTTAGTTGGTTCTGTCACGTGGGGAGGATGGACGACAAAAGATTGACGAAACGAATTTACAAGGCGAGGGTGACTGAGCACCTATGTAAGGGTCGAGCTAGGCGAGCGTATCTTGAGCAAGTCTAGCACGTCTTAAATAAAGGCCAATGGGAAAAGTACCCATAACCGGCGAGCATTTATGAAAACGCTCATGAAAGTAAAAGAAGCGAAAGAGGTGTGTCAAGATCGTAGCAAGTAGTCTCTGCCTATTTTCACTAGAGAAAAGCGTGATTATATGTATGTGTTTTTAGTAATTGCAATATTTTTGTTCTTCTTACGCACAATTTTTCTTTTAGTTAAATAGCAAGCTGGGTTTGTTTCTTTCTTTTTCTTAAATACCATAATATGTAAAAGGAGTCTTCTGTCTTCGTCGTCGTCTGTGTATATATCTATTAATTTGCTGAAAAAAACTACAAAATCGTTGTGAGAATAAAAACGATGATAGGTCAGCTGTAGAGTATCTGATAGCGCGTTGAGTGAACACGCTTTCGAACCTATTTATCACATTCTATACGAACCTTAGCTTTTTAAAAAACAGTGCGATGAAATGTCCATTTTAGCCTCAACTGGGCTTTTTTAAATATAACAGCCCACTAGCGAAGCCACAAGTTATGTAACCAATCATCCCTACTCATGCTTTTGGGATAGCTTCTAGATTATTTATAATAACCATTGGGCATTTAACGTAACTAGCTTTGGGTTTGGGTTATTTTAGTCACAGTTCTTGCCGATTGGTCGGCTCTTTTGATTCCATTATGTCTGTCATATTTTAAATTCGATCCAGTTTAGCATCTCCTCCTTCTCATCTGCATTTCATAACCTCGTGCCTAACTTTGATCGTAGCAAGTTTGCAATAATTTATAATTTTTGATACATCAAATGCCAACGACGTAAGGCACCAGGTTTTACATTTCGAGGTAGCTAGGAATATCCATCCACCAGGTAAATTTACAATATCAATATGAAATACCATCCCATTTTCACCTAATAGGGCACGAGATGTGGAAAGCGTTTTAGCAGGTTTACTCCAGTTTGTTTTATGTGCAGTTATTCCATCGCAGACAGTCTGCTTTAAGGTGCACTGTGTCTTCTCACAGAGCCGCCTGCATGCCCGTGCTATAGGGAATGCGTACTAACGTAATTGTATTATAGGGTCGTAAACTGCGATTCTCTGAAGGTTGACGCTGAATTCGTATTGCAGAGGTCAGATTGACCATTGGCGACACCTGGAGCACAATGTGCTATTTCAGCTCATTTTAGGCCCACCTTCGGAACTTAATCTTAATCCTCGTCCGAGACATTAGTCCATAGATGTCCATTCCGGACTCTCAAGGTTATCTGGATTTCCTCGTCGGTGTATATTGCCAGTACGTCTTTAATTATTATCACGAAGTCCTTAATCATTATATGCCTACGTAATACTTGCGTGACCCCGTAAAATCAGATAATAGTTTAGGAACGCATAGAGATACATAATATATAGAAATATTTATATCGATTGTTTATTTTATTACGTAATTTTACTCCATCGTTAATTGATATCTATTTTGTAAATAAATATGTTTCCGGATTGCGGTTGACCAGGTTCTTAAGGCGTGCGCGTTGCAAAAGCATTGTTTTATAATAAATGAAAAAAGAATGAATGTAATTTTTTTATACTGAATAGGCTCAGTGCTTTGACCACAATCTCACCAGATATTAAGTAACGATTCAGTCCAGAATGGTAAACTGACTAAGCCTAGAGATACTACTATAGGCTCTCAAGTGAAGTTACCGGAACACGTTGATATTTGGCGAGAGGTTTTCAAAGTTGAGGATGGTAGTTGGTCTATTCAAACAGAATCCGACCGCACTACCAACTGAGTCATCATCACTTCATACCCGTAGATGGGACCCTTAGCAGCTTAACAATGATAAAATAAAATGTATTAATTATAGTTGAAACACTAAAAAAACTTAAAAAGTTTTCGTTCTATAACGATTGAATTTAATTCTAAAGAAACGTATGGAAGCTTGATATCAATAATATTACAAACATAATTCATTTTTTATAATTATTTTGTTTAAGATGTAGTAAAAAGAAAGCCGAAATTTTTAGGATTAAATTCAATCGCCATTAAGCGAACTCTTAATTATGAATAAAAAAATTTGTTACTTTTTAGTTTGGCTTGTTATTAAATCGTGTTTTTTCATCTTTCTGCACTATAAGTCTTATATACAACGACTGGTGCAAAATTAATTTAATAAAAATAGCTACTCATGAAGATATTGGTCAGGGTAATGGGACAAAGTTTTGTTATCGGTCCTTGATAAGTGTTTTTGAATTACATCCGAAGTTTTAAAGTAGACGAAAATCACGTTTAAAGGTTTATGTGTCTAATAGAAGTGTGTTTATAAGCCAATGATTTCATTGTACACGTCTTGTATTTTTTTTTATTTCTCTTTTTTGATAACAAACTTAAAGCTAATTTACTGATCTTATATGACAGGAATTATTTAATAAAAAATTGAACCTATTTAATTCTACATCAAACTAAATTATATACAACATTTTTAGGAAACTCAAATAATTAATGTAAATAAATGATAAACAATTTAATGTTGAAAGTTAAGAATGATGATTAACACAGGAGATAACAGGCAAATATTCAATACTAATGGTTACCCGTTCGCTTTACTTGGGATAAATAAACTGGCCGCAATTATTTAAACTTAAAAATGAATGAGATTGAACTGAACTGGATCGAATTAAAAACATGATGGTCATAAAGGAATCAAAAGAGCCGAACAATCGGCTAGATCTCTGGCTAAAATAATCTAACCCAAGACTGGGTAAGCTAAATGCCCAAAGGTTTTTATAAAAATAAAATTGGACAAAAAATCGTGGAAGCAAAAGTTGACTAAACGCTGAGATCGCTGCAAAAACTACAAACATTCTGAATAACTGTCGCGTAAGTTTATGTAATAATCTAGAAGCTGTCGTAAAACCTGAGTAGAGATGTCACATTTGCAGCGTACTAGTGAGCTCTCATATTTATAAAAACCCAGTATTTTTATGTTAAATAAAAATGTAGGGTTTAGCTAGGATCAAAATTCCGCGAGAGATTTTACACTCAGGTAACGGTCAAGCCGAGGTTCGTACCATTTTGGTAACCCTTGTGCTAGTTACTTTTTGTGACTGAGTGCCTTCAGCACTCGCCCCCAAAGTTATGGTGAAGCTGTAAAGGCCCTTCCGGTCAACAGTGTTAGCTAGGTTTAAAAAAAAAAACCAAGCTATGGTTTCCTCACGATGTTTTCCTTCACCGAAAGCTCAGGATAAGTACTGAGTTGGTTAGGTGGGTTCGAATTTCGCCGCAGGGGCGACGCGGTGCTTGCGAAAGCCACCCCGTGTCGCCCCCATCCCAAATGCGGCGGACGGCCCCGGGGGGTTTTAGTGGGTATTTCCGGGCGCTTCACGCCCGGGTGAGTCCCACACTGGCACGGAGCTCGTCCCTTCGTGCCCCCTTACCTATTGCATTGGGGGACTCCGGTTGCATTGGGGTACTCCGGTTGCATTGGGGGACTCCGGTTGCATTGGGGTACTCCGGTTGCATTGGGGGACTCCGGTGCATTGGGGGGCTCCGGTTGCATTGGGGTACTCCGGTTGCATTGGGGGACTCCGGTCTCACTAATGCAATAGGTAAGGGTAGTGCGTAAATGCATTTCCCCTCGACAAAAAAAAAAAAAGTAGTGCCTAAATGCATTTCCCCCCTTCAAAAAAAAAGGTAGGTTCGAATTTGCATCCATCGGCACAGAATCTCACCGAACTACCTACCTATTGCGCCATCATCGCTTCAATACAAATCGCATCTATGGTTTTCTTATTTTTTATATCACATCGGAGAGGAGGCTCTCTGAGTGGTGTAATTAATAATGTAAATATTATATCATAATTATCGTTTATTTTTTTAATTACACCAATGCTTACGAACAAACAGACATATAGACGTTGATTAGTATATAATGTATGGGTTATATAGACTCATGGGAGAGTGGCCGAGTCATGATTTCATTTCCAGACATCGATTTTCGTCCATTCACCATATAAAACCTTTGGGCATTAAAACCAGCTCGACATAATACGTGATAACAGCTCAGTTAAATCGGTAATGTGCGTTGGAACCATAATGTAGTACTTGAAACCAGTACCATTGGTTCTAAAAACACAGAATTATTAGGATTTGACTTAGAAAAAAATTAAATTAAATGGTCAAACACGTAACATAAATATATGGAGTAGATAATAATAAGTATGATATTATTGTAACATTTTGTATTATATCTGTCATCGTCCGAGTTTATCTTTACTACGTTATTTACAATAGCTGTTATCGCATCGGATGAATGGCGTGACGTAGGGGCGTGCCCCCGTATTATCAAACACTTTACACGCTGTAACAAACATTGCCAGTCAGATGTACCGTAAAATTAGTACGAATAATAAAATACAAGTGCTACGTAATTTTTGAGTTAAATTTTTGCGTTCGGAATTTAAATGCGTTCTTATTAAAAATCAAGGTACGTCGAAACAAGGCCGCCATCTTGCGATGACGTATGATTACGTCACTTGTAAGATTTTTACGCGGAAGCCTAATTATAATTCTAAATTTGTTTTTGGTACTGAGAGAAAAACAATAAGCATTTGCCAGTAAAACTGACCACTGAATTTATCAGAGTTTTACTGGTAAGAATATAAATTTGTGACAAATATCATTTCTTTCTATTAGGAAGAAAATATTAGGTATCCGTGTAAAAAATCTTATGAAACTATGAACAAAATACGGTTCAATGGACAGCAGCGTAGAAACATTATTATCGAAAGAATATTTAAACAGATTAACAGACATGGAATATGAAATAAGTACCATGCGGACGGAGTCATGGCGGAGATTGTCGTAATTTTAGCTTGTCATGTATTTTTAAATTATTAGCTTGTAATATTTAACTATATAATTACGTAATTTATACGGTTTGGCTATTGTACACAAGTGAATTGAAAGTAATAACACGGAAGGCTTTAACAAAAGCCCGCCACTTTGTTGTAGCTCTGGAAATGAATAAAATAATATAAAGTTATGTCTAAAGAATTTGTATTCAGGGCCGTAATAAATTATGAACAAACAAGAGTCAAGGACATCGCTGCTAACAAGTTAATATAAGTACTAGCATCCCTATTCGCGTCAATACGTATAAAAAAATATTGTGCAATATTATATGTGTTTTTTTTTTCATGAATATCTGTAATCTAGTTGACATTGACACCAGTTTTTATGGTGTTAACGATGTTTTACGTACGAAACACGTACGAGTTCGATATAGCACAATGATAAAGAAAATTATCTGTTACTTATATAATTTTATAGGTTAAACTAACATTTTTTTTTTTAAACTGAATATCCTGTTGACCTTTGTGGAGTTAACAGCACCATAGGATTCTGTGACGAGCGAAGTGGTAATCAGCACGAGAGCATCACAATAGTACGAATTTGTGCAGTTTTCTACGGACCTCACCGTAGCTAAATAAGAAATTGTATGACTTGGCAGTAAATTGCTTTTGTTTTCGGAGTGACCTAATCCTCTTGATCTGAGGAGCTTGACAGCTTCATCAGACTTTTAGAGTGAGCGCAACCAAGGGCATCAAAGTGGCACGAAACTTGGCTTGGCCTTCTATCTGTGTAAATATTCCGCGGGATCGGTCCTAGTTAAACCTTACGGCTTGTAAAAACGAAGAGAAAGTCCCATGTACCTGTGTGTAGTGTGCAGGATTGTGTCTGAAGTGTGCATATTTAGTTTCTCCAGTTGGGAAATCAGATCACTACTTTTTACCATAGATAAGATATATATTATACTCTCTTCTATTAGTCATTTACTGTTTGTCGATATTTTACTTTTCCTGGTTTATGCAGGAACGTAGCCAGAAAATCTAACCAAATCAGATAAATATGAATATGAATACTCGTATAAAGTAAATTTATGGAGATTACAAATAATTAATGATAAAATCTGTAGAAAGCTCTACTCAGTCAAGAACGTAATGTTTTTATATTATCTATTTATTTATCTCAAGTTAAAGATATAGAAGATCATAAGATAAACAAGTATGATATAGTAAGACTGTGTGTGTATGTATGTGTGTGTCTATTATGAATTATGAATTAACCCCTTGAGCACTAACCTGGCGTTTACGCCAGCTTACCATTGTTTTCCTATTGTCTCATTTTTATGGGTCATCGAATATTAAATAATTGGAAAACGTATAAAAGCTTGTATTCTGACGATCCGTGACTCGCTCAGGGATCCAAATCAGCGCTGAGTATCTCTTGGTATTTCAGCATATGCTGAATGTCCACCCTTTCATGTGATGAAATCTTCTGATGGGTACATATCTGTTTTCTTTCTTTCTTATTACTTTATTACCTACTGTAATGGATCTGTATTATTATCATTATAGGATAATGGGCCACGGAGCTGCGACACCAACTAAATGTATTATTTTTATTTTGAAGCACATTCAATATTACGTAGGTTTGGCAATGGCAGCTTCTAATATGACGTAAACAAACATAAGTCGTAACAATTTCGGATAATAATCTTCACTACTGTGTGCTTTCATGCGTTTCCTGACGTCCATCCATTTCACGACGACGTATAATACAATAAAATCCGCTGTTTCAAGTTATAGTTACGATAATATTCTTGAAATTCGGAAATACTCTGTGTTGTTGCGATGATTGCGCAGTTGGTTAGGTAGGGTGGTCGAATTTCAGGTCGATGGATGGTTTCAATCCACCAATTCAGTTTTATAACGAGCCAGAGCGTTCGGTGAACATCGTAAAAAATACCATAGCATGGTGGTAGTGCCTTTTCTAATAATGGCCGCTTGTGTTACCAGCTTCAAAATTGAAAACCTTTTTTTAATTCTCGCAATTTTCAAGCTATAATTATCTATTGTTTGTCGTTCTGGTACTTTGTAACATAACAAAAACCAGTAAGTCTCCTCTATATATAAATAGGTAAGAATAAGACAGTTTGGTACTTTTTTGTTTTTTCTCTGTCATTCTATGTTATGTGTTCTTTTATACCTTATATTTAAATTAAATAAATAAAAATCCTGTTTATTTGACGGTATTTGTACAAAAAGAAAAGTACATCATAAGTATTCCAAAAGTGTTAACCCCTCTCAGTTGAGGGTAAAGCCCTCCTCCAAAGATTTCTAGTTGACCTTATCTATAGTTCTTTCCATCCAATTTGGCCTGCAGGTAATATTATATAGTCCACAGATTTCATGTTTGGTCTTCCCCTTTTTCTATTGCCTGTAGGGCCTGGTCATGCTATCAACAAGACTTATATATAAAATCATTAAATAAAAAACAATTTAGAAACAATATTTTACTTCACAAATTTTCTATAAGTTCGACAAATCGACGAACACATGTAGTTATGATTAATAATTAAAATAATTTAATGTTTCCTGTAATTAACGTTACATATTAAACGTAAGGAGGAAGTGATGGCAGCAAAATTATATTCATTGAGAATAAAGAGAAGCCATTGCCAGACAATGGTCATTGTTTAGTGCCATTGTGTGGCGTTTACATAATTAGCACCATCTTAGGAAAGTATTACTAAGTGTAACTACTCTGTTATAGTATTTAGATATCATAGAGATACTTTTTTTTTTTATTGACGTATAGAAGGGCCTTGACAGCTTCACTTTGACTTTCAGGTGAGCGCTTAAGGCGCTCAGCCTAATAATGGTAACCAGGACAAGGCCACCAAAATGCTACGAACCTCGGCTTGAACTACTCGTTGTGAAAATCCGAAAATTTGCCCTGTGCTCACCTTTTTTTTTTTTTTTTTTGACGGGGGTAAATGCATTTACGCACTACCCTTACCTATTGTATTAGTGAGACCGAAGTCCCCCAATACAATAGGTAAGGCGGCACGGAGTGACGAGCTCCGTGCCAGTGTGGGACTCACCCGGGCGCGAAGCGCCCGGAAATACCCACTAAAACCCCCCGGTGCCGTCCGCCGCATTTGGAGTGGGGGCGATACGGGGTTGCTAGGCATGTCGCCGCGTCGCCCCCTGCGGCAAACCCACCAGGCCCGTCAGTGCAATGGCCCGGCGGGGATGAGGGGGAGAATAAACTTCTACCCCCCCCCCCCCCCTCTTAGCCCGCCCCCCAATGGGGAGGCATGACCTGTTGGTCATCAACCGGGGGGAGGAAGTACTTCCTGCCCCCCATAAATAGGAAAGAAGAAGGACAGAACAGAGGCGTGCAAAGTAAAAGAGGAAGGATCCCGCCTCCGTTTGTAGAAGAGAAAGAAAGTAGGTCCCTCCCCTGAACTCACCTTGTTTAGCAACAAGGCATAGCCAGGAAAGGGATACCTAGAAGAAGAGAGAGACCCCTCAAGGAGAGAGAGACCCCTCAGGAGAGAGAGACCCCTCAAGGAGAGAGAGACCCCTCAAGGAGAGAGAGACCCCTCAGGAGAGAGAGACCCCTCAAGGAGAGAGAGACCCCTCACGCTGCCACGACCCTGCGCTCACCTAACATTTGTAAACCTTTAAAGTAAATAAGAGGTCCCTTGCAAAACCCAAGCGTGTAGTGTGTAATATGATGCGTGTGATGCTAGTGCAAGCAGTGCCACTGTATCGCGCTGATGACGGCCACAAGAGTCTCCCCAGATGGGGATCTGAGCACGTCTTGTCCAACTGTCGGAGGGGGGGGGGGCGGAGTGTGTGCAGAATTATAGTGGTTCTAAAAATATACTAATAATCAGGCACTATGATTTCTCATGGACATTAGACTGGAAATTGAAACGATGAAAAAAAAAAATTATCATTGCTTGTACTCTAGACGTAGTATGATCGAATCTACCAATCTTATCTCTCTAAACTCCCTGAGCTTACGATGAAGGTAAACAGTGTGATCAAACTAAAACCAACCTGGTTAGCTAAACTACCGCCATCAAGTTTGGGAAACTATCACTAAACACCTTTGTACATGTTTTTTTGCGGCAGCATCACTTGAAAACCACTGAATAAGTTTTTGGACGATATTATCGTTTAATATCAAGTAACATTATTATCCAAGGGCTATGCCTGTACATAAAATAAAGAAACAACTTAAAACAGCTCCAAAATTCGGAGAGAAATTTTAATAAGTTATAATTTTACTTGATCACTGAATATCCGCCAATTATTGTATATTTTGCGTATGATAAAGATTAACTTTATCGTAGATTTTATATTGAACTTAAATTATCGCATTATACGATAATTATCATACTAATGGTTATCATTTGTATTGAAAAATAGATAAGTTTGTATTACTGTTACATAATTTTTAAAAGTCATAGACCAATATACTAAATGCTAACACTCGCTCTGTGGGAA
Organism: Samia ricini; assembly: GCA_014132275.2. Classification (NCBI taxonomy): domain Eukaryota; kingdom Metazoa; phylum Arthropoda; class Insecta; order Lepidoptera; family Saturniidae; genus Samia; species Samia ricini. The sequence continues at coordinate 26,685,967 of AP028168.1, forward strand.
GGGTAGAGCCATCTCCTTTCTTTCCCTACAAAATCTTCTTAGAGTTGTATTATCCGAATGTTTTATTTCAGTATAGGTATTAAATTTTATTACCTACTAGCAGTTCGCTCGCGGCTGCGCCCGCGTTTTTTACAATTTTTCACTGCGTAATATAGGTGTTAATTTTTTTACGCGGAACCCTATTTAATTTCGAAAAATAAAGCCCTAAGTTACGCGGCATAACTTCAACTTCACAACGTATTCATAAAGTAACTAAAAAAAAAAATCGAACAAATAAATAATCTACTCAAACGCTCAAATATTATTGGACGTGATGAGATTCATTCGACAGTTACAACGCGGGTTACTATCAAATAGCCAATTTACTTTATTAAGAAATTTTATTACTCACAGGTTAAAAGTATTTTCTATATTTACAAACGGTCTGTCTAAATGTTTGTTTTATTTTACTGAACAAGTTGTTAATAGTTTCGACTATTTTTTATTTTGTTCTTTTGGTGTTAGTGATATGAAGCGTGTTAGTGGGGATCCCACTGCATTGCATTTTTATTTATTTAAAGGCTCATCCTGGCTTCTATAAGGTTCAGCTATAACATAGCTATTAATGTTTAGGTATATTGATAAATCAGGGGGCGACGCGGTGCTTGCGAAAGCCACCCCGTATCGCCCCCATCCCAAATGCAGCGGACGGCCCCGGGGGGTTTTAGTGGGTATTTCCGGGCGCTTCACGCCCGGGTGAGTCCCACACTGGCACGGAGCTCGTCACTCCGTGCCCCCTTATCTATTGTATTAGGGGACTCTGATCCCCCAAATACAATAGATAAGGGTAGTGCGTAAATGCATTGCACCCCGTCAAAAAAAAAAAAAAAAAAAGGTATATTGATAAACGACAGCAAATGAATCGGTCGAATCACAGTCAACATATCAATGTAATTAATCCAATAGTAATTATAGAATCGCTCAATCTTACTGTATACATAAATAAATTCTAGTTTAGAAACTAAACTTTTTATAGCTAGCCGAAAGTACAAAATATGTTTTTAAATATGGACAGTTCGTTATATATCGATTGATCAAATGTTACAAATGTGGTTCATTTGTAACTGGTTATAATATAACTATGATTATCATAAAGATATACGGTTTTTTTATAATCAAATTCGATAGTTGTTCAATGCACTCTACATATTTAAAAATTAGTTTCAATTTTTTTTTTTCGCCTAATTATAAGAGCTTGTATCTTTTAAACTTTGATTTGGCTTGTATTTTACTTATATTAATCCACTTGAAGACTTGATATTTATGACAACGCTTAATGCAAATTAACTGAATAAAAATTGCCAAATCTCAAGTTCCTAATTAAGGGACAAAGTTATTAGATTATTGTATTGTCATCAGTACTTGTTACGTGTGCTGAATTTGAATTTATCTGATGTTTTGAAATGGGTGAAAATCTCGTACAATTATTTCTTTACGTACACAAATAGATACGAATGATGCGAATAAAGGTGTGTTTAAAAATGAACAAGAAAACGAGGAACGATATCAATTCGTCGTCCATGATTAGTCCCGAAGTGAAGTCCGTGATGGCTGCACTGACCATTGACACGACGCTCTGCTAAACTGTTAGGTTGTCAAGTCATGCCCTGACGTAATTCAAATGAAGGCTTACGATGCGCCATCATATTTATTTACATATTTTGATGTGGCAATAAATGTCCAATCAACATTAATAGTAACAATTATCTAGAAACATGTAGCCGTTTATCTCTTATTCTTTACAACTTCTTTTATATATCTTTTAGAATTTAACCGCACTTTTCGGGGATGACATTTATTTTTAGTGGTTTTTTTTCTGTGTTATAGATAAGTTATTATAATTTATACCCAAGTGATATTGGGTTTTTTTTTTACTCAGTCTCATCCCGGAGTTTGGAATTTGTGCCCGATATGGCGACAGGCTCGCCCCCTGTCACACCTGGGACGGAACTAAGCTCGGCGTAATGTGGGTGGTGTAGTTCACTACTTCACCTCTGCCTAACCCTTCGGGGAAAACAGGCGTGAGCATATGTATGTATTATAATTTAGACCAGTTGTGAGACATAGATTAAAAGGTGTTTGATAATAAAATAATAAATAGCAAAGCAAAGTTGGGAATAAGGACACTATCCCATGACGATAATTTCCTTCCTTCACCCTTTGTGAATATATCTCATGATGATTGTAGGATGTTAGGATTACGTCAATTGAGAGTTCCGACCGCATCAAGAAGTGAAATAATTCGACTTTGTCAAAAACAAAGTCAAATAAATTTCTACAATGTCTAAGGCTAACTCAGTGATATCAAAATTACGTTATCGTTTGTTTGTTTTGAATTTTACATATTTAGACGATTTAATATATGTTTCCAAAACTATTGTAACAGTGACTTTTCAACTTCAAGATAAGCATAATAGAGATAATATTAACTTTTGTACTATAGTAAGATTATAAAAGAAATCGTCGTTTTATAGAATCAGAAATAGAGTAATAACGCTTAGAGTGATAGTTCCATATAAAAACTCGTTTAACATAGATGCCAAAGAGAATAAATATGTGCGTGTAAGCGATACGTAATTACGTAATCACCAGCGGTACGTAAAGAGGTACGTAACCTTTTAAGGCTAACTTGAAATGGCTTCAATCCGCTTGCGACTACTACCGTTCTGAGCGTTTTATTTTTATGGTATATAGTTTCATACAAATTCTTTTTCCCTTTGTTTTTTAATCTGTACGTATTTATATGTATCTTTATATATACATATATAGCAGTTGTGAGACCGAATCAATAGATAATTGTCACTTCAGATTTTATATTTATACTGTGCTTCAGAGGACTGCCTTAGTAGTACATCGGAGCACGAATGTAAACACATTATAAATCACCTTCTTGGGACTGGAACAAAACACCGATTCTACAAAGATCTTTGACCAGGTCTTTTTAGGAATATTTTCAATAGGTACGAAATTTTCGAAACTGCCTCGGTGGCGCAGAGTTGTATTACGGTACGACTGTCGTTCTGAGGTTTCGGGTTCGATCCCCGGGTCGGGTCTAGTGATATTGAGGTTTTCTACTCAATATTATCCCGGAATTTGTGCCCGATATGGCGGCAGGCTCGCCCCCTGTCACATCTGGGACGGAACTAAGCTCGGCGAAATGTGCGTGGTATAGTTTGCTACTTCGCCTATGCCTAACCTTTCGGTGATAACAGGCGTGAGTTTATGTTGTCATGTTACGAAATTTTCCCTGTCCATATTATCATGATCATGTAAGGTATACCATAGAATACTTACTTTGATACAAGCCTTTTCTTAGATATTATGCAAGATAATGTCTTTTCGTATGTTTGTTTACTTATAAAGCGAAAACGACTGATTTAATTTGCATTTTTCATTTTATAAATCTTATATCTATTTCCTTGTCAGATTTTAGCATTCAGCTACGTTATGTAATGAATCTAGTTCAAATTTAGTGAAGAACCATATCGTGATGAAACCATGGTGATGATAGCCTCTGCCTACCACCACCCATGACGTCTAAACCTGGCACCGCAAGCTCCTATAGATGTATTTCGGCAATATCATTTAAGAACTAGAACCCCAAGGTTTAGCTTCTAACTCTTCTTGGATCATACCATCACTGTGGTCAAGTGTTAAAGTCTAATATAGTGTAAAAAAATAAATATACGAATCATTTTATAAGAATAATAATGAACGAAATCGTTGAAAGATGACCAGTAACAAGTTCCTTCCAATATTTTAAATAGTTTATTTAAATGATATATTTCAGTGCAAAATTGTAAAGAATGAGAACCGTTTTGTCCAAGCGGAACTAATGAAAAGTAACTGCGGAATGACCTTGGTCTACGTGCCCCATCATGTATAAACTTTCGTATCTCGTACGGTTAGGTGTATATGTGTAATTTGCGACTTTGTGGTTCCTTGTTAAACCACATTCGATTAAGGTTACAACAATAAAATGAAACAATAGTATTACTTCGATATGAATTTAATATTACAATACTCAGGTATTAAAAACGTCCGCTCAGCGGCAAGGTACATATGGACACAATAAATTAAACTTAATGCTAAATCAGTCAAACGGTCGCGCCGAGCGCGGTGCAGCTTATTCTAGTATCACAGATGAGTAGAGCGGTGGGACGCGGGGCGAAGCGGACCCGCGGGCCGTGAGGCGGCGCTATCGCCGCGGCCGGTGGTCACTCGTCCGACGCAGAAGAGAGCTGCGTGCTGCCGCCAGAGCTGAACGAGCCGCGGCACGTCGACGTGTCCGTTCCGTTTCCCGATGGAGCCGTATCCCCGTTGCCGCTACCCGGAGAGAGTGTACGCAGTAAATCTAGGGCGGCGCGAGCGCGTTGCCCGTCCGCCGCCGCTGTGGTCGCCGCACTTGATGCCCGCTCCCAAGCACTCTTCTCAGGTAGAAGCATCCTCCGCGCTTCCCGCTGCACACGACGGGAGCGCAGTGCGAACAGAAATGGCGACGCGACAGATGCTAATAGCAATAGAGCAAGGGAGGGCGTGCGAGCATACACGGCCACTTCCGGAATCGCCGTTGATACTATAGCAGTCACCGCATGCGGCACATGCAACATCACCAGTGCTCCGGTCAGTAAGCCAACGCGAGCTGCCCGAGATTCTTCTCTGTAGCGAAACAGGGATGCATTTGATATCCTGCATCGAATAGAGGTTATCCTCGATCCATTCTGTCCCGGTTGGGTAGTCCGTTGCTGCACTGTTAATAATGGAGCGGCCAGGGTGGGAGCAGAGCTAACTGATGGCAAACCTTTCCTCAGATCCTCACATGACTTGCCCTCTTTGCGAGAATTACGTAGACTGGCGACTGAGGGGCAGCGAATTGGTCTCTCCGGTGGTAATAGGAAAGGACCAAACTTACGATCGTTCTCCCCTGAATTCTCAGCACCGTCAATTCTGAGAGTGAGACCTTCTCCTTCTTCGGCAAGGTCGGGCAAGTTGGGCTGAGGTTCATACAGCTGAAGCGCGCTGGCACCATGCGCTCGCGCTCGCAACCCTGACGAGCGCGCCGCACGGTAAATTCTCGCGTACATTATACAGACGACAGCTATCGGCATGATAACTCCTAGGCTTAGATACACTATGTAGTAGGCTATCTGGAGACCTTGTAGGGCAGTGGCTGATGGGTAGAAGTAGCGGACGACTGCCAAAGCAGCACGAACAGCGGCGACGGATACGGCTGCGAACCAGGTGGTAGCGCACAGAATAGCTGGACGCCGCTGTAATAGACGTGTATGGCATCGAAGCGGGTCGGTGACGGCGTGATGCTGGTCGAGTGCGATCAGCATAACAGCAAGAAGAGCGACCAAACTGCACGCTGAGGCGACAACATCTCCTGCCTCCATCCAAATCCAGATGTCTTCGCTTGCCGTGTGCTCGCCAAAGAGTGCAGGTGCCAGGAGTGACGTAGTCAAAAGATTGGTCGCCAGAAGATTTATGACGAACCTGTAACAAAAAGAAATGAATTGAATATGACGCACGTACGCAGGATAGATTACATCATATTTACAGTTTTAGGCGTTTGTTATTGAAGTATTCTGAGTTATGTAATGTAAGTTGAATTATTTATGTCGCAAAATTTTGAAAATCAATATAAACGTCAATTAATTAGAAGCGTTTGACGGGAATCTAAACAAATGCTCTAAATTAAATTTCATATGAATAGTCTGTTATACTTAGATATTTACAAACTACATTTTCTAACCATAAATAACATCGAATATGTTATTCGTCTGTAGAATGTTCTGAGATCAAAATATACTATTTTCATTAATTAGCATATTGCAATTACATTTTAAGATGCATTAGTAATCAAATTTACTACTAGGGCACTATTACAGAAACTTGCAGATTTTCGAAAATCATATGATGTTTTCTTCTTTTTGATAATAAATAAATAAATTCACGTAACAAGGTCATTTAATTTGAATTTGAAATCTATTAATGTAGATATGCTGGCGGATAAGTCAGCTATACGACCCTTTCAACTAACACAACATAAACTTCTAACTCCAATAGAATAATGAACTGAATAGTAGACCGTGACCTCACAATCCTTACTCGGCTATATTGTCCATTTAATTTTGTTCTTTCGCAAGTATAGATGTGTTTTCATAGATTATGTTTAACATCAACGCAAGAGTACTTTCGTAAATGTCGGCCGTTGCGGTGCAACTTGACCGAGTTCCGATGCTGTGCCGTGATATTCTGTTGATATGAAATCAGAATTACAGAATATCGCCCTAGTATTTGGTAAATGGATAGCATCGCTTTAGAATTTGGAATATGATACTTTGTGTCAACATATATCCAATAATGAAAGTACTAACGTCTATCAATATTATTGTCTGCGATACAATTGTTGAAACGTTTATTTATGAAAGAAATTACAAGTTGTTTTCAAATATTTATGGTCCATGGTTATTCCAAGATTTAATCTCAAAAGGTGGTGGACGTGAACGATAGTGATGTCTGGAATTAACCCACATCTCTGTGCTTCCACTAACATTATTAAAACTACAATTTGTACAGTTTTTTTATATGACAAAAAAATGATATATATTATATTTATATAAAAAAAAGAACCAGATCGAGTTTCTTGCCTGCGCTCTTCTCGACTGGATTATTTTCCGAACCGGTGGTAGTGTTTTTAGACGTTCATAAGCGCCTTCTTAGGGCCTAAATTGAATAAATAAATTTTGATTTTGATTTTTGATTTTGCAACGTTTTTTTCCCCTATATGATTGTATCGTATGAGATGGGATAAATCTCACAATTGAGATGCCTTTTTTAACTACCTACTTATTATTTCATTCTTTCACAATTAAATAGGTCATTATTATAGGCTCTTGCGAAATAGCAATGGCTAGCCTTATGTTATCTCAGCGGTGATTGATAATAAATTTAGCTTTAAACTGAATATCGTCTGATCAAAAACGTGCGTCATGTAACGTCGAAATGTATCCGAAAAAAGCCTCAGATGGCACGTATCCAAATTTAAATATGTATCAAATAACCCTTATTTATAAACCTAAAGGTTTCATTATTATTAAAAGTTCTACCAACAAATCCGTGTAACAATCAATTATTATTATTAAGTAATACTAATTCTGCGGGATATTTTAATCACGATAGCGTGATTGCGTCGTGATAATGTAATTGTGGTTGTTTACCGTGATGATAATTGTCATGAGTAATTAGACAACGAATTTATGTACGTGCTGTGAAATTATAGGATCTTGTCGCGTTCATATCTTTATCTTAGTGTCTATAATTTATACTATCTGAAGGCGTACGTTAGTCTTATTTAAGTGTCAAATGTTATCTGTCTACGCTTATTTTACGTATTACTCTATATGTAATTTAAAAATAAAAGTACACACATAATTGAATACAATGATTTCGTGTTAACTGTATCGCATCATATCATTATAAACAAATATGTGTATGAATGTTAATTAAGCCAACATAAAAACATTTTAAGATACGGATTTATAGAATACGGTATGCAAGAGTAGATTTATAAAATCAATCTCTTATAATAAATTATAAATCTGTTTTAACTTATTATATATTATAAACACTTAACGTGTGTTAGGTAGTTGGAGGTTTTCTAATGGACTACTATAATAGACAAAGCTTATCAACTACAAAACGAGTCGTGATTGTATGTTGATTTGATTGGTCGCCGAGTTGTGGAACTGATAATATATATGTTGATTTTAATTTAGGCGCGTCCTAATTAATCATATTTCTTCCCAGTTATTACAACAAACAAAGTCCTTTCTCTATTCGTTTTGAACTATTTCTAAATATGCTTTCAGTGAGTTAAGAAATATTGTTTGCATCTTAAAATAAACAATCTTTTATTAAGGATAATGAAATTTCATAAAAGTGAAAAATAAAATACGAAGGAATCAATTTCGCTTTTCAATTGTTGTCAATAAACCAACAAGTTAAATTTTGAACTTAATACTAATGTAGTAAGTGATAATTTCAAATTTAGAAAAGGATAAAACAAGAATGAAGAGTTAAATTTTTATTAGTTTCGCGGCGACGCAGTTAAATAGATTTGTTTTATTTTAAAACTTTCTAGTTTACAATGTCGCCTGTAATAAAATTCAAGTATACGCACTTCTTCAATACTTTAAAACCAAGGTGTTTCTTCTCCTTTGAACATAAATTTATAACCTATCAACAAAATATAGTTTCACTTATATTTTTATTTCTAACTTCTGGTTATAAAATTGATTTATGATTCATTAGTTGGTGTGTGTATGAGATTCTTGGCATAAATTGCACGTGGTTTAACCTTAGAATCACGGCCTATGTATTTCCATGTGACTAAATGAAATTTATACTGCCCTTGTTAACAACGATGCGACATTGAAAAACATAGACCTTCGAATAGAAGAGTCGTCATCGGAAAATCAAATCGTCCGTTTAGGATGCATGCATGCATCGCTATGCAAGCATTTTCTATGCGGAATTGTTTGTGTAATGTGTAAACCATTGAATAAGGTTACACGTAATAGGATCGCAATATATTTGCATAGAATATGTTTTTTCCTTTTGTTTCTAAGCGAACTTTTATGAATGAATACTGCTAAACCAAAGCCGTCACTGCCTAGGAGTGCATCAATCGAATGATATTCCTAATAATTCATCCAATAGGGTTTGTTTTGCTTTGTAACACGTTTCTATATCTAACTCTGCAGGATAATTTCTGTCTTTACACAATATCTTATTGAAATCGATTTAAAATAACGTGGATATGGTGGATTCGGGATAGCAACTTTTTCATTTATTCACTTTCAAAATTGTTTTTTTTTGTAAATAAGATAGCAAACGAAGATACCATTATTGAAGCATTTAAAACATTAAACAAATTACGTTATTAATTATATATGGGTGAATGACAGTAGTGATGTGATGATGATATGGTCAGATAAATAGATTGAGAAATAACTGTCGGAGATTTCATATTTGCGTATTCGAATATACTTTGTTCTGTTCGTAATGTTCGGTTTTCTTACAATGATAAGTTAAGTACCATTGAAATTGTTTTATGAAAAGTACCGTGGATTCGATAAAAAAAAAGCTTTACTTATCAACTAATTTTGAGGACAGTTTATATGATGATATTATATCGATAATATGATCCGTCTTGATCGACGACTAATTTGTCGGATGGAGTTTTTGGAGTTTGGTTGTACTTATATCGTTTTTATCTATATCCGTTACATATATATGTGTAAATTTAAAACAAGGAAACCAGAAAAATTAGCAGTAGAAGTTTCTGTACCATTTACACATCTGACTTATCACTTATCACCGTATAGAAAAAAATCGGAATCAGGTTGTTATACTTAAATAAAACAACTAAATCTACATATATATTGGCGAAACCAAAACAGTTTAGGACCTTTTTCTTTTTTCTTTGTCAAACTATCCTCTTTTTTACTAGCTATTGGTGCGTAGTGTTATATTACCAATAAAAAAAATGATTTTGTTCTACCACAGGGTGTATATATTTACTTATAATAAAAGGATATCAAGACGAAATTTGTACATTGAAGATATTTAAAAAAAATACTTTGCGGGAAATACATTTCGATAGTTTTTTTTTTAAAAGTTGCCTGCCTGTTTATTAAGTTCTTCGTCGATCACACAAAAACTACTTAACCGAATTCGATGAAATTTGGTAATGACATATATTGTATCCAGGGGGAAACATAGGATACATATTGATTCCAACCTGGTGAAGCCGTCGGTACAGCTAGCATTTAATATGTGTAAAAAAAATAGAAAGACCTTTAAAAATCGCCGTCGATGACAAACGAATGTTATCGCACGAAATAAATGTTATAATAAAAGAATGTTCTTTCGTGTTCATCTGTGTATATTTAAATCGGAAGTTTGATTTGTTAACCTTGATATTATACGAACGTGAACGAATCATTGCCTCGTTTTGCATTCGATATATGAGATTATAAAACCGATTTGCATCCGGTAATAGGAAAAGTATGTCAAGAGTTCTCTACGAATAATATTTTTTCACATGAATAAATTTTCTTTTAGTACATTATAAATAAATATTTTTTTATTACTATTTTAATTTTTATCGATTAATAAAATTATAATAAACTCGCATATCATTCCAGTGACAGAATATTTACAGACAGTTTGAAGAGTGAATCATAGTCTACGACATTTGAATAACGTATACGTTGGTTGGATTATTAAAAAAAAAAAGTTGTAACTTCGGTCGCATTGTATTATTTAAGTTCCGTTTTAAATACAGATATATGAATTTTAAAAAAATTTATGGGAATTATTCTAGATTAAAAATATGTAATGACGTCATAAGTAAACAATGAAGATTAAATAATGTCTCTGGGTTTTCTATATTTATGTTTTTGAAGGCATCTCTATCTGTCATGTAGTAGCTGACATCTTGTGTTACTGGACCCTGTATTTAATGATTTTGGTGACGTTTTACTTAATATAGTTTGGCGATTGTGTCCAAGTGAAGTACGGAACGTTTAATCTAAGGTGCTTTCCATGAAATCGTTTTGCTAGTATTATAAATATCTTTTCGCCTGTCCTATTGAAGGAATAAATGTACTAGTCTCTAGAAATGTAAACATTGTATCGTGTATATTAATTGAATATTAAAAAAATATGAATATATAAAACAATAAAAACTCCTATAAAAGTAATAAAATACACAAAATAAAACCTTATTTAGTATTATTTACTAAAAAAAAGAACAAACGATATGTTGGACATTATTCGTAGTTTAAAAAAAAAAAAGATTGTTACGATGAATTGCCTATTATAAGTTAGTAATCGTAAGGCCTGACTATCGTTTCGCCTATTTGCACAACGGTATTGTGCAAATACAATATGTCTACGCTAATGTCACGTAAAAAGCGAATTGGTGTCGCAATATTCATTTCTCGACTTTAGCTTCAATTAAAAGTATTGGAAATGTCATGGATACACACCACCTAACTATTTTATTAGGTTATATTCCGTACAGACCTTGATTAAACTAAATGTTAAAATACTTGTTGTAATTCGAATTAGTAGAATAATAAACATTTAATATATTCAACTTTTTAAAATCTATATTGTGACGAGATTAATTGGGTTTGTTTAGTTATTACTTGATAGATAGATACTTGATAGATCTAGTGAATGATCGTCATAATTTTAATATTAGAAGTAAAGACAAGTTGTCCGGAACCACGCTTTAGGTTAAGTAAGTGTAATAAAAGCTTTATAGGTAATAGTATTCGGTTTTAGAATAAGATCCCAAGTACCGATTTACCTGACAATAAGTTCAAGTATTATGTCAAGCAAGTTTTAATCTCAAAAGGTTATTACAGGGTGGATCATTACGTGAACGATAGTGATGTCTGGAAATAACCCACATCTCTGTGCTTCCACTAACATTATTAAAACTACGATTTGTATAGTCTTTTATATGACAAAAAATATTATATATATTATATTTATGAGAAAAAAAAAAGAACCAGATCGAGTTTCTTGCCGGCTCTTCTTGACTGGGTTGTTTTCCGAACCGATGGTAGTGTTTTAGACGTTCATAAGCGCCTTCTTAGGGCCTAAATTGAATAAATAAATTTTGATTTTGATTTTTTGATCTTGTTACAAATTTGGATACTCTTTCCAGTTTAATAAAAGTACTAAAACTAGGAATCGTATTAGTTTATAAAGTAATTTATACTTTGATATATTGAAAACATATTAAAATTAAAGAATGCCGCGATGCATTTTTAATAAAAATATTCCTCTTATCATATTAAGATAATATTAGTCATTCAATAAACATATAGATAGATAGATAGAGAAACAATCATGGCGCTGAAATTTCTTGTTAAAATCTTTATAGGCCAATTTAAATAAAAATAGGCTTATAGGTTTTTATTAGAGGGGTGATCGTAAAGGCTCAAATGTTTTAATCATTTTATTTATGAACTGATTACTCCTAATTGAAGTCAGTTATTAAGGGAATGTCATTCCTAAAAACTGATTTCGAATTTTCCTGTTGCATATTAAGCTGTTAATACCAACATAGGGACTGACGATCGGAACAAATACAAGCCTTGATACTCTATAACAGAAATAGATAATTATTAATTTGATGTATATATGTAAATGCGGTAGTCATGAAATATCCAGTAATCATTGCATGAATTATAAAAACACAGCAGCATACAGAAATGTTTTTCTTGGGTATATTTATTGCGCAACACGGGCACGGTTCAAGGAAGTACAGGGGTCTCGGAAGATGGCTTCAAACGCTTCAATGATCACATCCTCCAGCCTGTTGAGACAATCAAACCGTTTCTTGCACGTTACTGCAACGTGCCACGTCTCGATGTTTCCGCATTTATTCATCCAATCTTCTACTTCTGTTCAGTTATAAACACGCGGGGTCACTTCCCTGGCAACCGCTTCGTCGTTTTCTTAGCAGCGTGTCTTACGAACCCCACTTGGATATCAGTTTGATTTGCGAGATAGATTTGTGTTTATTTTTTTCTAATTTAATTTTATCATTGTTTTTATGTCGTCTGATCTTTCAGCAAATAATACTATGCCATCTGCGAATCTGTTAGTGATACGCCGTCCACATTGATTTTCGCAATTAATACCTCGGAACAAATTGAAAGTATTCAGACCTAAACCAAGTTTAATATTGTAGAAATGTATTTTCTTTTGAATAAGAATTTATAGTCGTGCACTTAATTCACTGTTATCTTAATATCGTATTTCATATTTTTCCTAATGTCTATTCAACCGCTCAATATTCAACCTCCAAAACGAGTGGTCCTGCGCCACCGTAATGTACCACAATATACGATACAAAAAATTATATAAAAAGTATCACATGTTTCTAGAATTATCGGCGTAGTAACAAATTGAAGTAGATACCTACATGTATATTAAAATATCCCTAACAACATTATTGAATTAATTGAAAACCAATCAACATTAAGAGTGATGTGACACTAGCCGAGTTATACAGAGTGACCCGATCCGACGTATCGTAAAGTCAAAGTGGAAATTGCCGATCGCTTAACTTTATTACCGGCGCGCTAGTGGTTGGTTGGTAATACGGACGAGTAAACAAACGTGTCGGTCAACGGCGAAGGACTAAGCGTGACCTACATTTCAAATTAACTGTTTAAATAGCCTTTGATTTCTCTGGTCGGAGTTTAGTTTAGGACCAACTGTTTTTACCTCGAAAGGTGCAAAGAGGTTGACAGCCCTATTTACAAATATCTGTCTGTCATGTTTTTACTTGTTTAATATCAGTGCTCCGCATATATTGCAGTACCACGGAAAGATTTCTTTTCTGCCAGAAGCCTTCTTGAGCATTTGCAAAATAATATAGATTTCCTAAACATGAAACAAAAATTAGCACTTTTTATTGAAACTTGTAGATCATATTACAGTTTGTAGTAAATAATAAACAAGTTTATTTCATATTTTCAAGGTTTCTCGCTCGCACAATCCAATATGTACATACATATTCAAAGTACATGGTACAGGTTTTAATTTATTACTTAGAAATAAACCCTCTTTGCATAAATATAATATTTAATTACCTATTTTTATGTATTGAACACATTTTACAACTTGCTGCTTTGTACGTAATACGGTTTTGTTTCTGCATATATTGTCCACAACATAAATAAATATAATATAATGAAACGTGAACTTTAAGTTACTTTGAAAATGTTCTTTCAAAGCACTAGTAAAATACATTTCTATATTAATTGGATGCCGATACATTTTAAAAATTGAAGTGAATAGATACGATATTCATTGGAATTTGAATAAAACATTGACATTGGCAGATGCCAAAATCACGCCTTGTAAAAGAACAAAAACCCTATTTTCTTCATAGTAGTAATTATGGAGTATAGAAAAAAGTAAAGGGTACCGACACATGTGTTTTCAATTAAAACAATCTCCACCAGAAAGCGTAAAATAAGGGTCCCGAAAATTATCTAAACGGTCTTATTGTTGCAGAGAAGTATTGGCTGAAGTTTATAGCCTTACAATATATTTAAAACTTTTACGATAGTAACACCAATTAATTTCCAATATGGCGTCTGCACTCCTTACTTCTGCTCTCCTTAGTAGTAACTGACATTTTAATATTACAAAGAACTCTCAAACTGTACAATCAATTATAATAATATTTACTATACGAAAGTGAGTGTAGCAGAAGGTCACCGCTTGCCTAGGAACTAGGAAGTCGTTTTAGTTATCAAGTATGCCTACCATAATCGTAAATGTTACGAAGTGATGAAACAATAGTCCCCAATGTTAGTTGCATTAATATGATGTAAGTTTAATTTATTCAAATATAAATAGGTGCACATACATACGGATTTATTTACATAATGGTTTAGAGAACAATGTACACACCACTAGTTATCAAGTTTATTTATAAAATCTTTAGTAAAAGGCAAAGGTATTTACTCCATCCAGCCAAAAATTAATGCAACAACACATCGAAGAAATCTTTCTTAATTATTTTTCATATTGAAAACATTGGTCCTTTTTAAAAACATCTGTTCAAATTTGTTTCTTTGTTATAGAAACACAACAAATTTTTTTAGCGTCTGATAAATACAAAAAAAATAAACGTCTACTTGCATTTATAATTTATGGTCATTATATAAAATTCTTAGTACTAATTAAGCTCCAATTAAAACATACCTGTGTTCGCCTTAATAGAGAGACATATAGGAACTAATCTAGGATAACATTTTAAACGTTCCGATGCGTTCATACGACCTGTTTGTTTATTGCCTTGTTCAGTTTAAACACTCCACTTGAGATTTAATCAGGCGAAATACTTTATTTGTTTTAGATAAGTGTTCCGGCGAAACGGTTAACATCTTCCTCTATTGTTTACGAGTTCAGGTCATGAAGTCTTCGTAATTTAAATAAAAACAAAGGACAATCGGATATTCTATTTCAAATTTAGCGTTGTTTATAATAAGCCACTATAATCAGATAATACGATTTTAACATTGAGATGACCACACAAATTCTGTCTTTTACGGTGATCGAAACAACAAAATGTCTGCTCAATATTAGGGCTCACACCCGTTGTCTTACGATGCCTGTCATTAGCAATTTTATAAATCATTTTTGTTAACGATATACGCTGTGCTTTGACCACAAACTCACCTTATGTTAAGGGACGATGTGTTCAAGGATAATAAATACACTAAACCTAGAGATACTGCTTCTGAAGTGATGCTGCCGGTACACAGATATTTGTATATGGGGACAGGTTTTTTTTGCAACTTGAGGGTGGTAGCTACCCAAGCGGGCTTTATTAGAAAATGTCCTAACACAACGCTATGGTCTCCTCACAATGTTTTCCTTCACCTGATTATAGAGTTGGATTGGTGGGCTCGAACCCGCGCCCATTGACGAAAAATTAGACCGCACTAGCAACTACACCATCATCCCTTATTAACTGTCACTCATTGTTTCGTCTTTAGCAATGTATTCATGTTATATCTTAATAGTATATTATTGTCTATTCGTAAGCGTTATTTGTATGCAGTACCATGTTATAAGTATTGAGCTCTTTATGGCATAAAGGGTTACCGAAAATAATGATGTCCAAACTTCATACTGCTTGGCGATCAGTTAAGGCGATAATTAACTATTATATTGCTATTAAATATTACTTATAATGTAATGGATTGCCGTGTCCTGCCTACAATTAGATGCAGGGGCGTAGCTCCCGTCATATTAATTATATGGAGCCCCGACGCTACAGGAGTCCCGACATATTTACGTAAGAAAAAATTAATACCTCAGATAATTTTCTATGGCGCTTGCTAAAGTTTCTACTAGACTTGTCACAGTACTGTCAACATAGGCAGAAAATCTGTAAAAATTAAACTTCGGCTATGAATTATTGAATAATTAAAACTGCCGAAAAAAAGGCTAGAAAAGTATTATTGTATTTGACTTAGTTCGAAGTATCACTATTTAAATGTAATTATTCACTTATTTGTTTATAATTATTTACTTACAATTTTTCTTATTATACACACATAATCAATTAATATTTATTTGAATATACGAGTATGCGAGAATTTTCGTCCCTTTTCTGAAAAATCTTGTCTCTTTATTTCGGCTCGCATATAAGGGTCCCTCGACAAATTTAGATACAGTGCCTCTCCAGGGCAGGCTAAGTCATTAATTAAACGCATGTCATAGCCCTGTGGACAGTTTCATTACTTCGTTATATCGAACCGGGACATACAACTAATTGCCTTTTTCGTCCGTCTGTTTTTTCGTAAAGTGATTATAGCTCAGTACTAATATGGTTAAATATCACATCGTCACTTAATGTTAATTGATATAAAAAATTAAAAATATTTGTGCTTATACGAAATTTTTGTCATTTGTTCTATACTGCCAGCTCTTTTATTATACGGATTACAAAATAATTATTTGCGTCATGAGGTATTTAAAAATGAAATAATTATTCACGTCAAATCGAAGTAAATTTACATTTTACTTACCTATTCCTATACATAACAATTTTTATATATAATCGTAATAGCATCAAAAATAACAATTAAATTTTAAATTAAATGAGATAAAATTTAATGGATAATTTTTTTTATTAAAGACCCATAGACTAACAATATAAAATTTATAGCATATTTATTCTAGTACCATTAAAAACGTTGTTTGTTTGTTTTGTTTTTTTTTTTTAGTTTTACTAACCAGTAATTTTCCGAAGGTGACTTTAATAAAACCTGTTTGATATCCCGTCCCAGTTTGCGTTTAGAAACCACACAAACTCTCTCCGTTGTTTTTGCAATAGTTATTGAACTAACCGACTTATAATTAATTGTTGTTGTTTGAATTCAACTAAGTTACGTTACATGGGTTTTAATATATTCCAATCCCGTTTAAATTTATAAACTAACTTTAATTTTAAAATACGTGTCAATAACGTAAATCTAATAATAGTTATTTAAACTTCGTTAGTAATTCTATGCAATATTTTCGTAATTACTTTATTTTAATCAACTATAATTTCTTCTTTACGTAAATAAAGTTAACTTTTATACGTTTATAATGAAGCATCAATAGATGTATATTTAACACTTGTTTAAATAAATAGGTACACGTTCGTGTCATTATTATTTTCTTATTTAAATACAGTATAACTATGTACCTGACTTTTTCAATAGGCATCGCAGTAACATTTGCCAATATGCGCGTACGTCTTGAGTTTCATAAAAAAATATTTTTTGTATTGTTAAATACGATAGTGTTCGTAATATGAAATGAATTTTCAATGTGCAGCCTGAGTAAGATATATCAATTTAATGTAAACATATCCCATAAAGCCAGTAGCTAGGTTTTCTTACCAAAAAAAATGTATAAGTGAATTTTGTGGCTAATCGAAATATGAATACATTCTGTGATATCATTTTAAAAACATTTCATTCATGCACAATAACTATGTTACACAAAAAGCCACTAATAATGTAGAATAAAAAAAAATAATTATTTACGTAACAAGGAATTCTTTATCATGAAGGTTTTATTTTAATTTTAACATAAGACTATAACATACAAAAGTAAACGACCTTGTTGCTCTACTGACTCAATTCCATATTTGAATCGTTTACGTAACCTCACCGAAGTTAATTTCTTTGGTATATTATTTCAAGCATCGAGTTTGAATACTCATTATACATACATCAATAAAGACATCGCGCGCGGGTCAAAGTTCTTTGAACTTTCAAGAGACAAAGTTTGTAAATTTATACTCTGGCAAGATCTGTGGTAATTGTTGTAACTGTGGTATAGTTTAAGAGCACAAATATTAAATACACTGGACATAGAGTCAACGCACTTTTTTTTGAACATGATCGGTATAACATGAATACAAAAGAGGTAACTACGTGTAACCGATGTTACCTTGTAACCTCCACCAATGTTTTGTGTTGAATAATGTAAATTGTATTACTTAATTAGTTAGAAACTATAGTGTCGTAATTTGGTTACTTGGTTTTAGTGAATTCTATAACTTATCTTATTTAATATTATACATTATAAAGATTTAAAATCCTTTTTATTTAACAGTACAATATACTAATTTTATTCGAGAATTCTTAAGTTCCATTACAAATAAATTTAAAAACAAATGTAAATTTTTTAATATATTAATAAAATTATGTTACAACCATTGTTTTTTAGGCATGTATAAATAATATATAGATATATTAGATACATATGTACATATATTAAATTTGAACTTTTAAAACTGTAGGTAATTAATTAATGTAATCTACAATAATATTATAAATAGGAAAGATTTGTATATTCGTATGTAACGAATAAACTTCACAACTACTGGACCTTACTGGACTTAAGCAAGGATATTTCTCACAAATTCAAATATCTGCCAGAAAAACTGTAATCGGATTTTATTACAAATTTTATGAGTTTTGATTTTTTTTACGCGGAACTCTAATTAATTTCAAATAAATAAAGTACCCTAAGTTACGCGGAGTAACTTCATCTATTTAACAAAAAAAGTCCCGTCCAAATAGATCCAGCCGTTACAAACAGACAGACTGACAAAAACTAAAAAAATATATTTTTGGTATTGGCGTCGATTATACGAGTACATTCATATGTGTTTAGTTTAAAAAAACACCCATCTTATTTAAATATATTAACGACAACAAAAATTAATTTTCTTTAAACGACTCTACTACATCGCGCTATGGTTGTGTTATCTTCCATTAAACATATCAACAGCATTAGATAGGATAGAAAAGAGCCTTCAGCACTCGACCCTAAAGTTACGGCGAAGCTGTAAAGGCCCTTCCGGTCAACAGCATCAGCTAGGTTAGAAAAAATAATCTATGCTTCAATTTTATTTCATTTCCATTATAATTTAATCACGTTTTGTGCTCACTTTGTTTCTATAATGTTTAATAAACATGTTCTTATAAAACTACCAACGTATACATTAAGATAAAATTCCAGAAAATCTTCCTTCAGTCTTCTATATGCAGTAGTCACTTTTATAACTTAATATATGTACGTTTTCTTTCATTATTTCTTGTTATGAACTATTGATCTGTTATCGTTTTAAAAAAATTACAATTTGGAATATTGGGAACTCCCGAATGTAGAGAGTAAGCGTGTTTTTTCCTTATTTATTTTTAGATTTGTTCTTATGCAAATCGGTTTTATCTTAAAGGCGCAAACCATTGATACTATGGATTTTGTATGTGAAAAATTTACATAACATCTATTTTCCTGTTGCGGTCAAATTCGCTGCTAACAGTAGTGTTAATAATCTATTATAGTAATGCTCTATTTACAATGTGGTTAGTCTTAAAAACCCCAACATACGCATGCTAAGAAGCGTACTGTTCAAGGTTGTAAAAAAACATATGTACTACAAAGTCGTATGTCGTATAGACAAATTAACGAAAACGAATATAATACCCTATCAAATATTATTTTATCTATTTTAAATCACGATTTGTAAGTCAACTCCATTCGAACGATGTAACTTGATATTTAAAAACATACAAAAAGAAAGTAAAGGTAATTTATTTAGTGTGTTAAAAAGGATTTAAGTATTTAAATATATAATTAAATAATTACATTGATAGTTTTTGGCGGGAGCTTTGTCATGTCAGCCAGTCTGTTATATAGCAGTTATTGTCTTTAATCCATTATCTTGCAAACAGGGCCACTGTTTTTGTATTTTGTATAATTTTGGTGGCGTTTAATATGATATAGCGTTGGTTATTATGCACAGGTGTATTGGAAAAAATGACGCGATACCTTTATTATGAGGTGCCATGAAAATCCCGTGGAAAGTTCTAGCATAATTAACCACCCATTTTGCCGGAGCTTAGAAACGTTGACATAAAATTGAAAACATAATTTATCACATGACGCTGGCTGAATCGTGTATGTAAATTGAAGATTTACATTAACCAAGAAAAAGAAAAAGACTTATATATAAAAGTTTTAAAAATATATAATATCCAAAGTTTTCAAATTTTCGCATTCCATAACTACGTAAAATTGTTTAACAATGTTCTTAACATGATTTATTTATTTACCTTTCTATCCTGACTTTTTTCGGTCTAGTTACACCAATCGTGGTCATTAACTGACCAGGTAAATAAACGAATGGATCGCGTTAAGACTAATGATTATTATATATATCCGCTATTTGTTAATGCCAGTAGAAATAAGCGTGAAGGCGAAGAATTTCATGTAAACATTATGTTTGGAAAGGACGTAGGTACATAACCTTAACGCTATATCGTGTTAAAATTAATCAAAACGAATGGAGGAAGTAGTAGGCATTTCGGTTTTCGGACACACGTGTTAAATTATTGCGGACAATGAAATAATTAAATATGTAGGCAAAAAAAAATACAGACGTATTATTGAATTGTGAAAGGGTGTGCTATATTTGGACTTGATTTTTTTTTATTTTTTTTTTCTTCTGTGAGACATGTGCAAATGCATAATTTATTACAGAATTATGACATTTAACTTTTTGTTTTTTTTTAATGTTATCGCTTGTGTTATTTCATAAGGCAGTTTCAATTTACGAATATTATCAATCAATCAAAGGTTTTATATATCAATGAGATAAAGTTATAGTTTTAAAATTTGTAATATTATTTTAGGCAATCTATAGGGTTAATAAATGGCCAGCGAAAGTTCATTCGTTTAGAAAGCGATTATTATTGATAGAAATTCTATGAAAATAGTTAATAACAAATTATTAAACCATTCAAGTTGGTGATTAACAAAAAATCATTTCGATTTGACCTTCGATATAATAAAGGTAATTCGATAAAACATATTCTGGTATATTTTTGGATTATTATTATCACACTTATATTTCTATTGTTAGATAACAAAGAACACCGATTAACAGCGGCTAAAGTCTAGTCTTTACCCATAGAAATTGACTTTAAGTCTTAAGTACAAAATGTGTTATTACTAACACTTGAAATTCTATTACTAGGAATATAACAGTGTATTTTACACAGTACAATATAATACAATGATATTTTATTAAGAACAATGCAATTAATTTTGTTATTACTTTGTTATCGAAACCACTTGAACAAAATTAACGGGGGAAGATTATAACAACGTTCAGTTTTATTCACAGAAATTTTACAACAATAAAAGTTGCTGGCCATTGTTGAGGCGGAAGCGTCGATCTATTGTTCTCCTGCGCAACAGTGCACTAACAACCAAACATGGCCGCCTAACGCGGTTTAAAGATCAAATAAACGTGTCGAACGCGTCTACTGTATCCACACAATATGCTCTATATTATTATCATACAAACGGCATTGTAGTAATGTCGTAAAGGTCAACGCATTATACCAACATAATGAATATATTACATTAATGCATTTGTATAATCAAAAAATATTTTTTTATACTTACCTCCAAAGCAATAAAGCAAATAAAGTTACAATACAGGTGAATTATAAAATAAATTCAGACAGTGAATAATGGCACCGCAATTAGGAGAAAGAAATCGTATTAGCAGAAGGATTTATTCCTTTAAACTCATTTAATCTAGTTTGCCTCTGTCATTACCTCGCGTTGCAGCGCTTTTGTGATTGTTTCTTAAAATATTATTTATTAAAAGTATTTTTTTTTCGTTGAAGTGTTATGGTTTAATACAAAGAGTGATTTCAATTATCAGAAAAAAATTATATCCATTTATTCAATTATGCACAGTAATTCAGTAAAATTTTCCACAGCGACCTCTCTGAATGTCTTATTGCAACGTCTCAGTTATTGGATTGCCTTATCAATTTACTCTGAGTCATTAACTATTGTAATTCGCTTATTAGCCTAACGTTCAAATCAATACAGGCACAACATGTGCTCGATAAGGTTATAAGATAGATAGTTTCTCTTTGTGTTATAAACGTTTATTTTATATTGTACGTATTATTGCATGTGTTTTAGTGTAATGTACGTGACATTTGAACTATTTGTCAATGCAAATTCATACCAAATGACGAAGACATTAGAAATATAAACAAAAGAATGGCAACGAAACACATAATTAAATACCGATACGATAACAAAAAAAAAGGATATACTAATAGAAATATCAGTCAGCTTCCCATGTAGAAATTTCACTAAAGGATATTAATAACAAAAATATAAAATACAATACAGAACCAATAAAATAAAAATGATTAACAACTTGTAACGTTCACATTGCGGAGGTATTCTAGCGGCACGTAACTTTCCCGAGCGCACGGTAATTGTGCTTCGCGACTGTTTTGAAGAGTAAATGCAGTGACCTTCACCCGAATATCGTCGCTACAGTTCCATCGTCGACGAGGGTGACCCAATTTTCAACCTCTATATGTACAAAACTAACGTTTAGTAATGTAGGTGAGCAAACCAAACAACTTTTTTAATATCCAATCCACGTGTATAACTTGAATTAGATGTATAATTAATGTAACGTGACGAAAAGAAATTGACATGTTTTTTTTCTCTATATGTGTAAATTTGCTATCTTTATGGAGTGAAATAAAAAAAAAAAACAGTTATTTTCTTTCTAAACATAAGTTTCATGGGTGTTAATTTTTCATTGTGCATCAATATTTTTGTAAGAATGTAAATGTAAATAATGAATGTTAATAATATTTTCCGCGTATGACATTTTTGTATTTTTCGCATGGAGATAAGCAATGATGGACCTTTCACACCAAACTCTTACAGTTTCTTAGAACAATAGTATTCAATTTTATTTATTTTATAAATAACCTATTGTAATCATTGTATTGTATTATATTCATAGTATTGTTAGAACTTCTATGAAGGTTTTGTTATGACTAAACCGGTAGGTACTATTTTGAATTTTTGACACTAATTTCGCTATGAGTGTCATTAAATATAATTTACGTCATTAGAAGAAAACATTTAAGGTTGTTTGTTTACCTCCGGATCACAAGTTCGTTTAGTAATAAATATTTGAACGTAAGTCATTACGTCAGTCTACGTGAATTTACGTCAACAAATCTTATTGTTCTTTGACTAATTTCACAGGTGTCACGTAAAGAAATTATTATGGTCTTTATTTAAAACGATGATTTGTTCTCGTATCTACCAGCTAAATATAAATTAATGGTTTTGTTTTCTCTTAATGAATGTTTTGTTTTTTTGGTGACAGATCTTTACGGCTTATACTTAGACATATGAAGAAGGTAGCACAAATAAATTAACACGTGGATATACGGACAGTAACCAAAATCGGGGAATACGGGCAAAGCTTGTGTCATCCATCAAAGGAGTTAAATTGAACATAGTAGGTACTACAGATCAACTAGCATCATGAAATATGAATATGTCTGTGTTTATATCTTAATGAATTATGACAATAATATTGATATAATAAATATTTCAATTGAACCTTTGAAAAATACACACTTTTTCCTATTTGCCAAAATATGAGAAACGTTGGCAATAATACAACTAAAATCTTTTTGAAGAAAGTTGGCAGCGCGTCTACGATGTCTAAGGTACTGGAGACTATTGTATTTTGTTTGGATAATTTCCACGGAAGCTTATATGAAACAATTTATTTTTGTATATTTTAAAGCATGGCACAAAGGATAAAACTCTTTCTTTCTCATATTCGTAATCATGAAACTCTCAATTAAACATTCTTAAATTTCGAAGCAATAATATTTTCATGTTTTTTATCCATACACTTTTTTTATAAAGCAAGCAACAGATTAACATTTTTATGTGTCCTCTTTATTTAGGCACTCTGACCACAATCTGACCTTATTAGGATGTGGTTCAAAATGGTAAATACACTAAGTCTATCAAGACACTATACTGGATCTCAAGTGATGTCGCTAGAAAACACTTGCCAGCTAAGAAGATGAGCATTTATGGTTTTGCCACATAGCGGGTGGATCGGGACGCCAGCGCTATGTTTCTATAGAAGACATTTCTATACATTCAAACTCGTCTCGCACCTCCCCTGTGTGGTGAAAACATTAAAAGCACCCAAACTATAGTTAAGTCACAATATTTTCTTTCAACGAAAACTCGATCTGATTGTGCTGAAGTATCTGTACCTGGATCAAACACTCCCACTGAGTCATCATTGCTTGAAATTTACTTTGCAGCCGCAGTTGATAGAGCGGTCGGATTCTGCATCGATGGACGCTGGTCGAACCCAAATATCCATCTATATAATAAACCTGAGCTTTCGGTGAAGAAAAAAATATCGTAAGGAAACCATCGCATGGTAGTAGGGCATTTTTCTAATAGTGCCCGCCCGGTAGCTACCACCCTCAAATTTAAAAATCTGTTTCCAAACATCAATATACATGTTTTCCGGAAGCATTACTTGAACACTAGTACTTCTAGGCTGACATTGTAGTCAAAGTGTTGAGCCAATACAGTATAAAAATGTGTAGTTAGTATTATTTTCAGAATATCAAGTGCTTGTAGTAACTAGGGAAATACCGAACGTACAAAGTAAACCGTGACGTAAGTGCTTCAACAATAAAGCGAGTATCTCAACGGCATACCATCAAACGTAGAGCTAATGCACTAATGCACCGATGCAGTTTAAACAGGTCAATGGTAGCTGTGGTAGTATCAAGGCAAACGTTGGCAGTACTACTTACCTGACCCGTTAGCTAGGGTTGCCTTGCGGGAATTCTTTATAATTGAGCCTGTAGTCGACGATTGTTCTTGAATTTCATTTTAATTGTCAAGTCAAATAGATTTATAATTAACAAAATTTCTCTTAACTTACGATATGTGTCTACTATATATATAGATAATTAATTACAGATGCGTATAAATTATTTGTTTTGAATCTCGTACGAAAAACAAACAGTAGTGTTGATAACCCTAGTGCAATAGACCTTGTTGCAAAAGCGATCTAGCCCCTGCATTATTACTGAAAACACTTATAAATCTTCAATAATGTTTTGCCAATAATTACATTGAAATATGCACTTCAGATATATAATGTACACGGAATATTACGCAGAAAGGCTATCGTGATATTATTTTCAACGAACATAGGAATCTATGGCTCGATATAGATCGACGTTTCTAAAGAAAATGTTTATTTATTAGGAAATGTTCATGTAAAATCCACTGACTGCCGTATTAAGACGCGCGTTTTAATTTTACAAAAAAATATAAAATTATTATAAAGTAAGAATGTTGATGGGTTATTAAAAGTCATCGATTTGTGATATATGTACACCAAAATGAAAATTTTACACAACCATTAAAATGTAAGGTACATCCAAGTAATTTGTCTAAAACTAATCCAGTAGAGATGCGAAGTCTAAGAAGCATAGCTAGCATAAGAATGATAGATAAAGTAAGGAATAGTGTTATATAAGAAAGCTGTGGTGATAGATAGAAGATTTAGTGACAAAGATAGAAAAAGGGATGCTTAATTGGTATGGACATGTAAACAGGATGTATGAAAGAAGATTGACGAAACAAATTTAAAAGGCGTGTGTAACTGGACAAACTGGTAAAGGTCGTCCTCGGCGAACGTATCTCAACCAGATAGAGGACGTTCTGGAGAAGGGCCAGGTCAAAACTACCCTCGTTTTGTTAGTTAAACAAGACGAGTATAGAAGAGGGGCCTATCTCTTTCCTCTATAGCGGAGGCGGGTTCTTTTCTCTCTCTCTTTTCTCTGTGCCCGCCTCCGCTCTGTCCCTTCTTCCTTTTCTGTTTCTTGGGGGTAGGAAGTACATCCTGCCCCCGGATGTTTGACCAGTGGGTCATGCTTCCCTTCGGGGGAGCGGGCGAAGAGGTGGGGGGGCATTCTCCTCCCCCATCCCCATTGGGCTATTGCACGGACGAGGCCCGGTGGGTTCGCCGCAGGGGACGACGCGGCGGCATGCATTGCAATCCCTTATCGCCCCCAGCCCAAATGCGGCGGACGGCCCCGGGGGGTTTTTAGTGGGTATTTCTGGGCGACTCTCGCCCGGGTGAGTCCCACACTGGCACGGAGTTCGTCCTTCCGTGCCCCCTTACCCATTGCATTGGGGGACTTCGGTCTCACTAATACAATGGGTAAGGGTAGTGCGTAAATGCATTTCCCCCCAACAAAAAAAAAAAAAAAAGGTCAAAACTACCCGTAACCGAAGAGCACAATGACGTGTGTCAGGATCGTAGCAAGTGGAAGGATGTGATCTACCCTTCGGCAGAGAGGCGTGATGTTATGTATGTGTGTACATACAAGATAACTCCACTATTAGTGCGTAAACTATGCATTATCACTTGTGTAAATTAAGATAAATATGTATTCTTAAATTTTGATATTAAATTAATAATTCTTTATTTAACGTTAAAACTTTTTTACAGCGTCATCAATTTCGATGTTATGAGACATTAATCAAAACCGAAAAAGGTTGCCAGGGAAATATCAGTTGTTGACAGTTGTAAAATATGAGGCCTGACGGTTTCCGTCCTCTCTTGTGCCCGTGGCGTTTATAGCGTCGTTGGTAATTTATTTTGCGAACAATTCTAAATATTATATTGTTGTACGAACGTTAAAATAGTTATAATTAATGTGAAATTATTAGCAATGATTATTGTTGTTGAGTAATGTGTACAAATGATACCATATTAAAGTTAGTGACCACAGAGGCCGTAATATGAAAGTGCATAATTGCTATTTAGAGGTCACATATCATAGTAGAATTACAATTGTTTTTATAATTCAATTGAAATACATTTAAGATTTAGGTATGTTTTTTTGTCGAATACGTTTTGTATATTTAGCGGTTTATACATTTTCTAATATATACATTTAAGATATTCGGCTAGCTGATGTAGAGGCACTAATTCTCGAAAGTAAAGTAATTTGGGTGAAATTATCTTTTTACTATTAAAAACGAAAAATATAGATTTTTGATTAATATTACTTTTAGAACGTGTAATTATATAAATAGGCAGTCCTTTATATGTTAAATGTTTTCTTTTTTGCGGTGAAAAAATCTTACCAAATTTTCGAAGCCGCGCGAATACATCAAGTAGAGACTCGCATCCTATAACAAAAATTATGTCAAATGTTTGAGTGTAGTTCCCCGTATCATTGCTGTATATTAATATACCTATGTATATGCAATATAAACATATTTCGCGCATGTACATAAATTACAATTAATCTATTCATAAGTCATCACGCTATTTATGATTTCGAAATAACTAGGCAGCCATGGTTTGCCGTTAACAGAAGTGAAAACTCGAAACTACACAAAAATTGTTAATTTACTAGTTAAATTTCATTGTGATTAATAAAACATAACATTTGTCTGGTTTTTACATCTATTGACGCTCCAAGAAGTAATTACGTACATTTTCATACATTTTATTATTTATCTCTGAGCGCTAGCACTTAAACGCCATCTTTTACTTGGCATATTGTATCATGTTGACGGATGACATATTTGCATCGGTAACGCGTATCTAGAAACTTATCCCCCTGCCAGAAATTTACTCGACGCCACTTAAGAAGTTCTCACTTCAACAGAGAATCATTTGTCACCAAAATAGTCCGTAGAAAAAAGGTACGTTAGCAATCACTTCGTAAATTCGTCCACCGATAAATCTCAAAGTACTAATATTTATTTTAATACCTACAGAGCGATTAATGTGCGTTCGTAAAACGGAAACAGTTCTGATATATTTATTTACATTTCGTGTCCGTTTGTGTAAGAAACATTTACACGAGTCTTTCAAATTGATGTAAATTGTAGTGTTACTTCATCAGTGCAGGAATAACTACTTACCAGTACTACATGTTTGAAACTCACTTTACACTCGTGTTCTGTGTAGTTTTCGACTTGTTTCATACAATTTTCATTATTTCAAATAAAGTAAGTGAGATCGTAGATCTTAGTAATGCTAAATAAGTTTCGAGGGCTTTGTCTTGTTCAAACGTTAAATAAACGTGCTTTTAATATATCTAGTTTTGTCTGTGATTTTATTTGTAAACTTGAATTGTATGTATTTTATATATTACTGTAGCTTTCATACCCGGCTTTGCTCGGTTTACAATTACATAAAAAGACACGAAAAAATAATATTAAATAATTATTTCAAAAATATATTGCTCGGGGTTTTTTGAAGTTACAGATTGAATTCCTACTATAACTCACGTATAATTTTTTATTATATATTTATGAATAATAACAATAAATATAAATAGTACAAGTCCTTCGTAATCTAAAAAATATAACAAAAATAAAATTCGATCAAATGGTTCTTGCTGATTAAAACTAAAGATTTATACACATTTCACTTCTGACACGTGTACTCTGTACACGCGCTCTTTTTTCTAACTTTTCAGTAAGTATTAATCAAATAAATATATCGTGTAATATTCTAGCAAACCCAAAGAATTTTATTACGAAATCCTAAAATAGATTCCAAAGGCGATAAGATTTATGACAACGAAGTCGAAACTGCTCGATAACATGCAAAGCTATTCTTTAATTCATGGAAATCCGTGCCTCTACCATGTAATGATTTTCGGTAGATATTATCGTAACGAATCTTTGTATTGAAAAAATATTTTAGTAGTGGTTTTATCGTTAGTGGTAAGAGGTCTTAGAACCTTGACCGTCGAATATACTCAACTTCCACGTTAGAAACTATTAACTTTTCCATTATCCGTCTCATCCAGTTTGATAGAATTAATTTATATTAACGATGACTAAAACACCGCTATTTTGCTTTAATTTTTTTTTTTTTTGATACTGTAAATATTTTGATAGACTATTTGCTAGGCTTTAGACATCTAGGGGGCGACGCGGTGCTTGCGAAAGCCACCCCGTGTCGCCCCCATCCCAAATGCAGCGGACGGCCCCGGGGGGTTTTAGTGGGTATTTCCGGGCGCTTCACGCCCGGGTGAGTCCCACACTGGCACGGAGCTCGTCACTCCGTGCCCCCTTATCTGTTGTATTGGGGGACTCTGATCCCCCAAATACAATAGATAAGGGTAGTGCGTAAATGCATTTCCCCCCGTCAAAAAAAAAAAAGGCTATTGACATCTGTTGTTAATAAATTATTATCAGCTGATTTAATACTTGGACAATTTATAATAAAAATATGTTTAATTGTATATCCATACTATTATCCTAATTTTAATTGTAACAATTAAAATCAATATTATATCAATAGTTATTCGTAATCAAATAGTATTTTCATGAAACAATAATGTTATTACTATTCATGGAAATTTACGATCTGCCGAGACATTTATTAGTACGCTACTTTAAAGCTAACTCAAATTCTCCATCACTTATTATTATTTTGCTACGAATATATTTGTTTATTTAATTATTTATTAACTCATGTAAAACACGTAGTAGCCACGTGAGAATAATGAAACAAAAATTTCTTTAATTAAAACTTTACACGACCCATTTATATCTACGTAATAATACAGTTGAAAACCACAAATTCTAAGTCTTTCTCCTGGGGTGAAAACTGCCTTTAAAAATTAAGTGAAAATATGAAAATAATTCAAAGTTGTAAATTAAGTAGATCCTTTAAAATTTAAAATTATTTTCAACGTCAGTTCATTTTAAAAAAAACCTCAATTATTACTATACACATAAAGAGTAACTCAGTAAAACAGTCAAAAATATTGTATGGGGTTATGTAAACACATAAGTACAGAACGTGATAAAGAAATATAAAATCTCCTTTGTTTAAAATCAGCTAAATAAATTTAAAAAAAAAATAATCCAAAAATTCATAACACACTATATAAAAAAACAATTAACATTTAACAAATAGAAATCAGCTCACGTCTTCTAACAAAGGTAAACGGAGTTTCCGAATCCTATGTGTTTTAAAGTAGGCGGTTCATATGGACCGCTCTTGTAAACCGTATTAATTGTGAAGGCTGTTCAGCTATTTGTTGCCGTTTGAACGTGATCTCTATTAAAACAAATCGGTTTATCGCGTAGGTTAGAATATTTCGAGCTGCAGAGTTAAACTTGCCCGTGACTCATTGACACTAAATACGGTAGCTTGTTTGATAACTTACGCATAATAAATTATAACTTTGTACACAAGCGCACGCGCCATTCCTTTTTTTATTGATTTACAATATGTATTCATAAACAAATCATCCGCACAATTTGTTTTTAATATTCTTGTAACATGGTTACATAAACTTTCGCCAATCACCAAGTAAATTTAAATTAAATCATTTTTATATACTAAGTTATACTTTTTTAATGTTTTTTACACAATATAGGCTCAGTGTTTTTACCACAATCTCACCTGATGTTAAGAGATGGTGTGGTCCAAGATGGTAAACAAACTAAGTCTAGAGGTACTAGTTCTCAAGTAATGGCACTATTACTACATTTATTGGTATTTGGCAACAGGTTCTCAAAGTTCAGAGGGTGGTAGCTATCTAGGCGTGCATTATTAAAAAATGCCCTACACTATGGTATTGTTTCCTCACGATGTTTTCCTTCACCTTTAGTATCATTTTTCTAACAAGCTAATGTGTTGTTGACCGGAAGAGTGTTTTTACAGCTTAACCGTGGCTTTGCGGTCGAGTGCTGAAGGCACACAACCGTAAAAAGGTAACTAGCCTCAGGCTTACCAAAGTGGTACGAACCTCGGTTTGGCCGTTACCTAAGTCTTATTTACTATTTAGTATCACCGCTTATCCTACGCAGGGAGAGAAACCGTGACGAATGTAACAAAACAGAATTCCAATACAATACGAGTGAAGTTCAAATATAAAATAATACTTTGATTTTGTTACGTAGGTACATAATCAATGCAACTAAGTGTGTACTTATAATTATTTGTGCACATTGTGGATATATTTCAATAGGTTGAATAATTACTGCAGAATATTTATGTCGACTGTCAACGTCAGCTATAAAAAAATGATAGCTCTATATCGACAAGCATCGTAGACAATAATTTCATTTTTAATTTTTTTTTAAATACAATATTGTAAGAAATAATTCATTCGATTCGTAAACATTAATTTCATAAGTACCTACTATTGTTTTTCTTCACAACAAAAAAAAAAAACCTGTTATGGTATATTTTGCACAATGCAATAAGCATAATGTTATTTAACTTCTCCTTCAAATAACTAAAATATTACACTAAACACTATAACATTTCATATTTAATCTACGTTGAATTTCCGTTACAATTTAAATGTAAGCGCCCCGAACTGAAAATAACCGAACATTGTTCGCGTGCCGTCGTATCGAATAATCTGTTTAACAATAATATGCCTAATTCAAATTTAAATGTTTAAACGACACCGATTGTTTGAAAACGGATAGCAAAGAATAAATGTTCCGTCAAACGTTTTAAAAATAGAACGATTTACTTCACGCTTAAAAGATTTTATCAATCTGTTCTATTTTTAAAAAAGGACATGTCGTTTACCTTAATACAGTTGCTCATTAGAATATATTTTCATAGACAAGGCTACTTCCTTTTTTACTTGTTTATATTTAATGTAATGTGGATTTTTTTCTATTGTATAGATCTTTGTATTGTAATAATTTAATAGATGTAATCTAAAGATTCGCGTTACCAATGCTATGATGTCAGGCGATAACTTGCTACAGTATGTCAAGTATAAGATGGCGTTTAAGTGCTGGCGCTTGGAAATAAATAATAAAAATGTATACTTACGCAGCTTATCGTATGTTTAGATCATAAATAGACTATGCGACTATTGTTCGGAGCGCAAATAGATGCAAAAACCAAACAAATGTTATATAAATAATGTTATATTATGGAAATAATTTCATTTAACAAATTATGAAATGTAGACATTATAAAGTTTCAAGCTTTCACTTCTTTCGGCAGTCCCCATGGCTGCCTAGTTTTCTTATTTATTATTAAGTACCGTTTGATAACATTAGTGTTATCATTAAAAAATAGCTTTTTTATCTCAACATTTTAATAATGATTATGGCCGAGTCTCGACCACTAAGCGAATACCTAATACAAATAAAGAGGCTGCACGACGTAGTAAATACTATTGCATGCAGTATGATTCATTCATCTGTATTCCGTTCATCAACACTTTTGCCAAATCGATACGTGCGTACGTCGTACGTATGTATTTCATGGCCTATCCAGTCTTTTTATATTCCGAGTAGCGAATTTTTTGATAATCCATCAGTCACGATCGTTTAGCATATACATTCGTAATGTGGTTTTCATCAATAATAATGGAATTTCAAAGCATAGGAAAATGCAGTTTGATTTGTAGATATAACATAAAATATTTTAAACCTAATTACGTAATGATTCATTGCAGGTTTCAATATAGATTCGTAAATGTTATGATTGTGATTAAAGAAAAATAAATTGTTTTTTCTGACCGATTAGTTTACAGGAAAAAAAGACTGAAATTTCGGAAAACAGATTGAGATCGCATAATCAAACGGCCGGTTATATTACTATCCTTCCATGCGCTGATAACGATTAACAACTATGTTTTAAGTATGTTATAAGTAAATAATCTCGAACCTGACAAGTATAGTTAAATTGTAATCTAGTTTTTCCATACTCTAAAAAACTGTTTCTTACT
Organism: Samia ricini; assembly: GCA_014132275.2. NCBI lineage: Eukaryota > Metazoa > Arthropoda > Insecta > Lepidoptera > Saturniidae > Samia > Samia ricini. The sequence goes on from AP028168.1 coordinate 26,718,780, forward strand.
GAATAGTGTATCATAAGTAATGAAATCGCGAATTTTGCAAATAAAATATTTGAGTATAGTTTTATCTTAAAACATAAATAATGTATGTTAGCTAGACACTAACTACTAAGTAATTATAATAAAATTATTTGAAATTAATGTGATTCTCCAGTGATTCATCCGTACGAATTAGAAAAGGCAACGTTTTTCTGTCCGCTCACTAATTGGCTTATATGTAGCTTAGAACCATTGAACCGATTTACGCGACTCCTGTTTTAAATAATAGATTTATGCTCTGGAAAGGTATTAGTATATATTTTGTGGCATTCGATAATATATGGTAATTTTATAAAGACAATAAAATTAGGTCGACAGAACAAAAATCCAGCACAACATTTTCTTACATGAAATAAAATATTAATTATCCAAGAGGTGATTGTGAGGAGATTGTGAAGAATCCAAATTACTTTATAAATACTATAGAACAAATCTATTCTTTAATATATCGATTACCCATAAAAATGAGACGATAGGAAGACAATAGGAAAACAATGGAAGCTGGCTTAAACGCCAGGTTAGTGCTCAAGGAGTTAAAAAACATCTGAAATGGAAAAATAAAACCTATTTAATTTATTTGCAAAATCAAGAATTATATCATAACGAATATAAAACAGATAAAATATATTTTAAATTAAAACTTGGTCGTTATACGTTTATTAATTATGAAATTAAACTCGTAGTTTCATATTAAAATCAATATTTCCAACCGTCATTCCACGGTGTCATTGGCCGCAATATTATAATTTATTAAATTAAGACGACCATATAAACTCCGTAGACTATATGTAGGTGAAGAACCTAAGATGATATTTTATTTTTCGAATAATTTATTCTTATAATTTGAGCTTTTAAAGATTCATCGCTTTTCATAAGTGTCTTATATCGTAGACTGCAAAATTATTGCATACAAGCAAACACTTATCGCATACGTCAATAACCATTATAATGTTGATTACTTCGTCTGTTTATTCATATCCATCGTTTTCAAAGAACGAAAAAATTAACTCTTTCGCAATTAATTTTACCCCTTGAGCACTAACCTGGCGTTTACGCCAGCTTTCTATTGTCTTCGTATTGTCTCATTTTTATGGATAATATTAATGGTAGAAGAGTATGTATGTATACACACAGATCTTTTTAAAACTCTACTTTTTAAATCCGGGTTACGTTTTTTTGTTATCTATGGTAATAATTGTATAACAATTTTAGTCTTATTTTAGTCCAACTGTGTACTATTTTAGTAATCTTCAGTGCTCCAACACAATGGCGGCCCTTTGTTATTCCAAGGCAGATTTCAGAAATCATGCTGCGTATTTTTATTGTCAATACGCTTCACTTGTGAACAATAATAAAAAACATGAGATAATATAGAGTAATATACTGCAAGTTAGTATGAAATAAGACCAACGACTAGTACACGACAAACCAAAATCGAGCCAAGAACGCAGAAAAGTCAAGCGTCTCTTAGCGGTTTTTGGTAATTGTAAATTTAATCATTTTTCTGGAATTACAATTTCACTGGTTTTGATGGCATCGTTGCTTGTTCTTGACTGTTTAATAGCATAGTAAATAAATTTTACATCAACTTAATTTGATTTTATAACCTGTAGTAGTAAATATGATCCAGGTGGTAATAAAATTTATTTCCCATACTCGTACATGACACAGAAAACGTATAAACTCATTTGCGAAAATATTGGATTATGAATTGTCTACTTATGCCAAAATAACTATTGAACGAAATTGTTGAATATACAACGAGATTGTTTTGTTATTACAGTTAAATCGAAAACAAGGAAAATAAAAAAAAAAACAATGCATTAATTACAATGATATACATACTTTAAAATTATAGTTACATTAAAATTAAAGCAATAAAACCTCCATTAGTATGCGTTCACACACAAAGGAGTCTCCTTAACAAAGCAAAGAGGTTACATTTTTTTTGTAACATTAATTGTACACCGTTTCCGAGTTCATTCTAGTTTTAGAAGAAATCTTCTAGGTCTCTGTTATTTATTCTAATACGTAAAAAAAACTGTAAATCCAAAGAAGTGAATGGACAAATATTATGGGTACTACAGTTATGCAAAGAAACTTGACATATAACGTTAAAAGTCTGTATTTGTATATTGATCACATAACAATAATTATAAAAAATTATTAACAAAATACTTGTTAAAACCAGTTTAAAATTCAGGCGAAGTTGCTTATAGAAATGAGTTATACAGCCATAATAATAATCGATTCCTATGCGATTGTTACACGCTGGCTGCCATAGAAATGAAAAGGATAGTTTCGAATATAGAATGCGTGTTCGAAAGTTGAATTGGTTAGAAGAAAGTGAAGCCATCAGTCATTTGTCAAACCGCCACTCGCTTACCGGATTTCGATGCACTGGAACATTCTAACTATTCGGTGTAATACTTTTTATTTCTCATACGTAGATCTGACATTGGTTAGGCAATTTTTTTCTGTTAATCATCCGCACAGTTGATGCTGAACCATATGCTTCTTACGAATTCTCAAGAACGCCTTCTGGCAACACTCTGTATGAGGAACTGTAACAACAATTTTAGGTAACGTGTGGTCCCGCCTTAATGTAGTACCACCGCATATCTTTCCGTCGGTGTCGTAAAGGGCGATTAACGGATAAAACAGGGGATGGGCGCAGCATCCTCTGAGCACCACAAGCACCTACTGCGATCGCTAACCCGCCTGCCGAGCGTGGCGATTATAGGAATTCCTCTCTTTTTGGGGAGATCTACGACCAGCAGTGAACGTCTTTCGGTTGAATCAATAATATTCAGAATATTATTTTTTTAGTTCTCGAGCGACCTCTTCTCAAATACGCATTGTATGTAACCTTTTTAAAGGTCGCCCGAATAACAACAACGACAGTAGATTTAAAAAAAAAATCGATCATAATTTGCTACCGGTAATATAAATAATCGTTAAAAAATAATAACCGTTTAATCGAAAACCGATAATGTTTTTGTACTAAACCGATTATTCCTCACTACCTACGCTTGTTCAAGCTTTGTTATATACATTAGTGAACACGTCACGATAATAAATCGTTAATCATCCCACTGCGATTTATAAATACCGCATACCCTTACACGTCAACTAACTCCTAACTGATCGAATGTACCATATATTATAATAAAAACAAAGTCACGCGCGTAATTATGTTTACAAACGATAGTTAAGTGGGCAATATATTATCTGTGTTCTGTTTTTAGCAGCAGCTTTGTTCGCATTATCTATTCTAATAGTTGTACTGAAGTTTTGTCTGTACATTAAATTTTTTGTATAAATTTTATTTTAGTCGTCACTAATCTCGAATTTATCCATCCATTCGACCGAAAGACTTCCACTGTTGGTCTATTCTTAACTGGTACAACACAACCCGAATATGACATTCAATTTTTTAGTCTGTCTGTTTGTATGCCCGGATTTAACTAAGATAAGCTTGATTTAACTAAGATTCGATGAAACGTTGTACACGGGAATTATATATAAAAAGCAATAGAGATAAGCTATAAAGATTTTAAAGATATTTTAAAAACGTGAAAAAAAAAAACTCGTCTTTAACACAAAAACCGGTTGACGGAATTTGATAAAATGTTGTGTAGGTAAATTATATTTTCAAGCTAAAAAACTATCAATATGATTTTTAGAAATTATTAAAAACAATATACTTAAATAAAAATTGATGTAAGGGAAGTATGTATTTGAAGTAAAATCAGAAATCAATCAAGTTAAAACCACGTAGACGAAGTCACGAGCGCCCGCTAGTTTACTACACATCTAATGTATGAAATAAATGAATAAAGTATTGCAAGGAACTAAAATACTAAGACCTAGGTAGATAAAATATAAAATAAATAGTCACATATATCGGGGATCACTAATTCTAGAGACCATTAACAAACAGATAGAAAAATAGATAATGTCTTTTGTATGAAGATTTTTTAAGGATAGTAAATAATAAACACTTTCATTAAAATCAAAATCAGGTAAATTATTTTAAAAATTTACAATCTTATTCGTGGTCCTCTCGCCCGAGCTAGAAAAACGTGAAATTTTCTTAAATGTTATTCTATTGTTACCGCTGCTGGCGTGTGAAGTGTCCTACTTTTAAAAATGTACTCAGCCATTATTACATAACATCATTCCAGCATGTTTGTTTATCACGGAACGCATTAAAACGAACTTACTCATTAAGATACAATTTAAAATTGTTCGTAGAAACTTCTAAGTAGCTCACAAGTCGATAAGTTGACGTTTCTCGTTCTTTACAATAGTGATGAGGTAATGAATATAATTATCGATCAATTGTTAGCGAATAATACCGATAATCGTTTTTTTTTTATAGGTGCAGAGTAACGATTATCGCGGAAATGCAATGACTCGATTACAGAGTAATTACGATAAATCTTAAGCTGTAAAATTGTTTGTTAATTGGTTTATAAGTCGAGAATCAGTATGAGCCAGGGTATATTGAATTAAAATCAATTCAAGCACAAATGCAAATTTACCAACATGATGTAAGGCAACAAAAAAAAACTAAACCTTATTGAGCAAAGAAAATAAGCGATATTCCAAACTGGTAATAATCATTATTTTACAAATTGTCTTACAAGTGAGAAATGTTTATTTTTTTCATGTCTTAGTAAAATACATTAAAATTAAACTTGTCAGATAATATCTTATAAGAATATAATATTAGAAAAATATAATAGTCTATGTACAAAATACTTATATCACGGGTAAATATTATTTTATTACATTAGGGAGAAATATGAAATTAAATATGGATTGAAGTTAGAAATTACTACAAACATGTTCCTTACAATACGTCTTTACCTTTTTTTTTTTTGACGGGGGTAATGCATTTACGCACTACCCTTAAATACGTCTTTACCTAAATGTTTAAATATTCAAGCTATATTATGCAGTTAGCAATATAAATAGTAACATGCGAACATAGACATAAGTCCTAGCAAGTAATTTTTTTTTTTCAACTAAATAAATTTGAATGTATATACGATACCATAGGTATTTTTGGTATAGACCGAAAATACAATTTTTTTTAATTTTTGCACGTCTGTCTGACTGTTTGTAACGGGTAATCTCCGCGATGACTGGACTGATTTTGACGGAACTTTTTTTGGTCGATAGTTGAAGTTACTCCGGGTAACTTAGGGTACTTTTAATTTTCGAAAATAATAAGGGTTCTGAGTAAATAAAATAGAAATTATAAAAATTTGAATGGAATCCGATTCAATACCCAATTTCACGGGCAAGTGCTATAATTTATGAGGCATATTTTTACTTTATCGTAGTACAATTTTTTTTTAAGAATATATTTAGTGTTCCATATATAAAAGTTAAAACGCAGTGAAAAGTATATGAAACTCGGGCGCAGCCGCGGGCATACAACTAGTAATAAATATAAAAAGATAAATGTTCCGATATACGTATAGCAAAACATACTTAGTTTATGTGCTGATTTATTTTGCTTGTATATTGTAAAATGAATTCGAAAAGTCAATAAAACGAAAAGATCGATATGGTACTCATTTAAGTACGTTCCGAACTTGCTGGTACATACAAATCGGTCGACACATTATTTCGGATTTCAAAATAAACGAGTCCATTAACATGTAATTTTCCGACGCCAATAGATTATTGGTTCGAACATTTAAAAATCATTAGCAATAAGTAGATACTTTACCTACCTATGTATGTAAAGAGACGGGCTCGTCACTTCGTCAAATTAGAGGGATTAATGTTAGAGGTATATTTTTATTTTAGTGGGTTTCTGGGATTCGATCACGGTTTTCGCCCGCATGTTTACAGTTAAACGTGTGGGAATTTCACAAGACTCTCATTTAACCATGAATAATCGATACTATAATTTATGTATAACCTACTAGCAAGTTAAATTGTCAATCAATAATTTAGGCATAATTCGTACTTTAAATATAAATAAAATTTATTGCTTGCTACGTTTCCAATATATTTTAACGATACTATCTGTGCGGCTCTCTACTGTTCACTGTATTATTAACACATTTTAACTGCATAAATAGTACTCCTAACCTATTCCATAAATTAATTACCTAAACTAAACTAAAACCTAATCAGATAATTACGTATGAGGGTTCACGGGCGGTTTCGATATGCGATCTCGATCTGTTTTTCCCAAATTTCAATACTTTTTCTAGCTAAAGTGCCAGATCAGTGACGAGTGAAAAAAAAGTATATATGTTTAGTTTTATCTCAATATTAACTTTTAAGGTTCAATACTGATATTAAATATAAAAGAATCGTTAACATATATTCAATGGTTCGTATATTATTAGAAGCCTATTAGAGAAAGTTAGACAGATAATAACAAGTAACCATTTACATAATACATAAGGCGAATATATAATTAATCCTAAAATACCACAATCATCTAAACTGTCATATTTTTAATATTTTTACATTGATGTAACAAAATCAAAATCAAAATTTATTTATTCAATTTGGGCCCTAAGAAGGCGCTTATGAACGTCTAAAACACTACCACCGGTTCGGAAAACAACCCAGTCGAGAAGAGCGCAGGCAAGAAACTCGATCTGGTTCTTTTTTTTCATAAATATAATATATATCATTTTTTTTGTCATATAAAAAACTATACAAATTGTAGTTTTAATAATGTTAGTGGAAGCACAGAGATGTGGGTTATTTCCAGACATCACTATCGTTCACGTAATGCTCCACCCTGTAATAACCTTTTGAGATTAAAACTTGCTTGACATAATACTTGAACGTTATTGTCAGGTGAATCGGTAATGTTACTTGGGATCTTATTGTAAAACCGAATACTATTACCTATAAAGCTTTTATTACACTTACTTAACCTAAAGCGTGGTTCCGGCCAACTTGTCTTTACTTCTAATATTAAAATTATGACGATCATCCACTAGCATAACATAAATAACTCCCTTATCATTTTCGCAAGGAGATGAAATGTTGCAACATAATATAATAAATTTAAGATAATACCACAGTTTTAAGATAATGCGTATATTCCCCACAATCGCGTAAAACAGTTAAATGATTCATTCATACAAATATAAAATAATATGAAATGATAAAATTAAGAAGCGGATGGAATATCCTTATCTATTCTAATAAATAAAATTGAAGTGTCTGTTTGTAATGTCTAAATATTTTTTCTTACTAAATAGATAGGAATGTATATACTATAACAATATCGAAAATACAAGTTTTAAAATTTTTGTCTGTTTTTCGGACGGATTTTGACGTGACTTTTTTTGGTAGATTTCTGAAATACTCTGCGTAAAACTACTCTAACTTTTAATTTTCGAAAATATTTTATTTCCGGAACCGTAAAGCTTCCGCGTAAAAAAATTAAAGTTTATAAAAAATTAAATAAAATCCATTTCAATACACAGTTTTACAGGAAATAGTTTGAATTATGAGAAATATTTTCACTTTATCTTAGAACCAAAAAAATGTTACGAAAATAATTACCGATACGTATAAAAAAAATTAAAAAAACAGTGAAAAGCAGCTAATACTATATATAAAACCCTTTATCCATTATAGCATAAGTCACTAATTCGAGTTACGAGTTAATTCGAGTAAAACAAAAACGCTTTGTATCTGCCTCACATTGTGATCTTATTTAAAAAATCGTTTAACATCAATTATACAGTACTTGACATAGTTTGAACATATTAGTGAACCGACTTGATTCCCGAGGTCTGCACAATGTCAAGGAATTTGAAAAGTATATATCTACGTACATGATTGTATGTACTATATATTATCACCTTATGTTTTGTTGTAGTTTGAAATATCCCAGCATATCATAACAGGTTGAGGTAACGTTTCTCTGTCAGTTTTTCTATCTGTTTTTATAACTTGAAATCCCAGGAACTGATTTGCATTATTATTCTTTTAAATTATAAACGTATTCTTTGATCAGATTTTCTATGAGTTTTGTTATAATAATTAATATATGAAGAAAGTTATCAGGGTAATGATGTTAAAAATTATCATGTAGCACGTTTTTTTGTAACTTTTTACTTGAACTATTTAAGAAATTTATAGGTTATAAAGCAGAGCCGCGAGTACAACTAGTGCGTATAAGACTTTAGTATTCAATGATCTATTATCTAAATATCTAGTATTATGAATCTACATACGTTTATTCTAAAACTACTCGACAAAAAGCCGCGCGCTTTTTTTTATTTTAGCGGAGATACTTCACTTAGTATTCATCCAGCCAATAGACGGAAATCAGTTGTATCTGATTATTGTAAATTAAAAATTGTTGTGTTAAATATTCGGCCGAAAGTTTGGCAAAACTTTAACTGAAGTGAAGATTCTGCCGAATATTCGGCATAATTGATTCCCATACTGAAAAAGTACTCTGTTCACGTAAAGCGCGTAAATTAAAGTTTAAACTTTCCGTCCTCAATACCGATACACCTGAAATTGTAATTTTAGGAAACAATACAGATCAAGCCTGGTGCGTGATTTTTATTCAAAAGTCTGTTATCTTGAAATTTTTGTGTCAGATTAATTAAACGCCTCAAAAAAGCAATATACATTACGACATTCTAAAATCTTGAATTTTTGAATTATGGTTAATGGTATACACAAGTACAGTGAAAACTTTGATTACCAATAATCATATATTCGGTGATTAAGCCGAATATTCGGACGTATGTCATTCACATTCGCCGAATTCAATAAAGCTTACGAATATGCCGAATACCGAATACAAAACGGATATTTTATTTAATATCAATTCGCACAATGAGATTTCCTACGTTTTTATTTAGTTCGTTCAACTAAATAGTTGAAACAAAAGATAAAAACTTTAAAAAATATAATATGAAGAAATATGGTTATTTCTTTTTGAATAATTTTTATTTTTCTTTACAATTGTGAGATAATACGTATTTGATATTTTACAATTTTATACATCATTTTTTTTTTGTTTCTTTTCTATTAAATGTACGATATAAATAATTATATCTATATTTCTCAATGTAATAAATAAACAGAATAAACGTTATATACATATGTGTGATATCATACGACCTAATTTATTTACTAATTGAAACAATTTGATAACTTACATTTTACACCATTTGGACGCATACGTAAAAAACACAACAGAATGTAATTAGAAACAAATATATAATTAAATTGTTTGTACTTTCTAATAAGACAATGCAATATTCCAAAATATATGAAATGGTAAAGTAATTTTATGAATAATGATGTATATTTCTCCATTTATGAAAAAAAAAACGAAATATATTTATATTACAAATTAACGGGCTTGTATTTAAATGTATTTTATTTTAATAAACATTGTTACTACGTCGGAATGTATAGAATTATATGGAAATAATGAAGTAGGTAGATATATATATTTATTTATAAAAATAGAAGAAAAAAAAATACGAAATCATCTCTCTTGTCTTCAGAATAATTTATAGTTCATTATGAAAATGTGTTACCACCGGTGGTAAATAACCTAAATATCAGTTGAATAAGAAATATTGTGTTTTCTTGTAAATTGAGGTCAGCGTAGAAAACGTAATGGGATTTGATGATAAAAGATTCGTTCGGTTTTTTTCCATTTTTAAACGTCTCACAGTTTCTTTCAATGCATTTGAATCAAACAATAACACTAACAGAATATCGGATCAATCAGTACGACGTGAATCAATCGGTTGGTCGTTTATTTGCTAGAAATTCGTCCTGGATTCGCGTGTTTGCGCTAATTCCTTGTATTTCGAATACAAATAGAAGAGTAATCATCGCGCATCGCATTTATTTGTACAACTGTTCTTAATTTAAAAAATGTAAATATCGCGCGTTTAATAAATTGACTTTATTGTTTTTTGCAAAAATCTTTTTATTTATTTTATTTAGTTAATCAATAATAGGTAATTTCTGTTTTGATTTAAAATGAAACCATTTTTTTTTCTAATTAAAAATTATAATACTATTTACCATTTTCACGCATGTTACGTGTTTTTTTTTTTTTTTTTTACAAAAAATGTTCACATGATAATTGTTTTTTCTATGATTCTATGATTCAATATTAAACCCAGAGTAATTATTTTTATCGTGCTCATTGATAAATATTATCTTTGTATATTTTTGGCACAAAGTTCCTTATTTCTAGATCTAAAAGAACGTGATTTAATACAACTTTATAGAAAAATAAATCGAGAATTTCCTGAAATGATTTATTTACTAACATAACATTTGTATGCATTCCTGTAATTTACGGGAAGATTTAAAAGATCCATGAAGATGACACGTCCAGGGTCTATTTGTCAAAGAAAATCTTTTGATGTTTGACTGTACGTTAGACCGGTTTGAAGAAGTATGCTATTCGAAAAACTACTCTATTCGATTGAAATAGGTTCGCTTTTAGGCAGTAACACAGCATAAGATATCTTAAACATGAGTCAAATAGGCGGTCAAGAACGCTGTTAGGAAATATTTGAATGAACGAAGATGTCCGTCCATTCATTTATTATTAAAACAACTCAAGATTGATTCATACGAACATGATAAAATTATGTTTGTAATTTCCGAATTCATAAGAAAAACTTTAAATTAGTATTTGTAACACTAATAACATCATACATATTTTTTTAAATTGCTATAAAAATATTTTCGTAAAATTTTGGCTTTTTAATTTGTCCTCTCTAAAAATTTCCTCATTACACTTCTCATTATGCCTACAGCGCGGCGTATAAATTATAAAACAATATTCCCTGTAAATCCGTATATGTATATACTTTAGTATATACGTCATATGAATACGTAAATAGTTTATAATTTTAGATAAAATGTTTTATAATATAGGTGATTTGAAATTTTTCCAAGATAAATTTTAAAATCTACCTTGATCTCCATACCGAAATTCACAATCTTTTATCGCTTTAGGGACGGTACAAGTATGACGTAGGAAAAAAATTGTACTTTCTTACATCTCCCCCTCCTCTTGTCAGTAATAGTAAGCAAAACTCTTAATCCCTCCCCATAATTACGTAAGCATTGACATAAATTTGAACGAAAAAAAACGAACAAAGATTAATAAGTAAATATTGTCATTCAGAACCCCCAACTTCAATCCCCATGTAATTATAAACAAGCAAAGCACCCGTTATGGTCATCGCACCCTTCTCTGTCGAGGAAGGTGGGGGGACTGTGACAGGGTGCAATGCCCTCTTTAGTGGTGGCGCCTCTGTGTAAAACTGTACACCGTTCTTTTGGGTTGTCAAAGACGGTGGTTTTCCCTTCGTAACTTATTGTTGAGCCGTCGTTGATCTGTCGCCACGGGGCTCCTTTTTTATTAATCACCTGCTGATGGATATCCTGTGTGTGTGTAGTAAGAAGCTTCTGCGTTATCAGCGGCTTCCTCTTCTCTCTGTTAACACTAGTATCGCTGTCGCACCGGGAAGTGCGATATTCACTGTCTGGGAAGTTTTCTTCTTTCTTACACTTCGCTACCATCCGCAGTTTGCGACTATACTGCGGTGAAGGCAGCGTGACCCAAACGCTGGCCTAAATACTCTACTATTTACCCGTTAGTGGACAGCAAGGACGTCAAGCCGCGCTTGTAGGCGTTCCTGAAGCTAGTACCGCTCTGTTCGGCCAACAGGGAATCATTGAGGAATTATCAAAGCATAAATATCACGTAATATTAAAAATAATTGGTTGAATTTCAAATTCAAGTTGTTCTACCGACAGCCGAACTCACGATCTCCACAGTTTTTATCTAAAATTTTGGATTTTATAACTGTACTTATGGTGTTACTTGACTTTATCTATAAGCTAGTATTAAAGTATTAATTATAGGTGTAAAACATGTATAAAAATGATAAGTTATCACTATCACGAGAACAGAGTGATAACGTGATAGTATGACCGTATGCTGCTCTAAGCCATTGTACACGTATGCCTATAGACTAATTTTAATAAATAATTATTCTAATTACGTCAAAGCGTATTCGTGACATAGAGTAATGACGCTAAGAGTGATAGGTTCAATACAAAAACTAGCTTAACACTGAAGCTAAATAAATATATGTGTGTGAGTGTGTGTCTTTGAGCGACACGGAATTACGTTATCGTCGGAACGTAACAGAAGGTTTACGTGGAATTTTAAGGTCTACTAGACCTAGACCTTCACTCCGGGTGTGAGTACTTTCGTTCTGAGTATTTTAATTCTATGATCCGTGGTCTAAAAATATGTATTGAGCGAGTATTCTGTAAATAGAAAATAAGTTGTTTAATTCATTAATATAATGATATACTCAATACCAAAAAAATTAAAATCGAATTAAGGATAGAACAGAATAATCTAAGTTACAACGCGAAGGAAAATTATTTTTTTAAATGTTACCAACTTTACGACTTGGAAGAGATAAGAACTTCAATGCATATATTATGTTTATGTACAAGAAAATGTATACACGTGGGATTTGATCATAATATATAAATAATTGGTTTCTTATGAGCATATTTAGATGATAAGTTACGGATTTAACTAAGTAGGTCACGCGAGGTCTTAACCCCATCCATCAAGCTGTAGGGTGTCTTATAAATATATATGTTACTTCCTATATACTTGTACGAATAAGGTTATATTAAAAATTAAAAAAAAAAACAACTCTATAACAAAGAAACACTAGAAATAAATATTCGTAATATACTAAATTCAAATCGGATACAAAAACTCAATACGCGCTTCTATTATGATAATAACGTATATATAATAATTTTTATGCAATATGTTTCTTTTTTTTTATGATTAATATAATACTTTCCTCCTCTTACATTCTTAATAATAATATTAGTATGTTTATCAAGGTAAACTTTAATTATACCGTATAAATAATAATTATAACCTTAAAAAAAGCGTTGACGCGTAAGATAGAACAAAGTAATTCCAACTTAAGCCAGTACGTTTCTAATATTGCATTATTAATAGCTGTGTAGCCGCGGCTGCGCCCGCGTTTAATATATTCTTCACTGCGTTTTAATTTTTTTTACACGGAATCGTACCAAAAAGTACCCTAAATTACACGGAGCAACTTCAGCTACCTAGCAAAAAAAGTCCCGTCGAAATCGGTCCAGTCGATCCGGAGATTACCCGGAACAAGCAGACAGAGATTTTTTTTTTTTAAATTGTATTTTCCGTATAAGTATCATACATAGATTCATATGTATTTAGTATTATAAAAAAATGTTATTTTAATATTACAAACAGGCACTTCTATTAGTTAAGATGTAGATTATAAAAATATTAATAAATCAATGTGATATACAAAGAGACCTAGGTCGAATAGGTATACATAATATGTTTCTGCAATTGATCAGAGTTTTGAAGTGGACACCGACTCAAATCGTAGAAACATTTCATGAAAATTGTAATAAAACATTTTGCATATCGACGTTGTATCTTCTACGTATTAAAATGTTGTTGATCTAGAATCGTATTCTCGGTTTCTTCCATTCGATAATACAGCGTTATCCACGTAAGTTATTTATATATTATACGACTTAGTATAATTATCATTATCATTATTATTATGAACCGTCGATTGATGTGAAAGTAGGAATTTTTTAATTGTCTTATTTTAAAACTTATTTTGGTGTTTTTTTTTTTTTTTCAGAAAAAAAACTACTTATCGGATTTACATCAAACAAGTACTTAATATGTCGATTACCCATAAAAATGAGACAATAGGAAAACAATTGAAAGCTGGCGTAAACGCCAGATTAGTGCTCAAGGGGTTAAATACAATCAATTTACGCATACAGTATAATCTACTTAAGTTTTTGGCCAATGGTTTAATTTGCATGTTACATAATTATTGAAAGTTTGAAGAAAAAAAACATTTAATTTATGATGAGATTAAACCTCATCAGAAATAAATAACTAATGAAATCGAAAAAAAAAAAAAACCGGTTGAAATATTATTATGTATAATTATTTTTTTCCCCTGTCCCTTCTTCCTAGTTTCACTGCGTGATCGAATCAGAAATGAGGAGATCCGCAAAAGAACCAAAATAATCGACATTGCCCGAAGAATTTCCAAACTGAAGTGGCAGTGGGCTGGGCACATTGTTCGTAGAACCGATGCCAGAAGGGGCCAACGGGTTCTTGAATGGCTGCCGCGTATGGGAAAACGCAGCGTGGGTAGGCTCCCCACAAGGTGGACCGACGACCTGCTGAAGGTCGCGGGAGTCTGCTGGATGCGGGTTGCACAAGACCGATCGTCGCGGAGATATTTGGGGGAGACCTATGTCCAGCAGTGACCGTCTTTCGGTTGAATGGACGGATGGATTTTTATACTAGTATTATAAATATTACATAAGCATCAACGGGGGCTCTGGTTTGCTTATTTTTGTTGACATGAGGGAGGTCTGAATGTTGATTACGTAGGCAACATTTACTTTACATTTTAATTATGCTAATGTAAGAGATTTGTTTATTACTGCTGACAGTGGGTTAGGGGGGTCAAACATGACCAAATTTTGCCTATGTAATAACATGAACGATAATATTATCGTAAGAAAATAATTAGTTAAAAACAGCGAAAAATTGTTAGAATACCTAGTTTAATTTATTCATATACGAATAATTACTCGAGACGGACTGTATGAAAGATGATATATTTAGAAAGAGAGTGAATGTAGGTATGGTCTCAATTAGAGATGAATGAAAGAGGACATGTTGTGCTGACCCCAAATAAAAATGGGATAAGAGCAGGGAGATGATGATGATCGATTCGATTCAAAATTATTTGTTTCCCAAGAAAATGTCTCGATCTAGCTCTTTTGTAAATTAAACGTCACCCCACAAGCTCTATTTACGTAGGCATAGTATGGAATCGAGTGAAACATTGCTTATTTATTTATCTGGGACGCTAACGACAATAGTGTTCTACAAACAGGCAAAATAATCTTAACGTATGTCTGTTTCTCTGGGAAAATATAATCGTATGACGGTAACAGAGTTACCTACTGAGCTATTTGTAATATAGATTTCAGATTACCATAGAAGTTAACAGTAATTTCGTTTTTTTAGGGTAATTAATTAGTGACAAAATTATTTCCACGTGAACGAAATCTGAATAATAAATAAATTAAAATATTGATTAATCCTAAAGGACGAAAGAAGATTACATGCAGCTGAGATGCGAATGTTGAGATGGATGTGTAGGGTAACAAGAATGGACAGGACTAGGAATGAATACATTAGAGGAAGTTTGAAAGTGGCGCCAATAACAGACAAGTTAAGAGGCAGTCGTTTATCCTGGTATGGACATGTGATGCGCAGGGAGAAAGAGAATGTTGTAAGAAAGGTATTGGATATGAATGTGGACGGTTACATGGGAAGG
The DNA here is from genome assembly GCA_014132275.2 of Samia ricini. Taxonomy (NCBI): domain Eukaryota; kingdom Metazoa; phylum Arthropoda; class Insecta; order Lepidoptera; family Saturniidae; genus Samia; species Samia ricini. The sequence goes on from AP028168.1 coordinate 26,734,292, forward strand.
GGAAGACCAAAGAAAAGATGGATAGACTGTGTGAGAGATGATATGTTTAGAAAAGGAGTGAATGCGGAGATGACAACAAATAGAGAGGAATGGAAGAGGAAGACATGTTGCGCCGACCCCAAATAAAAATGGGAAAAGGGTAGGGAGATGATGATTGATTAATCCTAAAATTCAGAATAAAATAAACATTTAATGTTTTAATTATTATTTGATATTTCAAAAAAGGTAAGTAAGTATACAATCATGATGGCGAATAAAAATCCCGAGTACTACATTACTAAAATTACAGCGCAAGTAATTGAACTGGTATTATAGTTTTTTTATCTTCATGACATTACAATGTTTATGGCCTGTGTTAATCTTATGTCTAAAAAAAACCAGTTCTGATAATACATAGTATAAAAACTAAGTATGTAAATCGTGGCTTTCTAATATCTATTTTATTTTCTTTGTCTAAATTCTGATCCATCATAAAAAGCAACGTCTGATGAGCGAACAGAGTCAGTTCATTTATATAGTCTCAAGTAATGGTAGACAACTCTCCGTGCATAAATTTGAATGTAAACACATAAACTAAATTGTCCGCATCTCGAATAGTCGTAAAATCGATATAAGTGGCTATAACTTTTCAAAATTATCCTTGAAAATTAACTTATCGATTTTCACCGTATTCGGTTACTCGAAATTTTTGTCTTATGAAGCGGCATTGTGTACTAAAAAACAAATGAATAAAGGATCGTTTTAATATTACAGCTCCATTCGTTTTGGTTAAGACGCCATTATTTTATTTGCTAATACTTACAGTTTTACGCTAAACTCTTTCGTTATATTCAAAGCAAAGCAAAGCAAATTTAAAGAATAATGTTAAAACATTCTAGAATGTTCACTGTCGTTTCGTTGGCACAACGCCTGAAACAATATTAAAGGCGGTTTCACAATAATTAGTATTGCATTATTTCAATATTAGGTATTTAGGATTTAAATAGCGCTATTATGATGATTTTAAAAAGTCTATAGACTACACCTTTATTGCATTTAAATATTTTTCTTAAATCTATAGTAGTACAGGTTATACTGTAATATAATAAGGTAAAATAAACTAAAAAAAACTACTCACTTAATCGATTTTTGAAAAATCTTTAATCTATAGACTATAGTTACTTTTTTAATGTAATAAAACATCTATCCGCAATTATTTTCGGTCAAGCTATTAAAACTCCGCTTATATATATTATGATCAGGTTTCCATCGCGCATAGATAAGAGTTTATAAACTTAACTTATCAATGTTATTAAAAAGTATATTTGAAATGCAATGAAACGTGATTATGTAAGCAATATTTTTATCTAATCATTTCACATCTTCTATTTAAAATAAACACTGCAATGTAGATTAAGCGTGCAGGCTGCGGGAATTATTTCAACAAAATCGACTGTGGAAAACTCCTATTATCAGTTTCACTTGTGCTCCATGGTCTTTAAAACGTGATCCCAATGAGAAACTTCTTTTTAGATAATGGCAATCTGTGTACACACAATTTGTGCCTGTGTCATGTGGGTAAGATGTATTTTCAATCTCGTATCAGCGTTACCATGCCGCAGTAAAACGGTGGCCTATTCTGCTAGAACTATCCATGGATCTTTGTCGTCGCCTCAGAATAAATGTTACACGTTATTTTCTATAATTAACTTGTACACAATAATCAAACAATATCACACAAAACGTCACAAAGATTACACGACATAGAGTTAAATATACAAGTTTAATGAATTAATGTGTCGAGTACCCATAAAAATGAAACAATAGAAAGACAATGGGACAAATACAATGGAAAGCTGGCGTAAACGCCGGGAAGGTGCTCAAGGGGTTAAAGAAGACTGAGATCCAGTAGAAACCACACTGTCGGCTCGAATATTTTATATAAATGTGATCATAAAAGCCATAGTGGTTAACTACAAAGGCAAACGTTTACAAGTTTACGCTATCAGTTTTAGCATTCAAATAAAAATCAATAAGTTCTATCAGGGTAAAAAAAAACAGTTTAGCCACTCTGGTTCTCATGACCTCGTTTAACTTTTCTAATAAGTACATGAAGGAAAACCTTAAATCTATATTATATAATAACATTAATTTGTTCAGTGTAATAATGTCCTATTGTAAACATGAGATGTTTATAATTTAATTAAGTAACTATTTTTTTTTAAAGATTGGATAAATTTATGTAACAAAATAGTAATTTTACGTAACCTCATGGTTACATTATTAACAAAGTCTATTTTTATAATAGCCGTGTTTTTTTTTAATTAGCACATACCAAAATTCCACACAAGCTGTTTTTTTTTTTTGTCAAATCACTTCAATTATTTATACGATCTCTAATAATCACATTGAATCACTTGCAATCTATTCGTGATATATGTATGTTAAGGAAAATATAATATACTCATACTTATAATAATAACAATTCTTTACAATAATGCGCTAAATTATCTCTTAAAAAAACTTGACTGATAGAGAAATTTTTTAAATTATTAAATATTCATTGATCAATTTCGCTGACTAAAAATGCACCTTATAACCATACCTAGATGAGAAATTTCAATACCACGCACTAATTATTTGAGAGTAGTAAGGAATAAACATTTATAATTACATATATACGTTGGGTTTCAATATCGAACCTTAAAATATAACATTGAGATGAAAGTAAAAATAAATTGGTTTTAACCTTTATCTGGTTTTTACATCTATGGGCGGTCCGATAAATAATTACATTTATAATAAGTGTATTTCTATATTGTTTATTCAATATTAAAACATACAATATATAGCGTAAGTATAAATTGTATTATTTACCTCTGCTAGTCAGCACTTAAAAGCCACCTTACACTTGACATACTATAGCATGTTGATGTAATAGCATTGATAACGCGAATCTATAGGGTTTTACTCCTACCGAGAATCTCTAAAGAAGTTTTCACTTTATAAAATAATTATCCACATTAATAACAAACCTTTATAATAATCTTGTAATTTTTCGACTTCCCGTTAAACACGCGTACAATAATTATATTGATTTATGAATATAAATACAATGTTTAATAACTTTAACACATCTGTCTTCTATTTATTTTTATAAATATAATAATTAAGTATATTAAATATGTAAGAAGTATCTGTTTACTTTATTCGGATTTTAAAGACTGTTAATATTCCATCTATGACAAGTATTTATTGATTAAACAAAGCGATAAGTTACCTATAAAGAAGGTACAAAGTCTTTATTCAATGATATATGTCCATTATATTATACATGATTAGGGAAAGATAAAATAATTCAAGATATATTTCTCCTATGTTTATCAATAGATATTCTTAATTTATTTATTGTTTAGAATCAATTGGTGTAATCATTAATATTTAAAAAAAATGTTAGTTTCTCTAAAACGATTATTATTAACATCGTTACAATTTACCTTACAAATTGATTTAAAATAATTAAAACAAAATAAAACATTTAACATGTATATAGAATGTACGAGATCTAGATTACACGCGGCTAATGAAGGTTACAAAGCATCGGACTCTGGTATTGCCAAACATCCGATTTCATGCCGGCATACCGACGAAATACAAAACATAATCATAACGAAGCTTGTATCCTACGAATTTATTGTGCATTCAAATTGGGTGGATTATAATCGCCTAGGGTCAGAATTGAATGAGTCATGGCAACGGGTCATGAGAATAGTCTTATCAAACGGACAACTCCAATGGAAGCAATAAAAATAAACTCAGCAACAGATTATAAGGTCGGAAACCTCAATGAAACAGATAGCGAATTCAATTTCACAACAGAGAATCTTTGTAGAGGACGGTGAGTTGACCATTCATTGGACAGTTCAATTATCTAAATGTAATGAAGACAGACTTAAGTCTTGCTAAATGCGACCTGCATTTTATTGTATCTTTCATTATACGGCGCCATGTCGGTGTACATCGACCTGTGCTATAAAGCCCCATTATAATAATGCCGCCCTTGAAATACCGTGACTAAGAATTTGCTAAGATATGGTATATAATTTATGTTAGATTGTTTAAGAAGGTTTTAGATAATTGTTATGTTTTATAATCGGATATTATTATTAAATCCTTCTACCGTAATTTTCTTGGAAATTAAGTAACCGGTATGAAAGAAATTTCATTAAACTCGAAATAGTTCGTTGAAGGAATAGCGTCTGTATTAACTTAATTTATGCTATTATAGTAAAAGCTTTCCTGTATCTCTGCTGAGAGGCGATTGTAATTTATGTAGAGGTTTAAATATGGAAAATCAGTCAACCGGTTGAAGCCGAGAGAGAATTTCTTTTCAACAATAAATTAATCTTATTTTGACTAAACTTTACGCAACGAGCATTCATCAAAATTATTTCTTCACTTTATGAAATTTCTTCGCAACAAAAAAACCAAAACACAATGTGTGGAAATGAAGGAAAACGTTCTACGTTTAATAAAACGTGTTCGTGTTTCATTTTGAAAAGTGTATTGCGAATTGTGAGTTGAAAAACTCTTACAAGTAGGCACTAATGAATGTTCCGTAGGAAGTACGGCTTGCCTCTTATTTAACTTGTCACCGTGAGTTGGGAGTTGATGTACCTTGACGAACCACAGACTAATCGCAAAGCATATGACATCACAGAACCTCGACCGATTGGTTGGGTCATTATCGAAAATAAACGTCTATAAAACTAACCGCATTTCTATTTGAAACGTAAGTTGATAATTTATTGCCACACTCGGCTTTTAATTTCGATTTTTAATACATTTTTCACGTTGATATTTATAGTTACAAAGTGTTTTTGATTCGATTCATTGATCAACATCATATTATTATTAGATCCGGGTGTGTACAGTGTAAACCTATTGTTATGCATAATTCTACTTCTAGCAATGTCATTTGCAATAAACGCATTACCTACGTTAAACATATCATGTCTTATAATTCTTGCTACTTTTAGTATAGTTCTCATATTTTGAAACGAATTAAATATAACGTTCCCTTAATAAACAATACATGATGATATGTTGATATAGGAGATATTTTTGACATATTTCCGAAATTTTGGCAAACCCCTAAAATAACGTTCTAAAGTTAATATTTCTAATAATTTAGTTAGCTGTTTTATATTGTTATCAAAGGCAAATTTAGTCAGGATTTTAAATCACCTAGCGAAAACATTGATCATAGATTCGAAGTAAATCTTTGATTATAGAGATAATTCTGGCACATGACCAAAGAGTGTAAACGGATAACATAGATTTTATTGGATTAAACTTTGAACAGTGTATGATATCCTTTTATATTCTGTCTTACAGTTGAGTTAATTTTACTTTTAATAAAACAACGTTACTATTGTCGACAATAATTGTTTATTTTTTAGTACAAACGATCCGGTCATCCTCTAATGAGTTTTAAAGAAACAGGCTAAGTTATGTGTAAGGTTAATTGATACAGACCCAAGTATTACATGGACGTAGGCTCAGTCACAGCATGTTGTACTGATCGTACCGCTCTTTGATTAGTTCAATTACTTTTAGTTTTGTAAATTTCAAGGTTCTTAGTTCGTCATCCCAGTGTTTACTATCATTTTATTTTTTTATAAACTTCATCAAAACCGTATTTATAGTCTGCGCCAAGACACTTTACTCTGTCATTAAAATGGACGTACCAAACAACATCAGTTAATTGTTTTCAATCTTTATTTAAAGAAAATTGTTGTTTTTTGTCTTTTTTGATTTGCACAATATTAGAAACGTTTTCGGTGTAACCTTTCAGTATATTTGTTTATTTTATGTAAGTAAATTAAATTCTGAAAAATATGTTAAAAAATATTTTAATGCCTAAAATACATTTAAATTCGCACAAAATATAATCTAATTACATTCAAACGAGAGAAGACTAGGCGATTGGCCTTAACCGGAACTTTAAAGGCCAATGCTATAAATTAGCCAAGAATTAATTTGGGTTTTTATAACTATCGGATACAAACGAAAGATTATATTAGAGCGATTCCGTCTTTAAACATATACCTATACAGAAACGCATTTGTAGTCTTTTTTAAATAAATTGAACATTTATTTTTGAAATACTATGAGTTCAGAGTTGATTGTAATCGAATTTAAATTTCAACAGCTGTATTCAAGCAATATTGGAAATAAATTTAATTAAATACTTAGTTTTATAATTTTTTATAAAGTTTAATATTTATACGCATCGGTTAAATTAAGAAGAAGTGTCAAAATCTTTAAACCTGATTAATCGCTACAAGAAAGTATGATTGGTTAGACATTACAAAATTTTGCGAAATAAGTTTCAGAAACTGATATTGCATCTAGATTCCTATTTCTTGTATTATAAGAAAAGGACATGGTAATTGTTTTTATGCGTTTGGTGGTAATTATGTGAAATGAACTTTAAATTATGTCTAACGATTTATAGTTGTTGGATCTATATAAATGTTTTAAAACCATTATTTTACGAATCATCAATAACATTGGTTATCAACAATATAATGATATTGGTCTTATTTGTAGTACTAATATTTGCTTTAGATTCAGATGTTCTAGACTCATAGATAGGTATATTGTGTTTAAAGCGAATTATTTAGAGTTCAGGTCATTGAATGTTTAAATAAACTTTACAAAAGATGATTAAATTAAGATTTCGGTCAACAGGTAAATAGTTCGTTTATATTTTCTAAACACAAAAGATTTACGTCCAAGACAAATAGGATCAAGGCGATACGGTAAAGATCATAGACATGATATTCGATTTGACCTAATGGAATGATTCTATGATTAGAATTCTTCTTCTATGATTCGAATATCCGTTTAGCGGGTAATCATCTCTTTAAATGGGAGACGGACCATGGGATTTGACCTTTTGACGAAATATCATCGAACGGTGACTAGCCAATCATCATAACTATTTATCAAACACAATTATCCGTCTTTATTTCTTACGTCAGCCTTAAACTTGCGTCAATTTAAAATTATATTCCATTTTGCAATACAATGCTTACATGTTTTAAATTAATGGATATCTAAGCGTATCGGAAATTTTGTACATTTAGACCAACTTGGTTCTGTTAAGGAATATGTATTATAATTTATCAAATAAACGATAACAACCGTTAATAATAGATCCTTATCGTATGAAAATATTAATCAGATATAGATATCAAGAGTAATAATAAATCACAGTCGTCTTAAATTGATTTGCATCGATCTTTATTTGCATTTTTTTTAACTATTGACTATACAGGCGATAAATCAAGAGTGGAGCAGAAGAAGCCATTGAAAATAAACATATAAGCTCAGGTAGACCGGTTCATCTGAGTCTAATCGTCTAATAATACCTGCGGTTTTTGGCTCCAAGCCCAAGTTGAGGTCGGTCTTCGGCGGAGAAGAAAAAAAACCACGTAAATATTAAGTATCACGCGGAAGCGAGATTTCTATTCATTTATATTGGTGTTTCGAGTATTAGTAGTTTCAAAAATATTTCTTAAGGCATTGATAATACTATGGCATTGATTTTTATTCTTATGACCATTAATGTTACTACTCCTTTCATTATTTATTTAAATCTGTTTATTTGTAAACACAATAATGAGACAATGCTAACGTAAAAATGTTTAGACTTCACATCACCGTCGTTTAGTGAACCCAATTAAATTATTTTTATTGTACCTAGTAAATAAGTAATTCAATCGTATTTCAATTATAACTTTCGCTAATTCTAACAACGCTGCAATTAGTTCACGTTTTATTGCAGAAGTAACGTTTGCCCGTGGACATTCTAAAAATTTACTAAACTCTCTTCAATACTAATAACATTACATTTAAAATTTTCCATCAATTCTAAGAAGACGATAACCTTTTTAGGTTTTACTGTCTTTTGTTTTGATTGTCAGCATCCTGTTTGATTTTTTAATATTACAATTCAATGATGAAACGTAGTCAAGATGTCGTGAACTTACCGATTTGAAATAGTCCTAAGGCCTGGTCGTCGACAGAAAACGAGTAGAGCGAGCGAGTTTGCCGCAGTTGATAGAAGGAACAGTGCTAGGAGTACAATCTCCTCCACTAATCGGTCCTTCGCGGCCATCCCCTCTGACATTAACGCTTGTCCAGGAGACATGTGAGCCGAGTGTTCCATAAAAAAGTCATCACTAACACGTTAACACTTGCAGCTAAACACTTTGGGTTCCAATGTTTTGCACTGTTAATTAGTCGCGTAAAGTTTTCGAGAACACGCTGGTCGAAGCGGCCGCGTCTTTCTCCTATCGTTGTCGAATGACAACTGACTTGAACCGACTGGCTGGTACGGCAAGTTTGTCGACTGTCGAACGCGTGGCGTTTCACCCCTCCCTCCTGCGCTAACACCGCTTACCGGTACTTAATATCAGACAACAGTGACAACCAAATTAAATCTAAAATAATCTCGGTCAAGACGCGCTGTTGGATCTTTATTAATATCGCTAAGGAAATTTCTCATCTCAAACAATTATTATGTTAAACGTAATCCGAAATTCTTCTTTTAATTTTTTTAACAATGATGAGAATTCTCATGCTATGGCTCTTAAATAACAAGTATAAAGAAGGTTCATTATTACACTAAATTTATAAGTCGTTATTAACTAAGTTGCGATTAATGCTATTAACAAAAAAAATATACTTTCTTATTTTAATGGAATACAGTTTTGTGTATGTTTATTATAAGAATGTACAGAAAATAATACTTATAATATTTAAATTCTTCAATAATTTACGAGTAAGATTTGAACAGAATCGAACGACCACATACATCCACAAGATTCAATGGCGGATTAGACTTGCTGCCATGATAAGCCGAGGTTCGAACCTTTATGCTAGTTACCTTTTGCGGCGAGTGCTGAAATTCAGTGAAGCTGTAAAGGCCCTTCCAGACAACAGCATTAGTTAGGTTAGAAAAAAAAAACGTTGATGCCATGATAGTCCTGTTTGATATGCCATCATTTTTGATTATGTGAGCTGAACCCGGCGTACGTTGTCCTGCGCGTGTATATAAAATATAAAGAATAACGTTACCTATAGCAAACGTATATATACGATTAGCAACTGTTGTCATAACAACAGTTACCATAGCAACCTTTACGATATCAACAGGTACTTAGCGCTGACGGGTGATACGTAATATTAAGTGATGAAATTAAAATGGTGATATATTAATTCTGGATAGAATTTGCGAATAGTCTTCTTCTTCCCACCCTGACCCCGTTATTTGGGGTCGGGTCTCCTCACAATTTTGTGCCAAGTTGATCTTCTTGGGTTGTTATTTCAGGCAATTGGGTCGTCTAGAGCTCTCGATTAATATTTTATCCCCAAGTCGATGGCGGGCGGCCTACCTCTCATTTCTTCAGCGGCGCAATTTGCACCTCGATTTGCATTTGCACGATTGCATTTGTTATTTCGTGCCATAATATGTCCATACCATCGAAGACTGTTTTTAGTTATTTTATATATAATTTGTGTGACTTTAGAGGAGCCTCGTATATATTTATTTTGTATTTTGTCAAACTTAGTCACACCTCCCGCCTATTTAAGCATTTTCATTTCGTTGGTATGCATTTTTTGTTCATGTGTCTTTTTGACTGTCTAACATTCGGAGCCATTTATAACAGCACAGGGCGAACTACTGTTTTGTAGACTTTACCCTTTATTTTTATAGGGATACATATACACTGTTAATGACCGCCATTTTTGCCACGCAACGTTAACTCTGTGGGACTCAACAGTATCTTAGTTTGCCTCTGGTGTGAGCGTGGAGCCTCAGTTTATAAATTTTTGCACTGTAGCAATAGATGTCGATCCTATGTAAATAGATTCGACTGTTATGTTAAATAGGTATGTACGTAAATAAATAATTATATAGATAATTAACAAAATATAATCAACTTTTTAAATATTTAAATTAAGATGTCAATTTTTACTCAAATAGAATATTTTTATATTTTTAACTATCAGTTAATACATTAATTGCATCTTCCTGGCTTTGATTCGCGCATTAACGTCAAGCACATTTTCATAATCGATTTCTTGAAGTAGCCGAGTTTAATTGTGTTTATCTTGGTCTATACCACTTTTTTACCCTTATCAGAATGAAAAAAGAACTTGCAACGGAACAAAGTAAGTATGTTTAAAAAAATCTGTTCAACATTATCTAAGTTAGTCCAGATTTCGTGAATGTAACAAATTGCATAAATTCTGTATAGGTATGGCTAGCTTTGATTAATGAAACTGCAAGTCAATAATGATTGAATGAATAGATTAATTCCCTAATATATCTTCTAAATGGTAGGGAATCTTAATGATGGTAGTTTTCTGCCCCCCCGCACCGGCTGACTGACCTTCTAGGTCATGCCTCCTATGGGAGACGGGCGAAGAGGTGGGGTTGAGTAGTGTGTACACTCCCCCATCCCCGCTGGGCCATTGCACGACGAGGCCCGGTGGGTTCGCTGCAGGGGGCGACGCGGTGCTTGCGAAAGCCACCCCGTGTCGCCCCCATCCCAAATGCAGCGGACGGCCCCGGGGGGTTTTAGTGGGTATTTCCGGGCGACTCTCGCCCGGGTGAGTCCCACACTGGCACGGAGCTCGTCACTCCGTGCCCCCTTATCTATTGTATTGGGGGATTTTTATCCCCTAAATACAATAGATAAGGGTAGTGCGTAAATGCATTTCCCCCCGTCAAAAAAAAAAAAAAGGGAATCTTAATGATTATTTCATTTGCTTGGTTTTTTAATTCATTTGGATCTCCATCGAAAGAGATAGGTCTCCCGAAAAGATCTCCACGGCGATCGGTCTTACACCACCCGCATCAAGCGGATTCCAGCGACCTTCACCAGGTCGAATTACAAGTAAAATTTTTATCTATTCAAAATAAATGAAGCTTCTACCAAATTTCTATATACGCTCTCAAGTTAGACTAGTTATTCACTCAGAGTTTCCAGAAAGGGATAACAAATATTCGTATGAAAACGTATTTGCCCAAAAATATGTGCTATTTCATTCCGTCGTGATTCATCTCATTGAATTCTTCTGCTGTTTCTACGATGCGTAACGATAACAATTTCAAACTCGAGACTCAGCATTATTATTATTATTATTCGAGAGAGGGGCTATGCAGGCTAAAACAGTCCTGTGTCACTGCGACCTAGATAGATCTATTGTGATCGCCCCCATATTCCTAAAGCTCACTGCCTAGACCTACAACCTGGATATACTGTAGAATCTTTTTGGCAGAGAGCGTCTGTACCTCCTCTGGGAACAACGAATGTTTGCCCAGAACTCGGTTGCGTATGGGTATTAGTGGGTCACAATCACACAAGATGTGCTTTGGTGTTTCATCTGCGACTTCAAAGAATCTGCACTCTCTTGTGTTCTGGGCACTCATGTTGTGCATATGCTTGCGCAAACAACAGTGCCCAGTTAGCGCTCTCACTAATACCCGCAACTGATTCCTACTGAGCATCAGGGCTTCCTCAGCTTTTCGCTGAGTATATCCCCTGATGAGCTCTTTGGAATGGACTCAGCATTAATATAATCGTTTAACTTTAGACAACAGCCCACAAATCGACTTGATTTACCTGAAACTTCTTATTGGCAGCATTTTATGCAACAATTTCAAATACTACCCATTCGGTATAACGTATTCGTAGTTTCATTTGTTTTTAAATCGCATCCTAAAATTACGAGCAATGTTTCAATACCTATTTGGTAAATGCAATGCTCGTTTATGTCGAAATAGGCATTTCGTAAATCTACCAAAATATGTAAAATACATTTCGTCGAAATGCTTTTAAATCTCAATAAGTAATAATATTCTCCCTTCACTAAAGTGGTTGAGACTATCACATAAATAAAGCACTGCTCATATAAAACTTCCTTTCAAATTCACTTTAATGTAAAGTTTTCTTAAAACTTTTTATTTCTATTTATAGTTATAACTAGCTGTCTGTTCGCGGCTGCGCCCGCGTTTTACTGCATTTAATTTATTTATGCGTAACTCGAATTTTTTTTTAGTACTAAGGTAAAGTAAAAATATTTCTCATATATTCAAGCACTTGCCCGTAAAACTGTGCATGGAATAGGATTTTATTCAATTTTTATGAGTTTTAATTTTTTTACGCAGATCCCTAATTGTTTTCGAAAATTAAAAGTACCCTAAGTTATCCGGAGTAACTTCAGCTTACTAACAAAAAAAAAAATCCCGTCAAAATCGGTTCATCCGTTCCGGAGATTATCCGGAACAAACAGACAGACAGACAAAAAATTTAAACATCGCATTCCATTAGTATTAGATATTATATAGACATGTATATAAACATAGCTTATCTAAAGGGCTTTGACCACAACCTCATCTGATTGGCATTTTGATTTAGGACGCTATAAACACTATTTTTTTTTCTAAACTAGCTAATGCTGTTGACCGGAAGGTACTTAACAGCTTCACCGTATCTTTGTGGGTGAGTGCTGAAGGCACTTGCTTCAAAAAGTAACTAGCACAAGGGTTCGAGCCTCGGCTTAGCCGCTACCTGTGACATAAAATTCCCGCGGAATTTGAACCTATCTTAATCTACATATTTTAATTTCTTAATAATAAAAAATAAAAAAAAGGTTCCCTACAAGACCTATGTACCTGCGCGTTATGTGCGTGAGTGTGTATGCAGTGTTTGGGTGTAATAATTGATGCATGGGCAGTGTCACTGTATCGCGCTGGTAGCGGAGTCAAGAGCCTCCCTAGTTGGGAAACGGAGCACTTCTTGGGCCGTCACCGGAGGGGAATTCGGAGAGTGTCCGGGAACAAACTTACCGCTTATCCCCGACGGCTAAACGCTAAATCTAAAGGCTCTCAAGTTATGCTGACGGAACAACCCTATTGGTGATTGGTGACAGCTTTTCAAACTAGAGAATGATAGTACCCCATGCGGGCATTCCGCATGCTATGGTTTCCTCACAGAAAGCTCAGGCTCAATACTTCACATAAAAAATATTACCATGCCGATTAATCGACGCGGATATATTGAATATGCCACGGAGTTTTCCTAATGTTTGTAAACATTGTTTCTCTAATTCTAGTTGGGGTAAAAATAACTATGACTAATTCATAACATTGGTCAATGCGTATTATTAAGCATATACATATATGAAATTAGCGTTTTATATAGAAAAAGTATATTGTTTTTTTTTTAGGAAATTATATATAATTTAAACAATCGAAATATGTACCATTATGCACTTTCGCTATTTTATAGCTCTTGTGCCTTGATTCCGTTGCTGAATAAATTGTAGAAAAAAGAATCAATAAAATATGTAAAGGCGTTTTGGACTTGGCTTGCTAGAAATTATCCAAATTCCGAAAAAGTGGTTATCTGTTAGAGCAAGATACAGCGAATATGGTGGTCGTGGAGATATTCCAACCTTTGTTCGTCTAATTTAGCGACCGTCAGTAATTAAATATGAGGTCTAGCGTAGGAACGCTAGAGGCATAGAAAACAGAAGGCAGGAGCATAGAAAACTATTATCCAGTTAGGGACTCCTGTATTTAAAATTAATTTTACACTAACATTCAACAATTATTATTACTGTATTTGAGTTTTAATTATATTTGAATATTTAGCTGTGCCCACGACTCCGTCCGCGTTGAATTCCATGTTTGTACAACGATTTAAATAAAACATGGGTAATACATAATTTTCACTTCTATATTAATATATCGATTAGCCATATAAATACGACAATAGGAAAAGAATGGAAAGGTGGCGTAAACGCCAGGTTAGTGCTCAAGGGGTTAAAAGTGATATATACGTATATAAATTTGTATTTCCTTATTGGGTCAAATTTCTTATGCTATTTAATGTTATTCTGAGATATAGACTACTTCTTTCATACCTTGTGTGGTGTTATGACCTTAAATAGATAGTTTCCTGGCTAAATCTAATTTGAATTCCACACAATTTTTCCCCCTTTCTCACCCACTTTGGGGTAAATACACATTTTTTTACCTATATGCTGCGTAGGAATATATACCACTTAAACACCGAATTTCATCAAAATCCAGCTATGAGTTTTTGCGTTATGCTTGCACATACAAACAAACAGATCGACAGACAAACAGTAATCCCGAAAATCATAGAAATGTGTATGTCATTGATGTCAATGACATACACGTCATTGATTTATAGTCCTCTACGAGTGTTTTTTTCTGATATATAGATTCTATACAAATATAAAACCTATTCATCATTTCATTCGATTATCATGAAAACATTTTACAAGGTATTCCGTTTTCCCCGCATCTAATTATCGTTAATAAGTTTAACTTTATTTTAAATATTATCTTGAAAAACGCATTAATAATTCATCAGTAGTCGAAACAAAGACATTATCGCGAGATTTTTGAACCTAAAAACGAAATTAGATATTTATGAATAATTCTTTAAACAATCACGAAGGAGGTAGATTGTTGAAAATTAAAATATTTCCGAGGTCGTTTAGTCACCAACTATAAATTGAAACATTAGCGTGTTTGTATGTATATCATCTTAATAGTCTTTAGGTACAATGGTATCGTTTTATGAAGTCACCGGCTATGAGATATATATTATTTATTGTTTCTTGGGTTTTTATCTATCAACGTTGTTAAATAAATCTATGTTATACCACGGTAAAAACGTCTAATCCTTTCTTTATTTGTTATTACAAAAGCCATATGTCTGTATATCCGTTAACGGATTTATAACTCGAAAAGCAGGGAACCGATTTTTTTACACGTTATAGGCTGTGCTTTGACCATAATCCCACCTGATGTTAAGTGACGATGTGGTCCATGATGGTAAACACACTAAGCCTAGAGCTTCTCAAGTGGTATCACCGGAACACATCTATTGATATTTGGCGACAGGTTTTTCAAACTTGGGTAAGCTGGTAGTTTGTAGCATAACTTGGTAGCTGCCCAGGCGGGCGTTATTAGAAAATGCCCTACCACCATGTTATGGTTTCCTCGCGGTGTTTTCCTTCACCGAAAACTTCAATTATCTACCAAAAAGTTCTGTCAAAATCGGTGCGACTAACACAGGAAATAGGACCCTCAAACTACCCACTAAAACCTTATGAGTGACTGTTTCTACCGCAATATGAGGGCAACATGGTAGCGCATAAGCATTTGCCCGCGAGTACGAGCGGACGGCCCAGCCAAGAAGGCCGGACCCCTAACCCGCGAAAGGACTAGAGTCCCAGTCAGCTAAGACTGTGCCCCGATAGCTTCTCCAGTGCAATGGAAGGTCAGAGCCCACGCAGCCTGACATCTGGTAATAAATCCCTACTATGGTGGCGAGCTCGACGCCGTCACGATTTATGGTAAAAAGTTGAGAAATTATAATAAGTAAAATGTTTACATATTTTTTTAGATTGTTCGATTATTTTTTATTTTTTATTATAGATATTTTTGTTTTATTAAAATATACAATCATTATTAATAATTTAAAAACACTATTTCACTGATAACATAAATGCACTACTCAGGTAATTTTGTCAAAATGTCCCTAATCTTTCCTACAAATCAAACCTACACGCAACATACTTTATTAATAATATTTCAATACGCCAGTCATTATTATAAGAATGAATTAAATCATATTATTAAAGATGATAATCTTTATACGGGTTTTTTTGAAACCTAACTGCGAAATCCGTTTCCTAACATTTTGAAACAGAGTTTAAACTTTTTTTCGTTCTGTCTATAATAATTTGTATGAAATTCTATTAAAAAGTCCGAACTTTAATTATATGCACGCTTCAAGTCCATATTTGAGTGTTGTAGCTATCCAAGTTGGCACTAGAAAATTACCCGCCGCCACAACTCTGATCGAATGTTGAATCCATAAGAGATAAAATAATTATGTATCCTATATAAATTATAAGTATATCAAAGGTACCTTGAAAGTAGCCTCAGTAACAGAGAAATTTGTGGTACGGACATGTCATGAAAAAAGACGAAAGTCGCTTAACTACGAGAATATTAAGTACTAAGTTGGATGGATATAGAAGATGGATGGATTATGTGATGAATAATATGTGTAAGGTGTCAATGTTGAGATGACGAATGACAGAGAAGAGTGGAAGAAGAAAACATCGGCCCTACTTACAATCATACCAAATTTCATCCAATTCGGTCCAGTAGTATTTGCGTGATTGGCAAACAAATTAATCAACAGACAGATGAACAGATAGACATTTAAAAACCATCGACAATTTTTCTGTTGTCGATTGGTATTTTTTGACATGGTATTTTTTCTGAACTAGCTTCAATGTACAGAATTTGGTTTTTAAAGAATCAGTTTAAATTTTAGTAGTAATTACATATTTATCGTTAAAAAAATTATATCAGTCAATAATCCAATTTTAATAAATTGATTGACTGACTGTTCGTTCAATTATTTCACAAGTGCAAGAGAACTATACCTGGTTTACTTAGGTCAACGGTCTCAACTTTCTTAATTATAATGGTATTTTTCGTCCCTAGAAAATGTAATTAAACTAAAACAATTAATTTTGTCACATCGCTATCTTGAGTAAGGCGAGGTATTTATCTTGAAGAAGGTTAATGTACTATTTAATTGTACTACTAATGTTGTCTTTTTTTTTTATAAAGGAATTTTTGAAATTCATTCATTTAACAGCATCGTTTTAGATGCAAACTTAGGACTGTTCTGTAAATCATTCTTAAAAGCTGTAATATTGAAAAATATTAGTGTTCTACAATTCCTTTTTTTAGTTAATCAGCCAGTTAGTGAGAGCACTAACTGGGCACTGTTGTTTGGGCAAGCATATGCACAACATCGGTATCCAGAACACAAGAGAGTGCAGGTTCTGTGAAACAGCAGACGAAACACCAAAAGCACATCTTGTGTGATTGTGATCCATACCAATACCCATAATAACCGAATTCTGGGTAAGCATGTGTTGCTTCCGGAGGAGGTACAGACGCTCTCTGCCAAAAAGATACTACAGCATATTCAGGTTGTAGGTCTAGGCAGTGAGCTTTAGCAATATAGGGGCGATCACAATAGATCTGACTAGGTCGCAGTGATACAGGACTGTTTAAGCCTGCATAGCCCCTTTTCGAATAATAATAATAATAATCAGCCCATACTAACTTTTTTATATATAGCGGGCGCCCATGACTTCGTCTACGTAATTTATTTCGATTAAATGCGGGATGTCCAGATTTTCTTTTGTATTTCATATCCTGTGTTAGTGAAGAACGACACAGGCCTCCTGTTCACCAAATTTTTTTTTGATTACATTATAATTTCTCAAAACCATACTGATATTTTTGTTCCCAATCAATTGTAATAAAATAACAATTTCATAATTAAAATAATTTCATAAATAGACATATCAATCCACCCATAATGAGCCTAAGGCTTATTGAAGCGATGATAGTGCAGTTGGTAGTGCGGGCGCATTTGGCGTCAATGGATGTGGGTTCGAGACCAACTTTAAAATCAGCCTGAGTTTTCGGTGAAGGAAAACTTCGTGAGGTAACCATAGCTTGGTGGTAGGGTATTTTCTAATAATATCTACACTACCATCCTCAAATTAGAAAACCTCTCGTAAATACCAAGTTCCGACAGGATTGCTATCATCCTCTATTTTGAAAATCTGTCGCCAAGATGGTTATTTGCCAGCAACGTCATTTAAAAGCTAGCTTTTCTCTAGAATAGATTTATTTATTTACAAAAGTACTGTCAGTGGTCAAAACACGCACGTAATATATTATTTTATAAATAAAAAATAATAAACGCATTAGTATTTGAAGACAGACACAATATCTTATGTGAACAATATATAGTTTTTTAATGATTATTTATATAACGATAATTGATTAATTTTCAGAATCCTTTAACCCCTTGAGCACTAACCTGGCGTTTACGCCATCTTTCCTATTGTCTCATTTTTATGGGTAATCGACATATTAGAAGAGAGGAATATATATTTATATGTTAAGAAAACATATTTATATTACTAACTCATATAACTCCATAACGTATCCTTCCATCGCAACCTCTCTCAACAACTTCAAAACTTAATATTTGAAAATACAAATTAGGCCTCCAAAATGTTCAAATCAATTGCCAAGTTGTTATATAGCCGGGACAGCCTACTAGATGGTACATTGGATACAAGGTTTATTAAGAGAATTACAACGAAACCTACTCTTGTAAGATTTTTATCACAAATTACCTGAATATTACCATCAGAGGACACGTCAATGATTTAAAATTAGGAAATCGTGTAAATCGATTTTGTAAATTGGTTATAAGTTATGTAAATAACAATTATAATTAATGTTAATGGGCTTTTAGGCCCTTTTTTACATACTTTACTTTTTTTACATTTCAGGAACGGCACGCGAATGACGTAAATGTGTACGTATGAAGGCGTAGTTCTTTGTGTTGCGAAACGAACGCTGTTACGTTCCTAAATCATTATGTCACAACTGCACAATTCCTCATTAAATACACTTCATTATCATGCTTAAGAGGAAACGCGGTCGACACTAAAATTACAGAATAGGCATTTCAGAAATCTATTCTAAATCTATCGCGTTGCCAATGGAAAAGTCTTAAAACGCGAAAGAGACAACTGCAGCTCGGACTGATGATTATAGCTATGTAATTTTTTAAGTTTTCGCGTTCCAAAAAACGCAAAACCAAACGCAACAAAAAACCAAAGGTAACGCGTAAAAAGCCGTTAAAATTAACTGATTATAGCTATGCAAAATAGACGAAATCATCGCTTCATATCGCCTGTTTGCATCTTCAAAACCAGGTAGATTTTAATTTGTGTTTTAATTATACTTTTTTTTTGGTATTTTATTTGTCTAATTTGTTTGAAGGAATTCTGAAAACGATGTTAAAATTCGGGACATTTTTTCTTATTTTCGAAGGCTCGTATTTTCTGTAATGATTAATTTACGGAAAAATCAAATCGTTTAAAATATTTAATAGAACACCGTTATCCGGATAGGAAACAGTAGAATACATTTGTATGGAATAAGCGTGGCCTAATTTTCTTTTAATTTTTTATGCAGATTATTGTATTTTAGTCGGTAAATAAAACATGTAATTTTTATTTTGCATGATAATTTGATAAAATTTATCAAAATAAATTAAGTCCTCGGCAAGCTGTTAACCATATTAGGTCAACTATTGTGGCCGGATTTATAGTGGGGCACTGTTGCCCTGCGTGTCGTATTTTGGAGACAACTGCCCCAAGCGCTCGCCATGTCGATTAAATAAAAAAAAAACTTTTTGATTTCAAAAAGCACCTGTATATCCGAGTGTGATGTAATGGAAAGCTAAATCATTTTTTCCTGTGAGTGTATTTACATAGTGGCCTGATTAAATGGAGATTTAACGTAATGGCCTAAGCTTGTATAGATCAAACAATGATAATACTTACCTACGCTGATCTTTGGATTACAACAAGGGAAGCCCCTTATCTACAATTATGTAGCTAAATACCATCACGTTCCACACGTATGACAATATGATAATAATTATATAACCTAAAAGAAACGAACGGTTATAGACGAATTGACGCACAACCAAATAATGATCATCGAAGTTAGAAATATGAACATTTGCACTGAATTTATTTGATCATGTTGGGAAGTACTTTTAAAAGTCATAAAAATAAATTGCTAATCTTTAACAGTGGCAAATTTAATCTTAGATGTTTTTTTTGCGAACGACGATTTCGAATTTCGAATTTCGAATTAATACTAAAATCTATATTTTAAAATATTTTGATGTTCATTTGTTTTCCCACCGATCATTTCTTCTTTGATACCGCCTTTTCCGTAACCATGGCCAAAATAAGAATTCGCGTTATTTCCAAAACGAGTTCCAATACCACAAATGTATACGGCTATTAGCATTTCGTTATACCATTGTGAAATATTACATCTAAAACTATTGACTCAAAGCTTACTACAGTACTCCTAAAGTTCACAAGTTTTATATTGTATTATATTAGCTGATAATATAGTCGAATATAGTAAAAAACTAAGCCTCGAGAAGGCTAAATCCTTCTAGATAGAGCTAGATGTGTAGTACCTTGATAACTTTGGCAATAGTTCGAGAAATGTAACCAACAAGCCCACCTCTAGAAACTGTTGAAGAACATTTTTTGATCGTTTTATCTGTCATAAAACTAACGTCCGTTCGAATATTATTCCATTGATATTGTTTCCTACATCACTATAACTGAACCTTCTTTTCCAATAAGTAATATAACGCTTATTAGTTTAAATGCAATACAAGGAGGTGGTCCTTGAGTTATAAGCGTAGATCGAATTCAACGCAAACTATAAAACCGATAAGATTCCGTTCATAAGATGATTCGATTCTTCCGAAAAGAAATGACGAATAATATAAGTGGTAATAAACAAAATAATACATGATTCATAGACATTATGTACATTTATCTGTCTGGATTTTGGTCAAAGATTTGTTTCCGTTCAGATACATGAAAATTCGGAAACAATATTCTGTGTGATGTCATGATAGCTTTCAAAAATAACATGCTATATTGTGTATATTATATCGGACCGCGACTTCACTTGCATATTGAAATCCTTAGAGTCATTTGTAATATGGCAATCGACCTTACTTTTAAACCATTAACTTGCTGTATTTTATATATAATGTAAGTTTGGTGACATTTTAAGTTATATAGTTTAGTTATAGTAAAGTGAATTGGAAATAATGACAAGGGGCGTGAATTCTGAATGTCTTAACCACTTCCATTGAAATAGTTGTAACAGAAAGCCCGCCATTTTGTTACAGCGTTTATGAATAGCATTCCTAATGTCAGATTTGGCTGTATGATCTAGTACCTTTGCCGTTTTTAAATCAAAAATTTATACGTCAGTCTGGTACCTTTCCTTTTTCCTTAGAAAGGAATAAATCGAACCAAAAAATATCTACACGCCAGATACAAGCAGACTTTAGACTTTTAGAATTGTCACATTCATCTTTTCAATTCATAATTATGAAAAAAAGTACTTATGGATTCACTTACATACTCATATTGTGTAAAAATATTTTCTAATATTTTGAAACCAGATAGATCTGCGCATGATCACACAGGCGGCAGTAATTATACCGATCCATAGCGTACCTATTCGATTCCAAACAATAATCACGGGAAAAATATTTTATCAGAACGAAAACACGTCCGCGTGTGATTCAGCCGCTCGTTCCGCTTATCATCACCAATATATAATCAATAATTGATTTATGTCGCAATAAAATATTAATTCCAACAGAATTATTACGAAACTGCGAAATTAAATCGAAAATTGATAGTACTTATTATATTTTTTTTTCTTTATTAATATTTTTTCGATCCCGAAGGGCCTACGTAAGCTGCCAGTTTGTTATATTATGAAGTTTGAAAAACGGTAATAAAGATCTTATTATATCTGTTCATACCTCAGAGCTCAGTTCAGCAGTCATTTTAAGACTGAGCAAAAAAATTGTGCGGTAAATCAAGTGAATTTCAGAAGATGCCCTTATAACGTACTTCAGCTTTGTTTTCCTTCGTGAAAAAGTGCGGACCAACTGTAAATCTGATATAAAGCATTTGTACTGTTTGCATCAGATAAAAATTTATAAACTAAATTATACACAAACAAACAAAAAACGCAATATTTTCTATTTATTAATACAATAATGTAATACTATAATAAGAATGGGTTTATTTTTTATTTATCTGTATATCACTGTAATAACAGAAGAAACTAAAAAGTCAAGTTTAGTAGCAAATAATTTCAATTGTATTAATGTTAATTTTTGAATTATTATTAAATTTAAAATATTAACTATATATACTTATGAATAATGCAGAAGAACCCGGACTTTCTCGAATATTCAGTAGACACTTATATAATATTAATAAGCTAATTTGATGGATGTATGTATACGAAACAATTACAAGATAAAATATTTAAATTTTATACGATAAATCTAAATATACTTGCAAAATTTTAACTCTATGTCCAAGTAATTAGTGACAAGTATGTACTCTTCATTAAAGGTCGTGGTTTTCATAATCCTATAGGTTAGATGAAGATAAATTAGTGATGAAATCATAACAAAGAGGCGGAATATTTTCTAGTAATAAACCATAACTTGACTGTCTGCATTGTGAACTCTATAGATGGGAACTTCACGGGAAGCGGATAAGGAAAAGTATGTCAGATTTAGGATTTCACTCGTGAGTTTTTGGCGGGATCTCAGTCTGTCATGTAGCGGTTGTTTTCTTTAATTAATTCAGTTTGTGTATTTGACTCTATATCATGTAATTTTGGTAGTGTTTTGTGTGATATACTTTGGTTGTTGTGTACATGTCAAGTTTATTATGGAAAATAACGAGTAGCGTTTATTCTAAGGCGCCGCATAAAGCTCCATGGAAAGTTCTAGCAACATGAGCCACAGTTTTGCTGGAGCTTGGTAACGCTGTTACAAGATTGAAAGTACATCTTACGTACATGACATTGGCACTAATTGTTTGAACAAAAATTGCAATTATCTAAGAAGAAAAAGTATTTTTTCATAATTAGGTTAATTGTACCTATCTACTTCTATAGGACCTGAATAAATTCACATTATTATTTTTGTTTTACTTCGTAAAGTCTATTTACCAACTTATGTGACTTCAAATAATTGTTAAAATGTGAGTAATAGATTTTACGAAAGATTAATTAAAACCTTTATTCAAATATTTATTTACAGTTAATAAATAAGACCTATTGCAGAAAATCGAGCACTTTAAATTTTTTCGCTACTTCAATGAATATTATAAGAAACATAAATACTAAATAATAAACAATAAATACAAAAGAAAAATAATTAGTATTCTAAAATTGTTTTACTAATGGCGCGAATTGTTGAAACTGTTTGTTGCTAATAACTAAAATTTGAAAAATTTCTAGATATGTTCTGCAAATTAAACAATTTAATCTTTCTTTTACATTAAACACTACTTTCTGATATGACTGATAAAGTGATAAGGGCCGGTAAAATTGTATCCCTACCTAAAGAAAGTTATTCGCAAACTTATATGTCTCAGCGGCTAAGTCTGAATTGTGAATCGTAAAGACTTTGTGAAGAATTAAGAATTGTGAAGACCAGGTTCGGGAAGAAAAGATTTTGAAGATAGTTGAACTACAATACGAAGATCACTGTAAGGGACCATTTTGAATGGAACGGAACCGAACAGAGCAGAGCAAAGCAAAGCAAAATGAATCTTCATTAAGGATTAAAACATGTATCCATCGATATGGTATCCGACCACACTACTGTCGAACCATCATCGATTCTATTTAGGTACGTTATTGTGGTAACTAACACAAAACAGGCCAATTGCGAACGTAGTTCAAGAGGCGATACACCGTTTTACTACGTGCTTTTATGTAAACACAACTGTAAAGTTTTACTGAAATAATATTTCATGCAATCGACTTCATCTATCGATTTGCCCCGTCTCTAACATTTGTTCAACATAACGTAAGCTAGTAAGGACGTCGTAGATTTTTATTATTTTTTGAATGAATACCAATTATTGTGAATTTCTGCAGTTTTAAAACTCATTTCCTATAGTATATGAATTAAAAAAAGAAGTACTATATTTAAAAAAATGGTTAACTTGCCATATATGAATGAATTTTCAGGTGTAACATAAATCAATCGTCAGACGTTCCAGCAAAGTAATGTTGCTTTTTTTGCAGGAATATATATATTCCGCTCGCGTTTCATATATTCTTTACTGCGATGTATAGTTGTTAAATAATTTCTACTTAACCTAAAAACAAATGAAGTAAAATGAGAATCTTTTGTTTTATTTGCGCAGGAAAAAATGTACATCCAATTTAAATCGAAAAAAATGAGAAAAGGTGGACGGAATCCAAAAAATAAACAGCCTATAACCATCTAAGATAAATTCCGCGTCGAATGGTAGTAGTCATATCCCGACAAGTTCAGTAGTTTTGAGGTGGTGGTGCCACAAAAGACACCTATTTTCCTTTTATATATATAGGTAGATAGATATACAACAATTTATCATGATAACACTTAATATAAATTTTAAGGTACTTGTTTTTGTTATTGATAATTCCTGGCGCGGTATGCTGTCAGTTGCGTTAGTGACTAGATAGTCTAAGTCTAGACAGAAACTGTTATACTACAAAGATTATCATAATAGCACTTAAATAATAACAACTTTCGAATCATAATGTTATCATTTTAATCAAACATTCTATTTCTATTTTCTTATCAAGAGTCAAGACAATTTAATAAACGCAATAATAAAGACAACGGCGAAACATAATGTAAAATCCAATGCTTAGTTTTTGTGTGAAGTTTAAAGAACTATTCACCGCTACAACTGGCTCAGTGATGGATTTATCGGATTTTACGTCAATGATCGTAAGTTCAAATTCACTTATCCTAAACCTTTTTTTTTGTACCTGGTTGGCTAACTCTCTGAATTATGAAAATCTGTCGCCAAGCAACTGTAGGTGTGTTCAGGCATCATAACTTGATATTCAGTACGTTTAATGTATTTACAGTATACTGGACCATATCGTCGCTAAAAAGTAGTAATTGTGCAGAGAATTTGATAATAATTAGTGTAGTTCTTATGCGTATACACCATACTAACCAACAGATAATCAGCAACACGAGATAAGAGATCGTATGGCGATGTTCCAAGAATCACTTTGATAATTGACTCTTCAATAATCGTTACAGTGACATGAGTGTTTTGTTTGGTGCGATTTATATACGCTAGCGGGACTTACATAATAGTTCTCATTAGATTGTCAAGAATTAATCAAAAAAACAGTGTCGTTTTTTTTTTTACGCGGTAAATTTTTTCTCAATCAAATTTCGCTACAGTATATTTGTGTATCTTCAAGAGATAATGTGGTTAGCCTATTTATATTATAGGAATTTGGAAATGCTGAAGTTAAAAGATTTCACTTAAATTTTGAAACTACATCTGGGTGATTTTTTCTAATTACGCTTAATTAAAATAATTTATTTTTACTTTTCAATTTTACTGAATATGCCATGAAAACTAAAGATGGTCAAAAAAGTTATATTTCTAAGGCCCGTATATTGCTTTTTTTATTATTTTTGTTTAAGGTCTAGTTTACACACTTGGTAAGTACTAATCTATACTTATAATATAAAGCTAACGAGACGAAAACTTTATATTGAAGATATAAAAAAAAAATACAATGCGGGGCTTCAGAATCGACTACAGAACACATTTGTCGGTTTTTTGTCTATTTATTAATTTATTCGTTAATCACGCAAAAACTACTGAGTCGAATTCGATGAAAGTTGGTAAAGACATATATTGCATCCAGGCAAGGAACATAGACAAATTGCAAATTATCCGAATTCCAAGCGGGTAAAACCACAGGCACAGCTAGTAGTATATAAATGAAACTGATGATGATGGTGCAGCGGGTAGTGCGACCGGATTTCGCGACAATCGACGCGGGTTCGATCCCCACCTATCCGACTCTAAAATCGGCCTGAGATTTCGGTCAAGAAAAGCGACTTGAGAATATCATAGCATGTTAGGGTATTTTCTAATGATACCCGCCTGGGTAGCTACCAACCTCAAGTTTGAAAACCTGTCGTCAATTACCAATAGGCGTGTTCCGGCATCATCACTTGAGAACCAGTACCTCAGGCTTAGTGTGTTTAACATCGTGGACCACATCGCCACTTAACATCAGGTTAAATTATGGTCAAAGCACTGAGTCTATTCCATATAAAAAAAAAATGTATTTTAATTAATAATCAAATCAAGCTACCTCTAAATAATTATCAACATTTTATAGCGTTGCTAAGGCGCGGCGCGTTCTTCATAAATGACCATTATAATTATGAATATTAATTTATGTTCAAACGACTATAAGAAATTTATTCACCACATAACAAATGTAATTGATTTACGTTGCTAGGTATTTTTAGTTGAAGCGATACTAGTAGTTTACCGTGAATTTATTCGCGTAGTTTTTTGTTGTGTCGTATGTGTTTTGAAATGACATGTGTGAATAAAGAAGATTTCCTTTCTTTATCTTTCTTTTAATATATCAATCTGAAAAAATATATAGATTGCTTGTAATAAAATGTATTAATTTATTGAAACGACTTTCACGCCATCTGTTTTAAATTATTCGAACTGAATATTTTATTCAAGATCGGGAAAATGGCAGCACTTTATCTGATCTGATAAAGACTAGTCCGAAAACGATGACAATCAAATAGATTAGAGTGTCGCGACCCGGTCCCGAACGAACGGTCAGAGTCAGAATATCAGAAACTTTCACTCCAACGCCAACATTAACGCAACGATGCGCAATCACACAGACAACGAACGCACGATCATAAAATTTGCCGTCATCCATCGGGTTGAATTACTCCACCCTTGCGGACATAGCCTTGAAATTATATAGCCTTTCAAATTACCTCAATAAACTGCATCCATCCATTTAACCATAAAACGTCCACTGCTGATCATAGGTCACCCTTTTTTTTTTTTTTTTTGACGGGGGAAATGCATTTACGCACTACCCTTACCTATTGTATTAGTGAGACCGAAGTCCCCCAATACAATAGGTAAGGGGGCACGGAGGGACGAACTCCGTGCCAGTGTGGGACTCGCCCGGGTGTGAAGCGCCCGGAAATACCCACTAAACCCCCCGGGGCCGTCCGCTGCATTTGGGATGGGGGCGACACGGGTTGGCTTTCGCAAGCACCGCGTCGCATCATAGGTCACCCTGGGCAGGCGGGATAGCGATCGCAGTCAGGTGTTTGTGGTACTCAAAGGATGCTCTTGCCCATCCCCTAGTTTATTTCCCTTAATCGCCTTTTCCGTAACCCATGGGGAGATATTGGGTGTTAGTATTCTTAGCCGACATGGTAACAAAGTAAATGCTTCAAATTACTATACACTCGTACGTAATATACGTACGTAATCAAAACGTACTTATATGTTTTGTAGAATAAAAAAACCAGACATCATTAATATAAATCAATTTACCTCACTGTACACGTGTTGCGAAATATAATTTAGTAATTTATACACCAGCGTGACTTGAAGGGTTTTCAATAAACAACATCGTTTGGTCACCTGTTAAATATTCATTTGAATAAAACGTGATATATGGTAAATAAAGAGTGTTTATTGTTAAAAATATACGAAAAATAGATAATAGGCTATAAATTACTTAATAGTCTTTATAACATATATATTAGAACATGCTAAATACGAGATTTTAATAATGCCGTAACATGATTCAGAGTGTGTTGTAAGTCAAAAGTGACCCGCGGTAGCTTCGAACTGGCCATATAGTCGAGATGGCATTTGCAGGCCGAGGTATACCCTGTGCGGGCCCCCCACAGGCCTGGCTTGCAGCAACCGTAAGATAGGAAGCCCGCGCAGGCTAGGTCCCAGCTCTTGCGACCTAAATGTAAAACTAGACCAGATAGTTTGTTCATACAATTAGTGAGAAATGAAATAGAAAAATTCGTGCTCCTCCCAAGACGTGCTTCGTTCCCCAACTGAGGAGGCTCTTGACGTCGCTGCCAGCGCGATACAGTGACATTGCCCATGCATCAAGCATTACACGCACAACACTGCACACATACTCCTGCACATAACACGCAGGTACATGGGTTCTGTAAGGAACCTTTTTTTTATGTTAAATAAAAAATGTAGGGATTAGCTAGGATAAAAAATCCGCGGGAGTTTTCTCACTCAGGTAGCGGCCAAGCCGAGGTTCGAACCCTTGTGCTAGTTACCTTTTGCTGCTGAGTGCCTTCAGCACTCGCCCTCAAAGTTCGGTGAAGCTGTAAAGGCCCTTCCGGTCAACAGAAGTAGCTAGGAAAAAAAAATCGAAAAATTGTTGAACCTGGGCATCTCCCTGAAACTATTATATTTTTGGATTTTTTTCTAAACGGCTATAACTTTTGATCGAATCAACTTATTTAGATCGTGGATCATTATAGCGTAATGAATTACATTTTACACTGTTTGATAGATATTAAAAAAAACGAAATTTAATTTTTAGGTGTTCTGCTGTGCTTTTGTCCGTACATAAAGTTTATTACATCGTTGATAATTAAATTTTATATTTGGCTTATTTCAATTTATGTATCTTAGTATTTTCCGATAGTATACCATCTACCATCATCTTGTGTCTGGCCCCGGGCTTGTGTTCAGCCTCCCGGGTTCTTCCGGGCCAGTCCGACCCTTTTTTTATTTTTGACGAGGGGAATGCAGTGAGACCGAAGTCCCCCAATGCAATAGGTAAGAGGGTGCGGAGGGACGTCTCCGCACCAGTGTGGGACTCGCCCGGACGTGAAGCGTCCGGAAATACCCACTTAACCCCCCGGGGCCGTCCGCCGCATTTGGGATGGGGACGATACGGGATAGCTTTCGCAAGTACCGCGTCCTCCCCTTCGGCAGACCCAACAGGGCTACGTCCATACTTAGCCCGTTGGGGATGGGGGGGGAGAATGCCGATGCCTGACCCACAGGCTCACTAATATACAATATTCGCAGAATTGGCCCTAGTTGAATCCAGCGGTTTGTAAAAAAGATTCCTTACAGATACTATGTACGAATACTTACTAAGCATAAGATGTACATTGTTTTTCATGTGTTGCTAGAACTTTATCTGTGTGAACAGTATTACGTTAGCAAAATTCTGAGACCCATCCCGCTTGTCAAGAATAGTAAGATTTGACCTAAATCTGACCTAATGTTTAATGACGATATGGTCCAGGATGGTGAAAACACTGATCCTAGAAGTACTGTTTCTCAAGTGATACTGCCGGAATACACCTATTAGTAATTGGTGACAAGTTTTTAAACCCGAGGGTGATAGCTTCCCAGGCGGGCATTATTATAAAATACTCTACCTCCAAGCAATGTGTGTTGACAGTTATGTCTGTTGATACTGAGACGTGGACGACGTGGTTGCTGACAACGTACCTAATAAGAAAGCTCAAATTTACTCAAAGGGCAAAAGAGAGGGCCTTTGAATGATTCAGGAATGAAGAAATCCAAAGTAAAACAAAAAAACAACCCTTGTTGTCTGAAGAATTGCCATAGCAGTGGGCTGCACACATAGCTTTTTTTTTTCTAACCTAGCCAATGTTTTTGACCGGAAGGGCCTTTACCGTTTCAAAAAACTTTGGGGGCGAGTGTTGATGGCACTCAGCCGCAAAAGGTAACTAGCACAAGGATTCGAACCTCGGCTTGGCCGCTACCTGAGTGTGAAAACTTCCGCGAAATATTGATCCTAGCTAATACCTACATTTTTTATTTAACATAAAAAAAAAGGTTCCTTACAAGGAAAGGGACACATAGCTCGTCGAGTTGAGTTCATCACGAGTTGCCCAATGGGGTCAACGCGTTTCCAAATGGCTATTCCTTACCCGATAATGTAGCGTGGGTAATCCTCAAACAATATGTAATGACAAGCTGCTGAAGGTCGCGGGAATCCGCTTGATGCGGGAGGCGGAAGAACGGTCGTTACGAAGATCTTTGGCTCTATATCCAGCAGTGGATATTTTCTCGCTGATATAATGGTAATGCTATTGTCAGTTCAAAATACTTTGCCTCTACTAATCGCACCAAAATCATAGTAAAGGTTTTACAATATATATATATATATATTTAAAACGTTGTTTATAATATTAGGCATTAGAATAGTTGAAAAAGATAGTATGCTTTATGAAAAAAAAACTATACCAACTTTTAGAATTTACAAAAGAAACAAATTACTCATAACTTAATTATTAGTATAAACTAAAATTAGATATCAAAACACATTTAATTCATTTTACAGTTCGACCTATTTTTGTGTTTCTGGCTTTAGCAGTTTCGTTACTGCGTTAATGAAGGAACTGATTACTTATCCCTTTGGGGTTTGTAAGGTCGAATAACATATGAGACCCTCAAACTAACATCATCCTTACAGCGTACATCTAGCTGAATAATGTATGACGGGAAGGCCATAGAGGTTGACTGTTTCTAACTATTATAATTAATTCCTTTGAATGGTTCGTTCATGTGTTTTGGTTTGGGATGAATTGACTTAGAAACATAACTCAGCTTAGTTCTTCTATAAGCTAGGTTATTTTATGTGGCTGTACCTAATTTCTTGATTACAGTCTTCTAAAAATTTATCTCTAGTATTTTCATCTATCTTTAAAATGTCTAGCCATACAACAAACTCAGGTGTGCAAAGAGGTTAAAGTAAAACTATTTATCTTGATTACGATCAAAGTAGCTTAAAGTAGTTAAACTGCTTATTATTGAAGCGACGATGGCTCTGTGGCTGTTTAGAGAGGCCATCGTATTAATCGATTCGGCTTAGCTGGTTCAATCATAACATGATGGTACGGGAAATTTGTAATTTATCTCGGGCTAGATACCATCCTCAATATGAACAAAACCTTTTTCATTAAAACAAAACCGTTTTCAAAAAAGAATACACTATAAAAATGCACTAGAAAGTAAGTAAATAATGACTTTTTTAATCTACTTCTGCTAACTTCGATATGTCCCTTGTTATCCGCGTACTTGAAGACGCAGCGTGGGTAGGCTCCTCACAAAGAGGAATTATGACCTGGCTAGGGTCACGGGAGTCCGCTGGATGCGGGTGGCGCATACATGGTCTTCGTGGATATATTTGGGTGATACCTATGTATTATTTTGACACTACAAACAGACACCTTAATTTTATTTATTATCCACCTATCCAACTCTAAAATCAACCTGAGCTTTTAGTGAAAGAAAGCGTCGGGAAGAAACAATACCATGGTGGTAGGGCATTTTAAAATAATTTCCGTCTTGTTAGCTACCACCCTCAAGATAGAAAACCAGTCACCGAATACCAATCGATGTGTTCTGGCAGCATCACTTGAGAACTAGTATTAGCTTACTGTGTTTTGCATCCTGGACCACATTGTCACTTAACATCATGCGAGATTGTGGTAAAAAAAACCACTTAAAAAAACATTTACATTTGCATAAGAATTTGCAAATGTTAAAATTTAAAAATCGCTCACAACTTGGACTGAAAATGTGACCGGCAACGTGATTCCGTCAAACGATGCTCACGGATATATATACATAACACTGATTATTGTCAATGTGTGTTTGTGGCAATATGAAAAGTCGTCTGCAGTGCCACGTGCTCGCTCAATGTGAACAACTGGTTCTCCTAGTTTGTTTTTAAACCAATAACTTTTTACTGGCTATAAATTACCTTGTCAGGATGCGAAAAATAAAATATAAGAATACATCTTATACTACAAAAATATAAAAAAGTATTACTCACTTAAATAAGTGCCAACGCACAATTTAGCGACACGGTTTTCTGTTTTCATGTGAAACATTTTGATGGAAATAGATTCAAGTTGTTAGGGCGTTTACGAATGTTTTTTTTTTTTTTTTATTTCCCTGCCAATTTTTCCCCTGGCATAACCAGGGACCTTGTTATTACCTTTCATTTTTTGTGCTCTTTTTTTGTTTTTTATGGCTTGTTCTTTTGCCTGTATTTTCTTCTTTTTTTTTTTTTGTGTCATTTTATTTCATAACTCTAAGACAGTTCATTCGACTTATCTAATTTAATAATAACAGTATACAATTTCTTATGGTATGGTGTTCGTGTCAGTAATTAAAAACATACTCAACGAATGTTTACATGGCTTGTACCTACTATGTAATTATATGTCAGCAAAAGAAAGAAGAATAAAAATACACGCCCTTATCTCGGGGGGAGGGGGTAAACCCGCTCTTACGTAATATTTTACAAATCCGTATTTATTATTAAAAATCTATTTCTATTTCGGATGCTGAATGATTTTCTTAATTCCATAATGTTCCCTTTGATTTTACATCTTATTTTACTATTTATTAATGTTTATTTAAATTTTTAAAATATGTTTATTATCATCCATTTTAATTGTCATAAATAATAATTATATTAAAACGAGATTGAATCTTACGTAAAGGGAGGGATTCGAGAAATCTTATGTAACGTTACATAGCGATGGGTGTCAAAAATTGTCAAAATCATCCTTACGTAATTAATTAATGGCAACTTAAACATGAAAGTGCATAATGTTAAAAAAATAGCCCTCCGTGTATTTACTATGTTATTAAAGTCACATATTTAGCCATTTTATAATATTTTAGTGTGCACAAATTATATTCACGGTATATAGCACGTGTCAAAACAAAGTTCATTGTTCCATTACAAAGCGAAACTAGTACGAACTCGAAACCATAAAAGACTACCAGCACGTTTCCCACAACGTGCAAACCGTTGGCCAACATTGGGTAAATTACTAACATATCAATAATACAAGAGTATGCGTGTGGCAATTAACAAACGACGCAGTAATTAGATAAACGACATGAACGTTACTTACAAAGATGTGCCGTGCCTATTTAGATCGTCTTACTGAGACAAAAAGGGCACACGAGTATTTTTTTTATCATATTTATCAACGCTAATAAATAAAATTGAAGTTTCTGTTTGTATTGTAACAAAATATATTTTTTATACCTATACCAGAGATACAATTTAAAAAAAAAATGTCTGTCTGTCTGTCTGTTTTTTTTCCGGGTAATCTCCGGAACGGCTGGAGTAATTTTGACGGGATTTGAAAATAATTAGGCTTCCGTATAAAAAAATTAAAATGCAGTGAAGAATATACTAAACGCGGGCGCAGCCGCGGGTACACAGCTAGTTTATAGAAAATATTTTGAATACGTTTTTCTCACATATTGTATTTTTATTTTGGTATCCATTAGTGTATTTTTGTAATTGTAGATACGTTCTATTTGAGTAAAGTAAGGTAATTGCCCGACTTTAACTTACCCATGTACCGTCCATTGTCGCGGGTGTACGTCACTACTACAAGCTATAATACCTTCATACACTGTCTTCCTTTATTTATTGACGATTGACGAATAACACTACTATTTAATGGAAATAATAATCGTTTATTTTCGTGCAATATTACCCTTTTTCACTATTATATTAATTTTTGTTTTGATACATTTTTTTTCTATTATCACCATGAAACGCGCGAGCGAGATGTGGAATGTTATTAGTGTGAGAGTGAAGGAGATAAAAGTAACGCGGAGCGAGGAATGTTGACTACAGCGGTTGATGACATATAGTTTATAATGCCGCCTATTTTTGTGCTTTTTCACCGATCTTTTGGGCGAGCGCGAAAACCACACTATTACAAGGGCACTAAAGTGATACAAACTTCGGCTTGGCCATTACCTGAGTAAGAAATTCCGCGGAATTTGATTCGAGCGCGTTTATATAATATCATAGATGTATAACCGGAGGACAACTAGAACAATTTATAAAAAAAATAATAAACCGTTTATTATTAAAGTAAGTGTTTGTATATATTTTATTACATATATAAAACAATTTCTGAGAATAGAAGTGAATTAAATAAAAGGAAATTGCGAGACATCCGGGAATAGAACCGGGAGAGCATTAGTTAGTGGTGTGGAAATATCTAGAAATTATGATGTTGAAAGGAGCAAACGGAACTTACCTTTATTATTAGCCTTCGATTAAGCTGGTTCAGGTTTTATTTTCCACCTCACTTCACTTTATGAAAGTTCTATATAATTTGATAATTAACGTGCACTTTTAAACATACGAGAGACAGCGGCGGCGGTTGCGTGTTGGCGTTCCGTTTTTTTGAATAGGAAGAGGAAGGGATAATGCATACATAGACTAAATAGAGCGGGGGCGTATAGATAATATATACAAGAAATAACTTAGAATAAGAAGAAAATATATATGATAATAGATGGCGTTAACAGTTAGTATTTTATAAATTACGAAGGTCAGAAAGTAAGAGAATTAGTGTAACGTATTTATCGTTCATTTATTGTTTTTGTATTTATCGTATAGGCGTGAGGTGCCGACTTAAGAATAGTATCACCCTATATCTACCCGTGAGTGACGTAAAGGGCGACTAAGAGATACACCAGGAGATGTGCAGCAGCATCCTCTGAGGTCCACAAACACGTACTACGATCGCCAAGCCGCCTGCAAAGCGTGGCGATTATGATAATTCCCTCCTTACCTTTGCGGGAGACCAAGTCCAGCAGTGGATTAAGATTTGATGCATGGACAGATAGATTTATCGTTTTAGTTAATTTATATAAATTTGTATTTCCATATATAATTTCTTGTATTTTGTGACTGACTGGATCTGAAAGGCCTTTTAGAATCACCGAGATTTGTGACTACTACTTAAGCCAAATAAACAGATACGTGTTTTTGTCCAAATTCTAATCATAAAACTCAAAGTCATTTTTCTGAATACCTTAACTGGTTAGAAATATACTCCAAATTTTGCATGGTAATCCAAATGTCAGCAGAAAAAAACCCCAAAAAACATCACTTACAATACATAATCAAATCGTATGCCAACGCGAAGCAAACAATCTAATCAATCATTTATCTATTTTAAACGTAGAAACACATATTATTATTGTTCTGCGGTGAAAATAGCATCGTACAATAAAAGCAACATTACGAACATTCCTAGAGATTATAATGCGCATTTCAACGTGTATTAGTTATATATTGAGAAACGAGCAGTTGATAACTTATAATTATCTTTGTTTAAAATATTCACCGGCACGTACGCTACATGAAAAGTTCTTTACATTATAAAAAATATCAACACCTGAATCAAGAACTAACATTAATAATGTCTTTCAGTCTTTTCATATTATGAAGGAGAATGATCCTTTGTTTGTCCGGCCGTTACTTGGCTCGTAATCAGCGAATCGTTTTTATTCTAGCTTTTTTAACGTGAATAAAGCATATTGCATAGCATACCCGCCGGGCCGACTAACGGGCCGCGATGTTTCTTCATCATCCATTTGCCCCGGGACTGTTTCCATATTATATCTATTCTCTATAAGCCCTCTTAATTAAACTTCCTACTGCAGTTCAAACGCTCAGGTGTTGCGGAAACGTTGAGGGATAAATGCTGAAGCTGATAGTGTAGTCGATATTGTAATGAAATTCCGCGTCGATGGATGTAAGTTATCATGAGGGAATAATAACACGATGGTAGGGCATTTTCTAGTAATGCCCGCTTGGGTAGCTAGAACCTTCAAGTTTGGATATCAGACGCAAAATACTAACAGGTGTGTTCCAGTGGTATATTGGCTTGGTGTGTTGCTATCCTGGACCACATAGTCACATAAAGTCAAATGAAAAGCGCTAGCACAAGGGCACCAAAGTCGTATGTCGTAAGGCTGTTACCTGTTACCTTTTACCTGAATAAAAAATCCCTAATTTTCATGTGACAGAAATAAAAGGTGTCTTACAGAACTTGCGAGCAGGAATGTGTCTACTTATAATGCAAGAGGAATAAAATATCTATTTGTATAACTGCTTTCTGTTAATTAGGTTTAAACATTATATAACCGATACTACGGATCATAAATTCAAGGACATTCAGTAAACCAGAGCATTATCGTCTAAATTATTATTAAGTGGATTATTACGTGAATTTATAATGATGACTGGTTTATCTGTAACTAATCATTTAAATAAACGGTCAGTAGAAACAACGTAATCAAATATAAGCTTTTAGATTTTTGAGTTACATAATCATCTAGTTGTACCTTCTTCTTCTTCTTAGTTAATGGCAATCTGTGTGTACACACAATTTGTGCCAATGTCATGTAGGTAAGATTTTCAATCTTGTATCAGCGTTACCAAGCTCCAACAGAACGGTGGCCTATCCTGCTCAAACTTTCCATGGAGCTTTGTCGGCACCTCAGAATGTATGCTACGCGTTGTCTTCTATAATAAACTTAACTTGAACACAATAACTAAACTATTTCACACAAACGCCACCAAGATTACATGATATAGAGTCAAGTACACAAGTTTAATGAATTAAAGAAAACAATTGCTACATGTCAGACTGAGATCCCGCCAAAAACTCCAAGTTGTACCTACTTACAACTTAAACGTTTTTTGATAGAATTTAGGTTCATGATTTTTTTTTTAAAAAGTAATCACTATCAACAATTCAACCCCAAAGCAGCTCTTCATGATTGCGATTTAAAAAAAAAATATATGTATATATATATATATATATATATAATGCAATTTTCGAGTACTTTTAATTACAAAATAGATTCTAAGTCAATCTTTAAAGATGAGGCAATGAAATTTTCAGGCTAAATGTTGTTAATGTG
Organism: Samia ricini; assembly: GCA_014132275.2. Classification (NCBI taxonomy): domain Eukaryota; kingdom Metazoa; phylum Arthropoda; class Insecta; order Lepidoptera; family Saturniidae; genus Samia; species Samia ricini. The sequence continues at coordinate 26,770,766 of AP028168.1, forward strand.
TCGAGTACCCCCATAAAAATAAGACACTGGAAAGACAATAGGAAAACAATGGAAAGCTGACGTAAACGCTAGGTAAGTGCTCAAGGGGTTAAATTTCATATATTTTTTACAATAATATTAAAGGTGATACGAGTTATAATAAGCGAGTTCTTGTCGTGATTTTGGTTTGTTAAATAATACTCCTTGTTTTTGTTATTATGCACGATTGACAAATTCAGGAATAGTATGATAAGGGAACGCTGTGGTGTGGTAGAGGATGTGGTGACCAAAATAGAGAAAGGTATGCTTAGTTGCTTTGTGCATGTAGAGAGGATGGATGAGAGAAGATTAACGAAATTAATTTATAAGGCGAGGGTGAATGGGCAAGTCGGTAAGGGTCGACCTAGGCGAACCTACCTAGAACAAATCAATCATGTGTTAAATAAAGGCCAGGTAAAAAGTACTCATAACCGACGAGCATGTATGAAAGCGCTCATGAAAGTAGAGGAAGCGAAAGAGGTGTGTCAAGATCGTAGCAAGTGGAAGGACGTAATCTCTGCCTACCCCCACGGGAGAAAGGCGTGATGATATGTATGTATGTATAAATGAAAGAAATTGAAAGTAATGAGCATGAATTCTGAGATCTCACATTAACTATTATATCTTGTGCGTTGAACAGTGTTGGAGTGTTGAAGAAAAGTAACACAAAATTGGGTCTAGGAATTCGTATTCAGAGCCCTAATATATTATAAAAGTTGACGAAAATAACTAACTAAGCGTTCGGAGTTTTTGGAGGGATATCGGTCTGTCATATAGCAGTTATTTTCTTTAGTTCATTAAGTTCGTGTTAAGTTTATTATTGACGATAATGTGTAATATTTATTCTACAAAAGTCTATGGAAAGTTCGAGCAGAATCGGCCACCGTTTTACTGGAACTTGGTAAAGCTCATACAAGAAAATACATCTAACATCATCCACATGACATTGGCACAAATTATGTGTTCACAGATTGCAATTAATTAAGAAGAAGAAGAACTAAGCGTTGTTTAACAATACTTTATCTCAACCATTGAATACTTAATTACCTATTCATATATAGACATTATAATGACTAACGTTTTATTGTCAATTTATTTTCGAACTCATATTTCTTAAACTTTTAATAAGTGTCATCTAGAGGTTAAATAAGTATTCAGTTATATTTTAAACAGCAGACATAAGCATAGTTTCCGTGCCCTTTTTTTTTTTTTTTTGACGGGGGGAAATTCATTTATGCACTACCTTTACCCATTGCATTAGTGAGATCGAAGTCCCCCAATGCAATGGGTAAGGGGGCACGGAGGGACGAACTCCGTGCCAGTGTGGGACTCGCCCGGGCGTGAAGCGCCCGGAAATACCCAATAATACCCCCCGGGGCCGTCCGCTGCATTTGGGATGGGGGCGACACGGGGTGGCTTTCGCAGGCACCGCGTCGCCCCCTGCAGCGAACTCACCGGGCCCCATCCGTGCAATGGTCCAGTGGGGATGGGGGAGAATACTTCTCCACCCCACCTCTACGCCCGCCCTCCCGAAGGGAGGCATGACCCAGCGGTCAACAGTCCGGGGGGGTAGTTTCCGTGCCCTAAGTTACCCGATGTAACTTCAGCTACCTACTAAAAAACCCCGTCAAAATCGGTCCAGCCGTACTGAAGATTACCCATTACGAGCAGGCAGACAAAAATATTAAAAATTGTCTTTTGATATAGGTATCGTATACATTCATACCTATTTTAGTAAACAAAAAATTACAAACAGACACTTCAATTTTATTTATTCTTTATCAAATTATGTGAAATGCGGGCGCAGCCGCGGGCACACACCTAGTACAACAATAAATCATTTTATGTCATTATTTGACATAATACCAACTAAACTCTCATGGTAGTTGGCGCTACTGTCGTGCACATACCCAATAAGATATTCTTAAAATCGATTATTGCGTTAAAACACGTGACTTCAATAAATTCTTAAGTAAGCAATATTTTTCTTTGTTAATCGTTTAAGTATGAAGAAACACGTGTAAAGAGGTAAGAATTCGGCTTCGTAAATCATTGCTAATATATTTAAACAGCTGAATTTTTACTTGTAATGAAGAATATATGGAATTAATATTGTGTACTGTAAAATATTTGATCAGAGCCCCTGGATTTATTATTTTATGCACTATCAATAAATGCTTTAAAATTAATAACAATATTTATCATCAAATAAACTATATATCCAGTTACTTAGATTCAATTAGAAGCGATTATGGCTCAGTGGGTAAAGCAGTTAGATTCTATATCTATGGTCGTAGATTCGGACCCATCTATCCCACTCTATAACAAGTATCAGCTTTCGGTATGGAAAACATCATAAGGAAACCATAGCATGATGGTATATTTTCTAATAATACCCGCCTGGGTAGCTACCACCCTCAAATTTGAAGACCTGTCTTCAAAAAGCAATAGGTGTGTTCCGGCAAACAGTTCTCTTCAGGTTAGCGCGCTAAGTGTGTTGCCAGTGCAATAAGTTTTACTGCATTGTGCTGGCGGTGGGTGCAAGAGTTCCCCCAGTTGGAGATACCGCAGAACTGAAAGCATTACAATGGCCCAAGTCATATCACTGTGGCGCTTACATACTGCAAAAACTTATCTTTGTAGAATTTTTTAATTCCTGTTGTAGAAAACTTGTTGCTATCATGTTCACAGGGCTAATTGACCAGCAGAACAAGGCGCCAAGGATCAAGGGCGTGGAGAGAAACCTTAGTGTCTAAGATGTTTTCGTTTCAGACGCACTTTTTGTGCTCTGGTGTAGGGTGCGCTAAAATCTTGCTTTAACCCAAATGTAGCCTCGGTCCAATACTGGTGTTTGTGCCCACAGTAACGATATCGCAACAAAAAGCTGTTAAGCTTAGCCTTGATGATTCTCAAGTGATCCTAGCGGAACATTTCGCTTAACGACTGACCTTTAACTCGTAGTTGTAACTAATCAGTTACTTACCACAATGCTATTGGTTCATTATGATGCTTTTTCTTCAAAACCTAAATTAACACTACAATCGGTTCGGAAATTATACCAGACGAGAAGAGCCGGCAATCTGTTATTTTTTTGTACACATAAATGATTTTTTTAAAAGTAAAACTATATAATTCATAATTAAATCAAACTATACAATTTGCTACTTACGTCGATACTTTGTCACCGTCACATCTTCCAGTTACCTCTTTGAAGGCCGGCGCAGCAGCTACATCAGCGGAGGATCTCAAGCGGCGCAAATATGCTACCTTTGGTGATGGTTACATATTTGTCTCGTTTGGAGTCGAAACTCTGGGGCCGTGGGGTCCGAGTGCTCATAGCCTTTTTAAGGAGCTCGCGAGTCGTCTAGTCGACACGTTTCGCGACCAGACGGCCGGCCAATGTTTGGCACAGCGAATTAGCATTACCATCCAACGTGGCAATATGTCCAGCCTTCTGGGAACCTTCTCGTCTGGCGGCGAGCTGGACGGCATTCATTATTTATAGTTTTTTTCTTTTTTAATTATAAAGTATTGTATAAATTAATGTACTTTTTTATTTGAATAAATAATATTTATACAATGATTTATAATTACAAAGCGTTTTAACGTATGCACAGATATCACCATCGTTTACATAATGATCCACCATATAATAACCCTTTGAAATTAAAACTTGCTAGATGCAGTGCATGAACTTTTTTTATCATTAATATCAAATTCCTCTAATCACAGACATTATTATTTTAAATTGTTTGTTCTATCGCATCTACAAATTTATCTAGTACTTTTCTTTTCTATTGTATCTTTCATGCTGTCTTCTGTTTTATGCAAATGTGCTATTATTTAAGTTTTATAGCTATACGTTATATCTATTCTAAGTATACCTCAGACTTTCATTCTACATTATTTTATTTTTAACTGCCTCGGTGGCGCAGTTGTGTTACGGTACGACTGTCGTTCTGAGGTCTCGGGTTCGATCCCCGGATCGGGTCTAGTGATATTGGGTTTTTCTATTCAGTATCATCCCGGAGTTATTCTACAAGCAATAAATTCTACAAGCAATTATATGAAAAAACATCAAACCCAATTTCTACCACTAACACCAAAGGTACAAAGGGGGACTCTACAAAAATGAGTGACTTACCACCAGTGACCGCCATGGAAGTCGTCAGACACATTCAAAAATTAAAAGCAGATAAAAGCCCAGGGCCAGATGGCGTACAAAATGAAATGCTTAAAGCAGGCGCTATCATGCTAGGCCGTCCCTTAGCGTACCTATTCAACATGGTTCTTGATACAGGTCAGATACCGCAGCAATGGCAAAGGTCCGACATAATCCTACTCTATAAGAAAGGAGACCCTCAAGACGTAGCAAATTACCGCCCTATTAGTCTCCTCTCAAGTATATACAAACTGTTCACATCAATTCTACAAAGCCGACTGAGCCTGAAGATTGATGAGTTCCAACCAGTAGAACAAGCGGGATTTCGCTCCGGATTTTCTACAACGGACCATCTACAAGTAATGCAACAAATTATAGAAAAATACAAAGAGTTTAATAGACCACTTTACATTGCTTTCATCGATTACATCAAGGCGTTCGATACAATTGCTCATGATGCAATCTGGGAAGCTATGAATAAATGTCACATACATGAAAATTACATACGAGTATTGAAAAATATCTACAAGCATAGCGTAAGTCAAGTCAAACTAGAAGTACGAGGTCCTGATATTCCGATCTGTAGAGGAGTGAGACAAGGAGACCCTCTCTCACCCAAGCTATTCATACTAGTATTACAACAAATTTTTGATAATCTTAACTGGCAGTCGGAAGGAATAAGAATAAAACCGAGATCGACTAACTCACCTCAGATTCGCGGATGATATTGTCCTATTCGCTGAAACAAGTAGAGGGCTAGAAAAAAATGATGAACACCTTAAATAAAGAAAGTGAAAAAAGTAGGCCTCAAAATGAACGAGAATAAAACGAAAATAATGACAAACAGCCACATAAATGCTATAAAATTAAGCGGTAAGCCGCTCGAATATGTGAACAGCTATATATACTTAGGAAAGCAAGTATCATTCGAAGATAAAAATGAAGAACAAGAGGTCGAACGACGTATTAATAAGAGCTGGAAAAAGTTCTGGTCCCTGAAGGAAATTCTAAAAGGGAATTTTCCTCTTCACCTTAAGAAAACCGTCTTAGATACCTGTGTCTTACCTACTCTTACATATGGATGCCAAACGTGGACATACAACACCAAAATAAAAGATAAACTAATAACATGCCAGAAAGCTATGGAAAGGAGTATACTAAAAATAAGAAAAATACAAAAAGTGAAAAGCGTACAGATAAGACAAAAAACAAAAATTATAGATGCTTTACACTATACCCTAACACAGAAATGGAGATGGGCGGGGCACATAGCGAGATACACAGACAAAAGATGGACATTAAAGACAACTATATGGGAAGGACCAACAGGAAAAAGGAGAATAGGGCGCCCCAGAAAAAGGTGGATAGACGATATAAAAGCGATAGCAGGAAATCAATGGATAAACAAAGCAAAAGATAGAGAGGTCTGGAATAAGCTGGAGGAGGCCTTTACCCGAGAAGGGGTTCCGATCAATGGTGACTAAAAGCAATATAGTTATAAGTCATAATAAACATATAAGTAACAATTAAAATATATTTATGTTTATACTTAACTTTAGATTGGAAATAAATGGGCTTTATTATTATTATTATTATTATCATCCCGGAGTCTGGAATTTGTGCCCGATATGGCGACAGGCTCGCCCCCTGTCACATCTGGGACGGAACTAAGCTCGGCGAAATGTGGGTGTTTGCTATTTCACCTCTGACTAACCCTTCGGGGATAACAGGCGTGAGCTTATGTTATGTTATTTTTATGAATTTTGTTAATTTTTTACTTTGTTTGGGCTAAGCCTGAACTTATTATCCGGCAAAACGATAATGCGCTTTAGGAAAATCCGGAAACTCTGGTTCATTTCTGGTATTCTAATCCACGTCATTTGACGCGAAATCGGACCAAACTACCATTGAATCATCGTCATTCAAATTCCATCATGAAGGTCATAGAAATAAATGAGTTTTAATTTAAAAACACATTAACTATCTACGCAGAAACTGGAGACGCTTATGCAACAATATTTTAGTATTGTATTTCTGTTGTAATATTTTTACTACAAAACACCTTGACGACTATTAGAATAGTCGATATTATGTATCCAATTATTTTAGTAACTAAGTTGTCTGTTACCTTATTCAGCTGTATTTGGTACTCGTTTACAATTTCACATCGTCTAATAAAAGCAAGTTAGCTGTCTACACTATAGTAAATAAAATTGAAGTGTCTGTTTGTAATGTCAAAAAAACATTTTTTTACTAAATACATATGAATGTGCAATTATACACGGTACCTATACCAAAACTACATATTTTAAAAGTTTAGTCGGTCTGTTTGTTCCTGGTAATATCCGAAACGGGTGCACCGATTTTGACGGGACTTTTTTTTGGTAGATAGTTGAAGATACTCCGGGTGTCTTAGGGTACTTTTGATTTTCGAAACTAATTAGGGTTCTGCGTAAAAAAAAAAACTCATGAAATTGTGAATAAAATCCGATTCAGTCAGTTTTACGGGCAATGCTGGACTCTGTGATACCCATATTTATTTTATCTTAGAAGCAAAAAAATTTTTAGGAAAATAATTAAGATTCCGTATAGAAAATTTAAAACGCAGTGAAAAATGTATGAATAACGGGCGCGGCCGCGGGCACTCGAAGTATAATAAAATGTTTTAAATTGATTCTCCTGCGTAATATGTCGATTAACCATAAAAATGAGACAAATAGAAGACAATGGAAGCTTGCGTAGACGCCAGGTTAGTGTTCAAGGGATTAAAACATTAACTTCATTTACTTACCTATATATGAATAGGCAAAGATAAAATAGTTCTAAGCATTTTTCTCCTCTTTTTATCAGTCGATTTTCTTTATATTCTTTTATCTTTAAATAGCTATTGATGAAATGTAGTGTTAATAATCAATAAAAATTGGGAACACTCTCTTTTAATTTCATCAAATTTCCAATCTATCTAACAACCATTGGTTTTTTCTTCTATATGGATATAACTTGTCATATAAATGCTATATTATTTCATTTACACTCTATATAATAAAGAGCAATGCCTCTTTATGTATCTGTGTGTTCGTTAATTACTGAATCGACTTACAATTTTTTTGAAATCCAACTTTTAAAATTTATTAAACAGCATTAAATATTAAATTAAATTATATAAGTTACAAGTTGTGTGCCCGCGGCTGCGCCTGCATTTCATATATTCTTAACTGCGTTTAATATATTTTTTACCGAACCCTAATTATTTACGAAAACTAAAAGTTTATCCCTAAATTACGCGGAGTAACTTCAGCTATCTACCAAAAAATGGCCGTCAAAATCGTTCAGTTTGATTTATTATTATAGATAGGGATTATAGAGAATTAAATCGACAAAAAGATTGATCTAAATTAACTATTAAATATTTAAAAGTTAAAGGTATACATAGTTATATAATCCATTGAAAAACTTTAATCATTACAAATTATTTATATAGGTTTTATTCTTGTGTTCGTTCTGTGGTCGAAGTTCAAACATAATTATGAACCCCTTGAGCACTTACCTGGCGTTTACGCCAGCTTTTCATTGTGTTCCTTTGTCTTTCTATTGTTTTATTTTTATGGGTACTCGACACATTAATATTGAATATTTGTTAGTTTCTTTACTAATAACACTAACGCTCCTTAATAGATACTAATAAAAAAGAGGAGAAAAATATGCTATAAGTTTTTTGTTATATAAGATGTACCTAATCAGAGAAGCATTAAGTAATATTGAAATATATTCAAAAAATCACTTAACAAATTTTCCATTCATTTTAATTAGGTAACATGAATTCCGATTGTTTTACTTCTAATCAAAAGGATCAAGGAATTGGTTCCAATTGTTCCACGAACAAAAAGGTAGGTAATAATTAACTAGTTTTATTGTATTAAACATAAGTAATAATAATTATTGCGTCGTTAAATTACATCAATCGGTTCCTGCAGCAATTGTATAAAAGCGTATCATTAAACAAACGACGAAAGCCGAAGGGCTAAAGTCTATTCTTCTGAAGTATTCAATGTCAATTTTAAGGACAGACGTTCCTTACAATAATAGTAAATTGCGTGAAGTCAAAAACTTTAATAACCTTGAAAACTATAAACTAATTCATTATATTAAAATATACTTTTCACATAAGTACGGACTTTAAATTATTTACGAGAGAATTTAACAATTAAATAATACATAAAATCACACCTCGTGAGGCTCTGAGGCGTCTTTCTTTCGCTTCTACTTTCATGAGGGCTTTCATACATGCTCATTGAATAATATGTTTACTCGGAACGACCTACTCACACGCTCAGTGGAGCCATTTCAAGTTGGAATTAATAAGTGACGTCCGTTTTTCGTTACGTGCGGGTGATTACCTAATTCTATGTCGCTTGTCCGAACAAACTCCATTGGACGTGGTTACATGCGGAGTGGATTGCATGGTGCATGCTGACGCCTACCGGCTTCCTTATTGCTTCAGCCTATTTTGAAGGCCCTTCCCTGAGCTCTTTTGCCGTGTATTTTACCTAATATAATCTATTACTCCAGTTTACAGTGCTTTGCAGACCGCATAATATGTCCGAAGAAACAGAGAACTCTTTGTCGGCAGATCGTGGAGAGCCGTGTCGTTAAAAGAGATCAACAGTTCTTTTAATATGGACTTGTAAGTTCTCATAGCAGTCCATGATATACGTAGCATTCTTCGTCAACATCACATCTCGAAGGCACCTATTTCACAGCGATTGCGGCTTCTTACATCCCAAGAAAATACAGAAAAGACCAGAGCTCGAACTAAACGTACCAAGCACACAAATAATTTTTTCTTGCTTCAATGTTAAGCGAGTTTTTGTATGGACCGTTCACTCTTAACGTTATTACTCATTAAGCTCATTGGTAACAGGTAGGTGCTCTCGGAGGAAACACAGACGTTCTGAGCTAAAAAGTGTTTGTATTGCATTATTACTAAACGAGATACGCTTACTAAAAAAAAAAACTTTAATCGTTGTATGGATAATTAATTAATGTGTCGAGTATCCATAAAAATAAGACAATAGGAAAACAATGGAAAGCTGGCGTAAACGCAAGGTAAGTGCTCAAAGGGTTAAACAATAATTTAAAATAAATAAGTGATTTACTTTAGAACCAGTATTTCTTGTGATTTTTAAGACAATATCATCGGAACCGGTTGATTAACTAACATTTAAAACTATATTAAAATTCCAAACTGACTCAGTGATAATGTTCTCGTCATAAATTCTTGATTCGAAATTAAGTCATATATTGACATAATTTAACAATAAATACGATTCATAATTATGTAAATTGTAATTGAATCTACATGTACCGTTTTTTCTTTCGAACTCATTAACGCGGTCGCGGTTCGAGGATACGGGGAGAGCGTCATATTGGTGTGTAATGAATGATGGGGTCATATCGGATGGTTAACTCAGGTAACAGCCAAGCAGATCCCCGTATCACTTGGTAACCCTTGTGCTAGTTACCTTTTTTCGGTTGAATGCCTTCAGCACTCGACCCCAAGGTCACGGTGAACCTGTAAATGCCCTTCAGGCCAACGGCATTACATAGAAATAAAAATCGGATGATGAATTATGAATATTTCATGCACTTTTCAAATAAGCAAGAAGTTAGTAATTTATTTAATTAAAGCGTTTGGTAAATTGTCTCGACCTCCCAGGGACCGCCACTGACCTAAAGGGTAGTAAGAGTTTAAAACGCTGTCTGCCCGCGGCTGTGCCCACGTTTCATATAGTTTTTAATTTTTTTATAGGGAACTCTAATTATTTTCCAAAAAAGTTTTTGCTATTAACATTAAATAAAGATATTTCTCACAAATTCAAATATACCTGCTAGTAAAACTGTGCATTGAATCGGATTTTATTCCCAATTTCATCAGCCGTTCCGGAAATTACCCGGAACAAATAGACAGACAGACCGAAAAAAATTGTATTTTTAGTATAGGTATCGCATCGCATATACATTCATATCTATTTAGTATAAAAAATATTTCCACATGTTTGTAACACTTCAATTTTATTTATTAGTATATGGGCATGGGAGGTTCTGCATGGTAATTATTATAGCAATTTTTTATTATAACATTTATTTTATTTTTTCAAAATTATGCCAATGATTACTTCATCATGGAGGGGAGGAGGTTAAAATTTTCCTTATGTATACTTAAACGCCGAACGGCTCTCAGAACCTTGCGTTTAGTAACCAAACATGTGATGAGATTTTTAAAATATTTAATTTACGGCCATGAATACGATTTCGTTAGGTCAAGGTCTTCGTTAGGGGGCGGAAATATATTCCGCCCCCTGGATGTCTGACCTTAGGTCATGCCTCTCCTGAGGCGGGCTAAGAGGTGGAGGGGAACTTTTCTCCTCCATCCCCACCGGGCCATTGCACTGACGGGCCGGGTGGGTTCGCTGCAGGGGGCGACGCGGTGCTTGCGAAAGCCGCCCCGTGTCGCCCCCATCCCAAATGCAGCGGACGGCCCCGGGGGGTTTTAGTGGGTATTTCCGGGCGACTCTCGCCCGGGTGAGTCCCACACTGGCACGGAACTCGTCACTCTCGTGCCCCCTTATCTATTGTATTTGGGGGACTTTGATCCTTCAAATAAGGGTAGTGCGTAAATGCATTTCCCCCCGTCAAAAAAAAAAAAAAAGGTCAAGGTCTTCGTATTATTTGATCTCCAGTGATACAACAAAGTGGGCTAGTTAAAGGGTTCCATGGGAGTTGTTGTGTGATCTCAGAGTTCATGCTCCATGAATCCGCGTATTCACTCGTCCAAAATAATCAAACTATATATAGGTGCGTTCCGGAAGCATCACTTGAGAACTGGTACCTCTAGGCTTAGTATGTTTACCATCCTGGACCACATTGTCACTTAATATCAGGTGAAATTGTGGTCAAAGCACTGAGCCGATACCAAGTAAGAAAAAAGTGAAACGCCACCAGGACGAAGTAATATAGTGTCACATACTGCAAGTTAACTGCCTCGGTAGCGCAGTTGTATTACATACGACTGCCGTTCTGAGGTCTCGGGTTCGATCCCCGGGTCGGGTCAAGTGATATTGGGTTTTTTTCTACTCAGTATCATCCCGGAGTTTGGAATTTGTGCCCGATATGGCGACAGGCTCGCCCCCTGTCACATCTGGGACGGAACTAAGCTCGGCGAAATGTGGGTGGTTGTAGTTCGCTACTTCACCTCTGCCTAACCCTTCGGGAATACAGGCGTGAGCATATGTATGTATGTATGTACTGCAAGTTAATGAATTAAAAACAATACCTACTAATTAAAATCAAATCACCAATAACTCTTTATAGGAACGATCTATTATTACGTCAGCTGATTGATGACACGGGACGTAGTTGTTGTAGACACGAGGAATGTAAACTCATTTTTTTTTTTTCAGAAATATGTCTATGCAATTATTTAGGAAAAGTTTTACCTACAATAGCTGACAAGGATGAGGAGGGTGTGAAAAATGTCTAAAATTTGCTTACATGAAGTGCTATATTATGCTGGTAACAGGTGCAAATCCTTTCTCTAGATTAATATGTGCTATTTAATTCAACTTTAAAGGCTCTCAAGAATAATATTTGTAGGCAGTTAGATTCTCTACAGACGCACGATAATCTAGAAACCAATAAGTAATATAGTTAGGTCATCGACGTTTTATTGTCGTCCGTCGACTAATCGATTAACTAGTAGTTACAATTTATCGACTATTTAACGTTTACAACTCTTTTGCGTTGACGGTCTGTCTACGAGTTGAGAATAAATGGCGTTTTATGTAGTTCGATGAAATTCTATGTGTACTGTTATTTATTAAACAGCCGGTAAGTAAAAAAAATATATCAATGAAAATATGAAGGCAGAAACAAGTATGTATCAGTATCAAAAACAAAGCGTATATAAACAATGACCTTCAGATCCCGGATAATTAGCAGTATCGAGATGCCAACTTTTTGATTTTTCTGCACGTCAATGTCAGTCATCAAAAGTTTGATCTATTTACCGTAACGCACACCCATCGAATATAGTTTTCGCCAAAATAACCATCAATAGGGATTGTCTTATGTGTGTCATGATTGTAATAATAAAACGAAATATCTCGATCTGGCTTAGGAAATCACATAAATGTGGAGGTTGGCATCCATGGAAATAGTCATATCTGTCAACCTAATCCTACCCAACCTAGATGGACAACTTAGGTGGCTGAGATAACGTAGAAGAACGTTAATAGCAAGGCTCCTAAGTCCCGTCCTGCTCGACAATGTCAAGAACGTTCGACGGTTTCTGTCCGTGGCCCACTGAATTCCAGCCGGCTTTAGATTAAGGAATATAAATTAAAAAACGAAACGAAAATATGAAAATAATATAATAATATAAATTGAAAGTTTTCTTTACATACCATTAATTTCAAGCAAGTCTTAATCTCAAAAGGTTATTACAGGGTGGAAAATTATGTGAACGATAGTGATGTCTGGAATTAACCCACATCTCTGTGCTTTCGCTAACATTGGTTAAGACTATGATTTGTCTAGATTTCATATAAAAAAAAATTATTTATATATTATATTTATAAAAAAAAAGAACCAGATCGAGTTTCTTGCCGGCTCTTCTCGACAAGGTTGTTTTCCGAACGGGTGGTAGTGTTTTTTTTTGACGTTCATAAGCGCCTTCTTAAGGCCTAAATTTATTTATAGATTTTTTGATTATATTTTATAATATTTTTACTTGAAATTTTGAAGATGACACATTCCTTTCTTTTTTTTGAAATCTCTTGAAAGTCTATTGTTTCTCGACGTTCCAAATTTTCAAATTTTACGTGTTCTTTCTTAGACGGCCTCCTCATTGAATCCATTAAAACTCATGTTACATTAGCAGAGCGTACGCGTTAGATATATTGGCAGTTGACATGAATAAAAACTAATATAAAACCTTTGGGGTTTCTTAATGAACGAAATAAATAAATAAAATGAAGATATATAAATAATAATAAATGTTAAAAAATTAATTATTTTAAAATCAATCATTACACATTCCACAATTATAATAATAGTTATGTCCAAGTACGTAAGTGACAAGGTGACGTTGATCGAATAAATGAAAGGTACATCAATATCTGTGAAGATTTTATTAACGTGAACGTAATTGTATAAGGGAAATGTTTTTAATTTATCTCATTACATATACAGCGTTAATACAAAAAGAAGCATCCTGGGGAAGACTCGCCTTGCCCCCTCTCACGTGCAGGCGATAACTGGTCACGAGGGCTTTGCGGCGTACCTGCACAGGTTCAAGTTGAAGGATAGCCCCGCGTGCGTCTGTGATGCGGATACCGCCGAGACAGTTTACCACCTCCTTACAGACTGTCCGAGATTCGGCTCGTCCCATAGCGACCTGGAGGTCAGGACCGGGTTGAGGCTAAGCGTTAGTAACCTCCCCGCCTTGATAGCAAACGAGGAGTTTCGAGTCCCCTTCCTCGACTTTATTCAGAAGGTGGTCAAGATTGCATGTGCCAGAAACAAGTAAACTAGAAAGTAAAGCAAGGAAAACGAAATAAAGAAGAAACAGAACTGGAGTAACATGTCGAAGAGGGAAAGAAAAAGAGGGATAGAAAGATTGATAAATAAAATAAAATAATTACAATTAATTTATTAAATTAAAATGAGATTTATATTATCCAAATTACTTGACTTCAGAATTAACGAATTGGTAAACAAAACAATTGATAAAAAAAAAGTAAACAAAAACTCGGATTATGTCTGAGATCTAGGGGGACTATATAAAAAAAAAATACAAGAAGAATAAAAAAATGGCATATCGTTTTCTTTGTGATCGTTTCTTATGGTCACTTGTTATCATAGGTGATGTTAACACCATTTATTATCATATATATTCTCTTCTTATTCTAAGTTATTTCTTGTCTATATTATCTATACGCCCCCGCTTTATTTAATTTATGTATGCATTATATCTTCCTCTTCCTATTTCAAAAACGGAACGCCAACACGCAACCACCGCCGCTGTCTCTCGTATATTTAAAAGTGCACGTTAATTATCCAATTATATTACTTACGAGAATATCGAACATTCATAAAGTGAAGTGAGGTGGAAACTCTGAACCAGCTTAATCGAAGGTTTACTAAAGGTAAGTTCCGTTTGTTCCTTTCAACATCATCCTTCTAGATATTTCCACACCAGGTGAAAACAATTAAGTCGTACACACAATGAAAAGAACTATATTTACACTTCTAAAATGTAATAATTCCATTTATGTTAACAGAAACGACACTTTTAAAACTTGTATTAAAAGTTAACTGTATTTTATGACGCCAATATAACTCCACATGTATACATTTATGACGTACTTGAGATATATAATATTATTACAAATTTTGCAACTGTTTTATCTTGTTGCAAATTTAGAAATCGTATTACAATGTATAATAATGAAAACAGTATTTAGTACGAATATATGGCTTATGGTTAGTTAATCATTAATCCAGGATTAATTAGCGATAACTGGAATAGACTGAAAACCATATTATCACATAACTCTAGTGGATTTGTAAAATAATATTATATAATGAGTATTCTGTAATCTTTCGTCATCTCCCTACCCTTTTCTCATTTTTATTTGGGGTCGGCGCAACATGCCTTCCTCTTCCATTCCTCTCTATTTGTTGTCATCTCCGCATTCACTCCTTTACTACACATATCATCTTTCACACAGTCCATCCATCTTTTCTTTGGTCTTCCCCTTCCCATGTAACCGTCCACATTCATATCCAATACCTTTCATACAACATTCTCTTTCTCCCTGCGCATCACATGTCCATACCAGGACAAACGACCGCCTCTTAACTTGTCTGTTATTGGCGCCACTTTCAAACTTCCTCTAATATACTCATTCCTAATCCTGTCCATTCTTGTTACCCCACACGGCACACATCCATCTCAACATTCGCATCTCAGCTGCATGTAATCTTCTTTCGTCCGTCACCTTTATGGGGTAACATTCTGATCCATACAAGACGACAGGTCGTATTATGTTCTTGTAAATCTTCCCCTTTAATTTAAAGGGGATTTGCGGATCATACGTAGTAGCCGAAACCTGCCGCCATTTCATCCATGCTGCGTTCATTCTATGCTTTACCGTCCGGTCTATTTCGCCATTGCTTTGCAGGAGTGAGCCGAGGTACTTTAACTCGTGGCAGATTGGCATTGGAGTGCCATCTAGTGTTATGACAGTTGAACTAGAGGTGCCGCCGAAATCACAAAACATATATTCCGTTTTGGATCTGCTCACTTTTAGGCCGACACTCTCCAGCTTCTGTTGCCACTTTACCAATCTGCTCTGGACCCCAGTACCATCCTCACCGACAAGAACAATATCGTCGGCAAACAACATACACCAAGGTGCCTCTTCCTGTAAATCCGCTGTCAATATTCTGTAATCTTTGTAAGCAATAAATTATTTGTTTATCCCATTTCTGGTCAAGCAAAATCACGAAATCATTTTGATTAAAGCGTGTCCATAAAATAATTCAGTAACATTTTTCACGGGTATTGTAAGATATCTTCTATGGTAATCGAAGATAATAAAAAACAGTCGCGTACTCCAAGCTTCATCATTCACATTTTCCTGTTAGTCTTATTTTAAAATTAGCTTAAAAATCAATTAACATTGTCGGAATTTCCTAGTAATCTTATTCACGCAATTTATTTATTGTGAATTTTTGTAAGGTAATATTATCTCTCTCACGCCCCAATGGTACCGCCCCTTTATGGATAAACATTTCATTCATAATGAGCAGATGTGACAATCATTATCTCGGTATTTATATTAATGTAATTTTTTATTTATTATACCTAGCTGACGCTCGTAACATCGTTTACGTGGCTTTCATGATCCACGAGAACTTAATATGTTATATGCCTTGTTAATTATTGATCATAAGTGAAATAAGGGGCACTTGAACTCTATCGTAGTACCCACGAGAATTGTCGCAGGTTTCAGTTTGGAAATAACTTGACGCGAGAATACACGTTGTTATAGATGAAAGTTATTTGTGATTAGCGTTAAATGTTAAATTGATTGTTTGTTGATTGTTAAGCCTTCCTAGCTATTACTCAATTCACACATTCACACTACACACTGTTTACTACACACGGGCTACGGAAGGTGAAGCAGGACACCGGCGTTACTCGAGAGGTAAGCGTCGATCTATAAGACATTATTTTGGTCTACTGCGAATCGCAGGTCGGCCAGGGTTAATCACGACCCCGAATCGTTTAGACTAGGGCCCAGCGTGATTCGTTTTGATTACAGTCGTGACTAACTCGCACATGCCTTATATCAGACACTGATGGAAATATTTCAGGGATGCGAAACGAGGTACCTCACCTTGCATAACGGAAAAAATCGGCGAGGTTGCTCTCCCACCGTAAGTGTAGAAGAAGTCCGCAATAGAGATCCCCTAATGATCGTCAAAGACGTGCTGGCAATAACCACCGAAATTGTACTGCAAGCTCTGCGGAAACAGAATCACCAGCTGCTCCAGGATATCCCCGAAGAAGAATATAGGCCCTCAATACTTAAATTAATACGCAGAGCCAGGAACGACCTCCTTAGTAGGGTTGCCAGCAGAACTTTATTATAGACTATTGTATGTTATTTCTGGTAATTGTACTTTATACCTTATGAGAATAATAAAGTACGCTAAAATACTTTATTTCTATGGGATTACTTTCAGCCATGTTGGCATTCACGAACAGTTTTAGAGAGTTTATTCGATGAATAGCAAAAGGCGAAACAAAAGAGAAACCAACTGGCTGATCTGAATCTGATAAAAATGACTTACTCATTTACTTCAACCTGTATACGACTGTAAAATGGCGTGCAGCTGTTTAGTAATAAACGTTTTTTTTGTGAAAAGTTGCTAAAAGTAGTGAAAAGTATGTCTTTAAGCAAAATAATAAAGTAAAATAAATCGTACTCTATTTTTACACAATTTACTTTATTTTCACAAAAAAAAGGTGGCAACCCTACTCCCTAGCCATGTCGTGATCCAGGTGTCACCGAGCATTTAGATCGGAGTAACTACAGCAGGGCGCCTGTACATCGACCTGCAAAGACTTGCTGTGCAGGATTCTTTTTACACATAAGAGAGAGCTTCGGTACACTGCATATGAATTTTGTCTGGTTAAAACTACATTTATCTTAGTAAATGCTGAGCTGGTGGTTATTGGATGTTGAATGCAGTAAGCATATTTTGATGATAGCTTTTTTCGCCCTAAAAATTAGGTGAAACTGTTAAGGGTCTCCATTCAAATAATCATTTCTTATTTTCATTTCATTTATGTTGTGTGAAGATAAAAAAAAATTAAAAACGTTCAATATAAATTGTCTATTTTTACCAAATATACGAAAAACTATATTTCGTCACATTTTTACTTTATAAACAACCTAGCATCGTTCGCAACCCGGCCCATACATTCAACCGAAATACGTCAACTGCTGGATATGTCAATATCTCCCCCAAATATCTACACGACGACTGTTCTTGCGCCACCCGCATCCAGCAGATTCCCGCGACCTTCATCAGGTCCACCTTGTGGGGGGCTTACACACGCTATGTCTTCCGATGCCTTCGAACCCGTCCGCAAAGAATTCCGTATTTCTAAATAGACCATTTCAATAAAATATAAACACATACTTACAGCTCCAGGATAATCGACATATTAATATGTCGATCACCCATAAAAATGAGATAATAAGAAAACAATGGAAAGCTGGTGTAAACGCCAGGTTAGTGCTCAAGGGGTTAAACTAAACATACGTATTGACTTATTGTCATACAAATATGCATACACTTTTCGCTTACCTACTATCGAAAATCATAGAAATGTATTCCGCCATTGACTCTAAAGCCTTATAGTGGTTTTTCTTAAATATGTTAAGATAACATGCGGGCGGTGTTTATTCCATAAAAAACATAGGGGAATACGCTACATGGATAATGGCATTATAGTAAATATTTGTAAAACATAATAATAATAATAAATCTTTATTCATCAAATACAAATCAGAGGGTGCAATGGACCCGGAAAAAAATAATATTTAAGTAAATATGTACGACATATCCACCACCGCCATGCGCGTACGTTTTGATTTTATCATAAATTAATTATTATAGAAACTAGGAGCCGTCAGTTTCAGACGTCTGTCAAACAAATCTCACGAATAAAAACAAAACGTAGACGCATAGCCAAAATCTCCCTTATTTTATAATTAAAAGTAATCCAGTTTTGGAGGGAAACTGGAGAATACGAAGTGATGATTTCATCTATTTTAAACAGGTATAATCAGCCCGAGCTACAGTTGTCGCTTTCACGTTTTATAACTCTTTCTTTGGGGCAAAACGCGATAGATACCTGAAGTTTTCTTCAAATTTTTTGGCGACCACGGATCATTTTAAATGTACCAAAATAGTACATTTTATTTAAAGTTTCGCGAACGACACAAATATGTTTCGATATCTTACAATTCTGACGACAATACTACGCTAATGCTATCTATCAAAGGACATGTGAGAATTCTCACGATGTTTTTTCCCCACGTGATACGCAATACTGCAATACTGGCATGATTTTAAACCCTTTCTTACTACAGCTCTTTTAAAAGAACATTCACGCGAATAAAGCCGCGGGCTACAACGTGTTACACATAAAAATATTATATATATGTAAACGTAACTTTGTTTTTATGTTTAGGCAAATCTTTAAATCCACAGGTCCTATTGTAATCGGTTTTTTAATCATGTTTCTTATTGCGAAGGGCATAGGCTAATTAGACATTTTATAAAAATCCAAAACATGGAGTTAATATATTTTTAAAATTATTATTTTATATTATATCTGTTTATATAAATGTAAGTCGGGTAACACCGGATCGGACAGTTAAATATAAAGTTTGTTACTTCCTCTAATATTTTATAAATCGTGAAAGTATGGTATTCATAATATTATCCTCAAGAGCAGAGATTTTGGCATTTGAAAAATACGTCCATCTTAAATGTAAACCCCCTTTCCTGAGAAAACTTATCGAGAAGCATATCGCATACATCAATAGACCGGGATATCCCAGGGTCCGATTTCGAGGCGATTACGTCATTTACACCAATGCAGTACCCACCTAACTGGTTAGTTAAGAAAAGTGAAATTTTTAGTTCGAGGTAAAGTATAATTTTAAAAGTGTATCTCTTTTTGCTCGTTTTTATATTTTTACTTACAAAAGCAAAGTTATAATGTTACCAAGAATTAATCTAAAAATAAATATGAGTACTTATAAAATTTTCGTTTATCTTGGTATGGACATGTGATGCGCAGGGAGAAAGAGGATGTTGTAAGAAAGGTATTGGATATGAATGTGGACGGTTACATGGGAAGGGGAAGACCAAAGAAAAGATGGATGGACTGTGTGAAAGATGATATGCTTAGGAAAGGAGTGAATGCGGAGATGACAACAAATAGAGAGGAATGGAAGAGGAAGACATGTTGCGCCGACCCCAAATAAAAATGGGAAAAGGGTAGGGAGATGATGATGACTTATAAAATTCTTCTTTTTTTGTAGTCCTGAAAAATTGCACGAAACTTTCACAAAGACTATATACAAAATAAATATATACGACACAGACGGCATAATTATGTATGTAACATATTTTTTGTATCCATTTACGTTTCTCATATTTTATGATAATTGGCAACAAACGTACTAATGAAAAATTATAAACATGTGTTGGTATAAACACGTTTCTATTAACAAGTCGTATGCAGTTCCCAGTCCGTATAGATACAGATGACCTAACAAGCTCTGAACGTCTTAGGAGTATTTCGAAACGAGTTTCTTCATTGGTCTGTACCAGCATACATGATAGGTATTTCGTTGCCCGCATCATTATCCTCATTGTATTTGTACTCATTAATTATTTTATCGACCTTTGTATAATTTTTTTTCGATTACGTAACAATGTTTTGGACGTTTTTGAGCATTTTTTTGTACATATTATAGGCTGCTTGCTCTGACCATAAACCAGGATGGTAAACGCACTAAACCAAGAGACACTACTGGTTCTCAATTGATACTGCCGGAACACGCCTATTGGTATTTGGCGTTAGGTTTTCAAATTTGAGGGTGGTAGTTATTAAGGCGGACATTATTAAAAAATCGCTATACAATCACGCATAACATAATATTGATTGCATAATTAAATTTGAAAAATATTGTGTGATCATCTTTTGGTAATAAAATCATCCGACATGTCAATAAACCTACTTATATTTAAACTCTCTGAAAAGTTTTTACAAAGACGCGAACATAATATCCCAAAAATGTCTCTGTTACATCATATGTGCTTTAAAACTACGTTTTAAATAGATTAATACACGGATAAAGCTTGACAACTCTACGAATATTCATTAAACAAAAACATAAATAAAGATATAAGTAAGTTATGCATTGGCTGTACAGTTTTAAATATTTATTAGTTCCCATTAAAACAAGTGCGAACTAGATGAAATGAATATCAGAGTTCGATACATTAATTACATTTTAGACTATTAAAAAAAAACTATCAACTTTAGTAATTATATAGTACCAAGAAAATAAAAAGTTAACTCAAGTTATACGAGAGATATATTTTTATCTTATCACCCCATAACAAGAAATAACTGGATAAGATGAACGTCTCAAATCAAAACCAGTTATTTGACCCGCGCTGCATCGTGCGCAAATTTATTATTATCGGTTTTTTCACGTAACCCTGAACCGAGTCAATTAATAATAAGATGACGAAATATTGTACTTACGTTAATGAATAATAATATTAGGTCCACACTGTTATATGTTGATGTTAAAAAATAACGAGCACGCATTTTATTTACAACATGGCGCAGTCGGTAGGATCAAAACAAAAAACAATTAAAACAACTTGTTTGCAAAGCGCCCGTGTTAGCGTTATATTCGACATATGAACCTCTTCTATTGTCAGTGGATGCCAGCGCAAGTGTTTTAGGTGCAGTTATACTGCAGAACGGGAGGCCGGTTGAATTCGCATCTTCAACTTTGAGAAACGCCCAGTGTCGTTATGCACAAATTGAAAAGGAACTTCTTACAATAGTTTTTACTTTAGAAAGATTTCATCAATGCGTGTTCGGTAGGCAAGGTAACAGTGGAAACCGATCACAAATTATTAGAAGTGTTATTTAAAAAACCTTTGACTCTATACCCATGCGTTTACAACCCATGATGTTACGTATTCAATGCTATGATTTTGAAGTTGTCTATAAACCCGGGAAATATATGTATATAGCGGATGTATTATCATGAGCACCCTTGCCCGAATTAATGAAAAATAGTATATCAGAGCAGGTCGAGGAGCGATCTTTTAGAGGAGCGATTTATTAGAAAATACAACATTCAGCGACGCTAAGAAAGAATTGGTTAGAGAATCGACGAAAAAAGATATAGAATGTCAATTGATAATAAATAATAAATTAAAAGGTTGGCCGAACAATAAATATGAAGCGGATGAGCGCCTGCGACCTTTATGGCCATATAAAGATAGCTTTGAATATGTGAAAGGCATTATATTTAAAAATAAATTAGTTTTTATACCACGTGAACTCCACGCTGAGATGTTAAAACGTTTGCATGAAGAACACTTAGGGATAGATAGATGCAAGCGTCGTGCCCGGGATTTAATGTTCTGGCCAGGGATGTCTCGGGATCCCCGTGTCGCCCCCATCCCAAATGCAGCGGACGGCCCCGGGGGGTTTTAGTGGGTATTTCCGGGCGACTCTCGCCCGGGTGAGTCCCACACTGCACGGAGCTCGTCACTCCGTGCCCCTTATCTAGTGTACTGGAGGACTTTGATCCCCTAAGTACAATAGATAAGGGTAGTGCGTAAATGCATTTCCCCCCGTCAAAAAAAAAAAAAAAGGGAACCTAAGGATGTCTCGGGACAATGAAGCGACCGTTCGCCGACGTAGTCCATGCGCGCACCGAGCATCACGCCCTGTACGCGAACCACTTTTACCTCATCATATTCCCGATTTGCCCTGGACAAAAGTAGGTTCGGATATTTTTCAGTATCGAAATAATTATTTTCTGATCCTTGTTGATGATTTTACTAATTTTGTAGAATTTAATAAACTACCAAGTATATATTCGAAAAAGGTGGTGACTGCAATGAAATCACAGTTCAGTAGACACGGAATTCCTAAGGAGTTAATTGGTTACTGATAACGGACCTGCTTACTCATCGCGAGAGTTTGCCAATTTCTGTAGAGAATGGGGTTTCATTCGATTACTTCCTCTTCCAATTATCCACAATCAAATGGACGTAGTGAAAGAAGTGTTCAAACTATAAAAAATATGTTAATTAAGTCTATTAATGCAGGTACGGATTTTTATATGGGTTTGTTAAATTTTAGAACCACACCGCGAGATAATATAAGTTCACCGTCAGAGCTGTTGATGAGCCGGCGACTAAATACTAGTTTACCGGTACATGATAATACAATACTAGACAATACTAGAGATTATGAAAATATATTATATAAACAGTTAAGTAATAAACAATACTACGACATACTACGGGTGACTCTGCGATAATGATAAACGGCCCTAATATAAAGTATGTAAAAATTTAATCGCGTGCGTCGCAACCGAGGTTATATTTTGTTACCGATACTTTGGGGAGGCGATATAGACGTAACAGACGTCATCTTGTCAAAACGAAGTCATTAGCGAGTAAGACTGTCGATATAGGTTCAGAGAGTCTTCGTGAAATTGAATGCGGTGACGAGGGTACTCCGTCTCGCGGGCGACGCGAGGTGCCGGACACTCGCGAGGTTGGATCATCACCAATATGCACACCTAACTTACCTTATGATAGTGAACTCGTACAGAGATTAACTGCTGTTAGGGCTCGTGACAATATCAAAAAATGTTTTGGAAAATGATGCTTTCATATTACATTATTATAATTTAACTATATCCTACATATAAATGCCATACTCTGTATAGGTTTGTTACTATATTACTACTTATTAATTTTTTTAATTATCTTGTGTTTCTATATATATTATGTTGTATTTCTTTTTTCAAAGGGGGAAGATGTTATATGTTGAGAGTAAAAAATAAAAAAGTGAGTCTTGTACGAACACGCATTTTATTTACAATCCTCACATATGAAATTAGTGTTTTATATGGGAAAAGTTAAACGAAAAAAAAAAACATTTACGACATTCTATATATTTAATCAATCGAAGTATGCACCATTATTAACTATGCACTTCCACCATTTTATAAATAATTAATTGATTCCATCTTTAAAAAGATTGTGTGAGCGGGAATCAATAAAATCTTTGAACACAGGTTGGATTGTCTCATCAGAATTTAAGTATTTTCCTTGCAAGAAATTGTCTAAATTCCGAATAAAAGTGGTAATCTCCAATAGATAGATCCAACCGCAGTTTTTTTTTTAATTTAGCGACCGCCTATCGTAAAGTATGAGGTCTAGCGTTGTCTTGAATCAGTAGTGGGCTAGAGAGATTGATCAATCTCGGTCGTTTATGATTTTTCCATTATGATTTGCAATTGTTAATAAAACAGATCTGGCGTAATGGTCTGCCCAAAGTTTAGGAAGCTGTTATGTATGTCACCAGCTGCAGTGGTCCACGAAACACTCACCAGTACCATTTTCTGAAAGTTTTTAGTGGCATCTTAGGCTGTCATATTGTGTGCTTTTATTTGTATTACATCCATATATGGATAGCATTGGTGGCATTTTGTGTTATATACTTTAGGTGTAATGTTTAAGTCAAATGTATTAAATTCTAAGCATGAGCCTTTAATTCTAAGGAACCAAAAACAGTCAGGGAAGTTCTAGTAAGATGACTATCTTTTTACTAGAACCTTGAAATGTAATTGAAAAAATTATATATCCACATATATGACATTGAAAAATTACGCAGAATCTTCTCGTCCGAAATACCGCCGTGCATAAAGACAAAAGTTATCGATCAAGTGTATGTTGCCAGTGATGATATACGGTCTTGAGATTTGGCAACATAAGACGGTTACTCAAATACTATACTCGGAATTTTAAATCAAGTTGCAGACATTATTTAAAGTATTGCCGAATTTCGGAGCTTACCGCGCCATTTGGACATTGATTTGTTTTGCACTAGAACATTTGAAATAAAAAATATGCTTAATAAGGTATATTAATGATCGCAAAGAGTGTAAGACTCGAAATAATTTATTAATTTATGTAATACATTATTTTGCAATTTCTTATTCTAAATATTAACATGTACTTATATTTCACGACCAAACATAAACTCTTCTTTAGTTTTATTGTACCATTCTCTTTCATTTTTGTCACTGCTGTATTATTATTTTTTTTACTATCTCCCCATGTATTTTTTTTCCAAGATATAGGCTCAATGCTTTGAATCTTGCCTGATGTTAAGTGAAGATGGTAAACACATTAAGGCTAGAGGTACTAGTTCTCAAGTAATCCTGTCGGAACACACCTATTTGTATTTGGCGACAGGTTTTCAAACTTGAGAGTGGTAGCTGCCCAGGCGGGCATTATTAGAAAATAACCCTATCAACATGCTATGGTTTCCTAATCTTGGTGTTCATTCATCTGTGGAAGTTTTTATTAGCAATAGTCAACAATTATATATTTATGATTACATCGTTGCCGATCCGACGGCTGATTGTCATATCCACGCGACATACCGTATTTGTCAATTATAATTTTTTATCATATCACTTATTCTGTTTTGTTAAGTTTTTTAAAATTCGATTTCATTAATTGTAACTTGAATATATATTACCAGAATGTACGCGGTCTTCGGACTAAGTCTGAAAGTTTTCGTCGTCAAGTTCTTTTAAATTCATACGACATAATTATTCTCACTGAAACATGGCTTTCAGATGGTATTTATAGCTCAGAGTTCTTTGACAACCGGTACACGGTGTGGCGACGTGACCGTAACTATTTATTAACGGGTCAGTCCCGAGGTGGCGGAGTTTTAATCGCGACGCGAAGTTCAATACCTGTTTACCTGGAATCTTGTCAGCAATCAACTGCAGAAGACCTGTGGATTAACGTTCGGTTAAAGTTGCCTAACTCAAGAAACATGACCAACTTACATATTTGTGCCATATACCTTTGCACTCAAAATTTAGGCCTCTCTTTCTCATCTCAACTATCTAATTTCCTTTCTAAATTAAATAATACGGTAATTGACAACCCTCTGGACAGTTTTCTAATAGTCGGTGATTTTAACATGAGTGGTATAATTTGGATGCCTATTGATACCAATAAGTCATATTTTGCACCGACCAATATTGGCTCACCTGATGAGACTCTTTTTATTGATGAAATAAATACTGTAAACCTTCTTCAATTCAATGGAATTGCCAATAAATATGGGAAACTACTTGATCTAGTTCTTTCTAACCAGTCCGTGAATGTAGCGGAATGTCTCGATCCGCTTATACCTTTAGATGTATATCATCCAGCCCTTTTGATTGGTGTAAAAGGCGCTGAACTAACTAGTCTCGAGCCCTCATTCTGTACTACATTCAACTTTAAACAAGGTGACTTCTTGTCTGTTAACAAAGAACTAGAATCAATCGACTGGGAATCATTATTTTTTAATAAAACCATAGAGGAATGTACTGACTCATTTTATAAAATTATATTCGACCTTCATACTAAATATATTCCAATCAAAAGACCAATTAATAACTCTTTTCCCGCTTGGTACAGTCGACCTCTCATAAAAGCTGTTAGAGAGAAGTATAAATACTTTCATAAATTCAAAACCTACGGGAACCGATCCGATCAATGTTCCTTTAAAATACTTAGAGATAGGGTAAAAATTCTCGAGGCGGATTGCTACTCTAAATATATAGCTCGAACTGAAAAATCTATTAGGCACAATCCAAAAAAATTTTGGTCTTTTGTTAAAAGTTGTTCAAATACAAAAAGTTTCCCTAGTACTTTAACATACTCAGGTGAAACTTTCGTTACTGGTGATTCAATCTGTAATGCCTTCTCGACTTATTTCCATTCTACTTTTCTAGATGCCAGAACTAATCCTATTTCGAATATTCAACCTTCCCTTGCTTACTCTTCTGATAGTGGAGAAGTGGCATC
This sequence comes from Samia ricini, assembly GCA_014132275.2. Taxonomy (NCBI): domain Eukaryota; kingdom Metazoa; phylum Arthropoda; class Insecta; order Lepidoptera; family Saturniidae; genus Samia; species Samia ricini. The sequence goes on from AP028168.1 coordinate 26,797,248, forward strand.
AATATCTACTATTTACATAAGTTCTAATGAAATTAAATCATTACTTCTGAAGTTAGATTGTACGAAGTCTGCAGGACCGGACAAATTATCACCTGTATTTCTAGTGAATTGTGCCGATCATATTGCTAAACCTATATCACTTTTATTTAAAATGTCACTTTCATCAGCTGAAGTCCCAAAGCTTTGGAAATCTGCATTTGTAACACCTGTATATAAGAAAGGCTCTAGAAATGCAATTGAAAACTATAGGCCTATATCCAAACTTTGTGTGATAGCTAAGTTATTTGAACGGATAATATACAATCAAGTTTACTCGGTTCTGAAATCTTCATTTAGTTCCTTCCAACACGGATTTTTTAAAAGGACGTTCTACCGTTACAAATCTCATCCTTCTTAATGACTTTGTCACGGAAGCTATGGATAAAGGTAGTCAGGTAGATGTAATCTACACTGATTACAGTAAAGCATTTGATCGTATTAATTATAATATTTTGATGCGTAAACTTTTCAATCTTGGAATTCATGGAGATCTTCTAAGATGGTTTATCTCATATATAGAAAATCGAAATCAAGCTGTAGTTTTAAATAATTATGTATCTACCTGGAAGTGCATCCCTAGCGGTGTGCCTCAGGGCTCCCTGATCGGACCATTGCTATTTATTTTATATATTAATGACATTAGTGCTTGCCTGCAAACATCACAGATGTTATCCTTTGCAGATGATATGAAAATTTACTCAAAGATCAACTCAATTGAAGATATGGTTGCATTGCAATCCGATTTGAATCGTCTGATTACTTATTGTAGTTTAAACCAACTGGATCTTAATCCATTCAAATGTGCTGTGATGACATTTTCACGTAAACCCGGTCCTATCCCTACTCAGTATACAATAAGAGGTGAAGTGCTTCCAAAGCATGATGTGATCCGTGATTTGGGAGTATTTCACGATTCGAAATTAATTTTTGATAGGCACATTGAACATATCGTTGCAAAGGCTTCCAAAGCATTAGGTTTTATAATGCGTCTATGTAGTTCCTTTAAAGAGCCAAAGACTTTTAAAATACTTTATTGTACGTTTGTTAGAAGCCATCTTGAATATGCCTCGCAGGTGTGGAATCCCCAATACAATAAATACATAGATCGTATTGAAAGTTTGCAAAGGAAATTTATTAAATACATGTGCTATTGCACTGGAGTTCCATATGACTCTAGTAATTACTTAGATTTATGTAAAAACTTTCACCTTCTTCCACTTGTTTGTCGACGAGAAATTGCGGACTGTACTTTACTTTTTAAAATCTTCTCTGATAGTATTGACTGCCCAGACCTTCTATCCAAATTCTCTTTAAACTGTCCCGGAAAAATCGTTAGGTTCAACCCTCCAATTTTTGTTCCCAGTTCTTACACCAACTATCGCCAAAATACTTTTATAGTGCGAGCAGGTAGAAACTTTAACCAAATCTGTAAGCTACATGACTTTGATATATTCTCCACTAATTTAGTATCTGCAAGAAGACAGCTGAGCTTGGACTTTTTTTGTTAATCATGTCACCTTACAATATCTATTATTTAATGTTTAATATTATTTTCTCTTGTTAAATTTAGGATAAAATAAGTTAGATATAACGTTGTGACTTTATTTCACATGTGTATTTCCTAGAAATTTAATGTCTATTCGTGAAAATCTGTAATTGGCTAATCATTGTATATTCTTAGTGCTATATCGTTTTGTTGCTGTAGATTTTCCATGTAAATAAATAAATAAATAAATAAATTTTTATGCATTGTAATAAGTCTGTAAGCTTTTCCAAAACTAATAAAAATTAGGTAGCAAGAGACAGGCCACATAGTTCGTAGAACCGATACTCAATGATACTAACTGGTTCTCGAATAGCACCGCATACCAGAAGATGAAGCGTGATTTGGTCCTCAACAGGATGTACTGACAACCTAGTGATGGCAGTGGGAATTCACTGCATGCGGGTTCCCCAAGACTGGCCCTTGTAGAATTAGTTTGGGGAGACCTAAATCCACCAGTGAATGTATTTTGGCTGAGATGACGATTTCATTGGCAGAATCATGAATGTAATAATTCAAAAATCAAATCAAAATCAAAAAAATCTTTATTCAATTTAGGCCCTATGAACGTCTAAAACATTACCACCGGTTTGGAAAACAACCCAGTCGAAAAGAGACGTCAAGAAACTCGATCTGGTTTTTTTTTTAAATATATATAATTTTTTTTACATATAAAAAACTATGCAAATCATTGTCTTAACTAATGTTAGCGGAAGCACAGCGATGTGGGTTAATTTCAGACATCACTATCGTTCACGTAATGATCCACCCTGTAATAACCTTTTGAGATTAAAACTTGCTTGACATAATACTTGAACTTATTGTCAGGTAAATCGGTAATGTTACTTGGGATCTTATTGTAAATTAAATCATAACAATATGTAAGCATGATTTCATACATGATGCAATCTCGCGAATCACTTAAAAACAAGTATCTTAAATTTGCCCTCCCAATATGTGCTTCATAACTTATTGTATGTCCGTAAACATTTAGATATTCTTGACCTTGTAAACGACCAGCATAACTTTAATACAAGAAATAAACATAAATTAACAATACCAGGATTCACACTTAGTAAAGCTAATAAGAGTTTTCTTGGTAATAATAGTGTTAGATTTTACAATAAAGTCTCGAAGCACATTACAAATTTCCGGACAATAAGTTCAGACACCATGTCAAACAAGTTTTAATTTGCAAATGGTGGATCATTATGTGAACAGTGGTGATGTTTCTCTCTGGATCTACTAATAAACTTTGTAACTGTTAGTTGTAAAGTTGCAAAAAACATGCAGAAAAAACCCAGATCGAGTTTCTCGCCAATTCTTCTCAATGACTGGGCTGTTTTCCGAACCGGTGGTAGTGTTTTGATGTTCATAAGTGCCTTATCAGGTCTATTTTTTTTCGAGGGGAATGCATTTACGCTCTAGCTGTACAGCTTAACCCAAACGGACAAACCCCCGGAAAAGGCTGAATTGGGGGGGTATGTGACAATTTCTCTCACGGAATTGTGAGGGACTGTCACACACCTGAATTAGTGTGGGACTCGCGGCGAGAAGCACCATCAATACACCCACTAAACCCCCAGGTTCCTCCCGTTACCTTGAATGGGGCCATACGGCATGGCTTTCGCATTCTACCGCATTACCCCAGTGGAAAAAACGTGTTATCCTCTCTGGATTCAAACATCCGACCTTTCAGTCGTATCATAACTAACCACGCTCTCGCCTTATCAGGGCCTAAATTAAATCAAGTAATTTTGAAATTTTGAATTTCTCAATGGTGCTCATGTAAATTCGATATAAATATATAGGTAAGTATTACGAAAGGGTATATTACCGATTGCTTAGCAAACACCATTGAAATAGAAAGTGATATTACAATGGGAGGCGTTTACTCCGTCTGTCTCACGGTTTATTCCTTCCGCGAGTGCGACAAGGACGACCATAGCGATGTAGGTCACACGTGACAGTCATAAGTAGATAGGTACGTAGTTATAGTATTTCTCCGTAACTTCCTCGTTGGAACCTTAGTTCTTCGTTGATGGTGAATTCAACCTTTTGTAAGTATGAGGGAAGGTTAATTTTAACGTGAATTTACTATCGGTAAATGATGGGAGAGAATTAAACGAATCGTAACCGCAATTTAATCATACGTGCCCAAGTATAGACTTATTGTTTTTATTAGTTAATAATAATATAAGATTCACGTACACAATTCTTACGAAATTACATGTATAGAGTATTTTTCTTATTCATTCTTCTACGTTCGCAGCAAAATGGTGATTTTGTTCGAACTTTTCAGGGGTGTTTTGATTGATTGATTCAACCGAAAGACGTTCACTGCTGGACATAGGTCTCTCCCAAAAGGTAGGAATTCCCATAATCGGCACGCTTAGCAGGCGGGTTGGCGATCGCAATAGGTGTTTGTGGTACTCAGAGGATGCTGCTGTACATCCTCTGGTTTATTCCTCAGTCGCCTTTTATGTCACTCAGGGCACCACATAGCAAGGTCGGTTTGTACCGCAAAATTTACGTCTAATGTTGTTATTTCTATACTATGGTACTATAGTAAAATGCAACCACTAGTTACAAGATATCGACTCAAATACGGCAATTGTATAAATTTAATTAACAAAACCCACTGCATTAGAAGTTAAGATCTCGTCAAAAATTCTTTGTAAGGGCTTTTGCAAAAACAATCGGAAATTAATCGTAACCGTAAATCGTTTTATGTACCTATGTATAAAAAATAATTAGATCTCTCTTCCATCCCACCCCTAATAAATAAATAAAAGAAATCGAAACAATTAAAGTTATTTAAAAATTCCGAAAACGTATAGTAGATCTTCTAAAATGCAAGATTTTGTTTTCTTTCTAACTCTATATAAGCACTAGGACATTTTACGCGCAAAAAAATATTTGAACACAATATTTGTATTCGATCTGTCCTAATATAACAATGAACTAAATGGAAGTTTATCTGGGTGTGGTTCATCTGTAGGGAATTTAATTTTATCTCTCTTTGAATATCTTAGGATTAAAAAGTCATAAGCTTCAGCTAGGTAATAAATAGAGTAACTATGACTATGATACGTTGAAATGCCGATTCGTCAATATGTTAGTATTTGTGAAACAAGTAGCTAAGTGGTATCTATAAAATAAGAACGTTCGTCCTCGCATCTCGCTAATAACTTTTTTTTACGCGGTGTTTTGACCACAATCTCACCTGATCTTAAATGACTATTTTGTCCAGGATGATAAACGCACTAAGTCTAGATTGTACTGGTTCTCAAGTGATGCTGTCAAAACAAACCTACTGGTATTCGGCGACAGGTTTTGTAACTTAAGGGTTGTAAACTACCCAGGCGGGCATTATTAAAAAATATAATCTATGGTTTTCTTACGTTTTCCCTCACCGAAAGCTCAGGGTGATTTTAGAGATTTGAGAGGTGCACTGGTCGCACTACCAACGGTCCCATCATCGCTTATTCATCGCTTAGTTAAAGCGCTTAAAATACCATTTTCTACTGACGGTATTAGTAGTCTATCATTAGATGTACTCTGACTTTCGATAGTTTAACAGGAAATAGAGATATTAGGCGAATGTTAAACCAAGTCTGAAGTTTTGCAAACCCTGAGTTTTTTTTTCATGTATAATCAATGGGAATAGTACTTGGAACACTACAGTAAAATAAATGAACTTTGTAAATTTATAAATTCCATCTAATTTGTTTTCAAAACTTGAATTACAATACCTACCATCAAAAACGATAGACACTCTTGGCTTAAAAGTTAACATTTCTAAAACAGACACTTTTCCGTTAATCTCGCTCCGAGAGACGTTTTCACGATCTACGACCTACGTGATAGGATGACTAATCGTTCCGTTTGCAAATTAAATCATTGTATAATTAATCAAACAGCATAATAGTTTTGTGATTTAACTCACAGATTACTATTCAAACTTCAAAACAGGTACTGAGAAAGTTACTATGGAATAGGTACTTATTTTTGCGTTTACACTACATCAATTGTCTATGAACGGGAGTCTTAGCATTCTAACATTTTCTTATACTTTATGTATGTGGGTCTTGATATCCGTAGCTGCCTTTAACTAGTATCCAATATAAAGAATGGAAGTTCCACAGAATTTACGTTCAGAATATCAGCTTAAGCCGTTGTCCGTACCATTTTGGTGCCCTTCCGGTAGATACCACTCTTCCAGCTAAGCGCCCTAAACGCTCGCCCCAAAACTTCGGTGAAGCTCTCAAGGCCTATCTTGTCAACAGCATTGAGTCAATCCGAAAAAAAGTATGTTTATAAAAGCCAACATCTTTCTATCTCTCGGTCAGTAAGCTTGTAATTTATTGACTATTGAATCTTTAATAACTAATCTTGTATATAATTAGGAACACCGTGCAAGTGAAGCCATTTGAACATCTAGTATCTACATACAAATAGGCAAAGATGTAACAGTTCCTTGTTCTTCCTTTTTGTTTTTCCTCTGTTTGTCTACTGATTTCCTATTCCTTTCTTTATTTAGAAGCTATTTATGGAAACAGTATCATATTCAATTTTTCAAAAATGTTTCTAGAAATACAATAAGCCAACGAAGTAATTTGCCTAACATATAAAAAAAATATTCAGGAGTCATCCTCGTTGCAAATATTTTTACTAATACTTGATAAGTGCACACGGTAACAGGTTATGGTACCTTCATAAATAAGACCAATGGTTTGATTCAAGCTCAAAAATAATCTAAATTAGTAGTAATATCTTTTGACGAATATGCGGGCGGCAATTTGCCAAACTCTCTCAATTAATTAGATACTGTGTCGTGATAACTAATTCAGGGATAAAAATAAAATCTGGGAATATTATTTAAAAGTAATTAATTAATTTTATTTGATACTTCACTTCACGTGCATCTTAGCGTGTAAAGCAGGACTGATTAGATTGATAACACAGCACTCACACCGACTGTAGTAATAATCAACGTCGGCTATTATATCAGAATAAGTTAAATTATTGACTATTTTAGTTCCACCACGTTTCCGTTGGGTGCTCTGCGAATGTATTATGAACTGGCTGTGTGCCCGCGACTCCGCCCGCGTTATAATATATTCTTAATTGCGTAATATAGTCATTGTAATATAATATTTAGTTGGTCCATTGTATCGTATTGTGTTCACAATATCTTGAGTTTTCATTTTTTGACACGAAACCCTAATTATAGTATATTCATAAAATTTTAGTAGGTGCCAAGAGAGAGCAAATGTCTCTCACAAATTCAAGCACTTGCCAGTAAAACTGACCGTTAAATCGTTTTTTTTTTTACAATTTCTTGGGTTTTTTTTTCGGAATCGTGATTATTTTCCTATTTGTTTTTTTTTTACTAACAGATTGCAAAGATTACTCACAAATTCAAACACTTGATAAGAAATAGAAAAAAAAAACTGCGCATTCAATCGGATTTTAGTCACAAGTTCATGAGTTTTAATTATTTTTAAAAGTAAATTACGCAAAGTAACTTCTCCAGAAAAAGTCCCGTCTACATCGGCCCAGCCGTTTCGGAGATTAGCCAGAACAACAGACATACATTTTTTTTAAACTGTGTTTTAGTACGACTATATACGATATATTCGTATGTATTTTGTATAAAGTTATTGTTTAGATGTTACAAACAGACACTTCAATTTTATTTACATAGATATAGATGAAACAAATTCAACTTGAGCGATGATTTAAAACAAACCTTTTTTTTTTTTTTTTTTTTGACGAGGGGAAATGCATTTACGCACTACCCTTATCTATTGTATTTGGAAGATCAGAGTCCCCCAAATACAATAGATAAGGGGGCACGGAGTGATGAGCTCCGTGCCAGTGTGGGACTCGCCCGGGCGTGAAGCGCCCGGAAATACCCACTAAAACCCCCCGGAGCCGTCCGCCGCATTTGTGTTGAGGGCGATACGGGGTTGCTTTCGCATGTCGCCGCGTCGCCCCCTGCAGCGAACAATTTAAAAACAAACCTGGAAATACGAATAGAAAATTGGTTTTATAATAATATTAAAATAGGTTAGTAGATAAATGGATAGATAGATAGGATTAAAGTAATCCCTTAATCTTTATATTATGCTATAATATTATTTAAAAGGATAATAAATAACATTTCAGAAACACCTAATCTAGCCTAATCTCGGCTGGGTAAATCCTAACACTAAAACTTATGACTTTAATGGTAGACATTTCAAAGACAACCTATTTGCAAAACGCAAACGAATAAAACCAAATATAATTAAAAATCAAATCTAAACATTTTGAAATAATTGTTTTTTTTTTTTCGACAATATTAAAAAATTGTCACGGATCATTAATATAGTCAAATATTCGTGCGATTTTAGAATAATATTATTGTCCAACAAACATTTATACGTGTGTTTAAACAAAACTGAATAGAAAAAACTTGCCAAGGTTATGTTGGACATCTGCATATATGTACATAATTTGAGAACAATCATCACCACCACATACATATGCGTGTTATGGGGGAGATCCCTGCGCGAACAAGAAATGGATTCTAATACATTAACATCTCGTATATACGGAATATATTTTTAGTCAGACAAAATAGAAACGCAATCGATTTTATTTTTACAATGTTCTTTACAAAACTTTATCAGGTAATTTTTTATTGCACCAGCCGTGTGCCCGCGGCTCTGCCCGCGTTTCAAATAATCTTCAGTGTGTTTACTTTTTAATTAAATAATTATTGGAAAATAATGTTTTGATGGTATTGCTCATTGGACAGTATTTCGTTCACAGTTTCATGAGTTTTAATTTGATTCCGCGGGACCCTAATTATTTTTCAAAAATAAAAGTTACACGGAGCTATCTGTGAAAAAAGAACCCGTCAAAATCTGTCCAGCCATTCCAGAGATAAAGTGGAACAAACAGACAGACAAAGATTTAAAAAAAAATGTGCTTTTTGTATATACAGACATACGTATATACATTCGTACGTAATTATTAAAAAAAAGTTGTTAATTTGATATTAAAAATAGTCACTTCAATTTTATTTATTAGTATAAATTCTTTTGAAGTCGCTTTTGTTTTTAATTAAAAAATGCTTTGTTTTCAATTGGGTTCTTTCTACGAATATGCATACCTATAACGATTACATTATAGATTGTATGCTTCCACAGACTAATACCACCGTAGTTTACGATGTTGTGCGCCATAAAACACTAGAGTACTGACCCCCCCATATGCTAAAGCGAATGTAGGCGGCAAGCGAGGTGGGCAAATATTTCCCTCCCTTGTATTTTGGCTAATTCTTACGTATTACCAAAACGTATAAAGCCTCTGTTTTTTCTAATGCTTTTATGTTTTCAACGCCACTTTTTGTTTTTAATCTATACTAATAAAATAAATTGAAGCGTCTGTTTGTAATATCCAAATATATTTTTTTACTAAATACATATGAATACATACCTAAAATACAATTTTTGAAATTTTTGTCTTATTATTCAGGGTAATCTATGGAACGGCATGGATTATGACGGGACTTTTTTGGTAGATATTTGAAATTACTTCCCGTAACTTGTAATTACTATACTTAGGTAATTTTAATTTTAGAAAATAATTAGAGTCACGCGTAAAAAAACTCAAAAATCATAAAAATTTCAATGCTTGAATTTATGAGAAATATTTTTACGTCATCTTAGTACTAAAAAAATTAGGGTTCCGTATAAAAAAGTCGAAACGCAGTGAAGAATGTATGAAACGTGGACGCAGCCGCTGGCATACAGCTATTACAAAATAAATTTATTCAAATATTCCAGACGTGTTAAAAAAGATGAAAGAGACGGTCCCTTTGTCTCCGTTAGTTGGCTTATAATCTGAAAACCACTAAACTGGTTTACATGGAGCGATGATGGTTCGGTTGGCAGTGCGGTCGGATTCCCTGTCTATAGACGTCGTAGGTTCGTTTCAGCCAGTGCAGATCCAGTAAGTGGAGTGGTCTATAAAGCAAATGAACTCGACTTAATCTGGAACTACCGGACATTCGAAAACTCTATCATAGTGCGACACATTTCGGAATCAACAAGTCGCACGGTTAACAAAAGACTGACCTTTTTTTTTTTTGGCGGGGGAGAAAAAAATTTACGCACTACCCTTACCCATTGCATTAGTGAGACTGAAGTCCCCAATGCAATGAGTAAGGGGGCACGGAGTGACGAGTTCCGTGCCAGTGTGGGACACGCCCGGGCGTGAAGGGCCCGGAAATACCCGCTAAAACCCCCCGGGGCCGTCCGCTGCATTTGGGATGGGGGCGACACGGGGTGGCTTTCGCAGGCACCGCGTCGCCCAAGCACCGCGTCGCTAACAAAAGACTGACCTAACTGGCAATGGCAATATATTGTGTATTATATTATATTGAAAGGAAGATATTTTAATATTTATTACATTTAATAAAGTATTAAAAATTTTCTTTTCATAAGTCTGTTTCCGTTAAAAAAATGTTTTTACATAACAATATTTCCGATGACAAGTTTTAGTTTACGTCTGTATGTTATTTAATATGTATCTGAAGGTGTGTATGTCTTTTATGTTTTAAGTCTTTTTTTAGAATAAAATAATCAAGTTTTTTATTAAGATTTTTACACTAAACAGACTTAACTATTAAAGGGTCACTTTAAATAACAAACGGCAGAAGTTCACTCCGAAGGTGATTAAAGTCTATTGGCTCACTTCAGTGCAACATAAAAAGTCTAGTCAAAACTTCTAAAGTAAAAAAGACCAGCATAGGGATACCTCAGTATGGGAACACGATATTGACAGGAGTCTTAGATTAATCGAAGAGGGCGTTGAAACGATTCTGCCCGTTTAAATCTTTTGGACCTAAACCTGAATCGGTCAGCCTATTGTTAAGCATGCGAAGTGTACCCAGAGATACCTAGAGGCTTTAGCCGGGTTAGATGTAGCCCAGCATGATCTTTCATACCGATTGTCTGTAGATTCTCGTTTATCGGCTGTCGTCAACATTTTTTTATTGCATTTATTAAATACTAGCTTTTCCCGCGGCTCCGTTTGCGTATCATATTTTCTATTCCGCGCAATTATTCACTCCGTAATATAGTTTTTAAATAATTATTGTAAAAAGATGGACCCTATTTTTTGTACAGGCTTTAAATTATTTTTGAGTACTAACTAAGAAAGCAAAAATATTTCTCACCAATTCAAAACCTCTTGCCAGTATAACTGTGCAATGAATCAGAGTTCGTTTACAATTTTATGAGTATTAGTTTTTTACGCGGTTCCCTAGTTATTTTCCAGAAATAAAAGTACACCTTATAACGTAAAAATTCCATCAAGATCGTTTCCAGTCGTTCCGGAATTTAGCCGGAACAAACAGATAGATGAAAATAAAATAAAAAACTTTTTCTATTCATATGTATTAAAAACTATTGTTTTAATATTACAAACATATATTGTAATTGTATTTATTTCAGACTAGCTGTGTACCCGCGCCTATGCCAGCATTTCATATATTATTCACTGCGATATAATTTTTTTAAAAGGATACCCTAATTATTTTCGAAAAATAAAAGTACCTTATGTTACGGAAGCAACTTTAGCTATCTACAAAAAATCCCGTCAAAATCCGTCCAGTCGTTCTATAGATTACCAGGAACAAACAGACTGAGAGACAGACAATAATTTGAAACATTGCATTTTTGGTATAGGTATCATATATATGTATATTTACATTTATTGAGATAAACAATACTATTTTGACATTAGAAACAGTCTCCTCAATTATATTTAATAGTTATAGCTGGTGCCCGCGGCTCCGCCCGCGTTTCATATGTTCTGTGCATATGACGTTTCATTTATAGCTAATTTAAACAAACAAATGAATGATTAAAAGTAAGAGTATTTTGTTTTTATTAGCGGATAAAATGTATATAAGCGTAAATTGAAGTGGAAAATGTACAAAAGAGTAAATCGAAAAGAAATGAGAGAGGATCGGTGGAATCCAAAAAATACCTTTCTACGAAAAATACTGCGTTGGAAGGTATTAATCCTATCCCGATATGTTCAGTAGTTTTGAGGTGATGGTGCGTCAAAGGAACCCCATTTCCCTTTTATTTATTACAAGGATAATGCCTGTCTTTTGTTTTATGGGAGGAATGAAAATAATAAACAAACAAATTGAGAAAACATGACAAAGGGCTCATAGAATTTGAAAAAATATATAGCCTATAACCATCTACGAATAATTCCGCGTCGAATGGTTGCGGTTTCACGCTGATCGGTCGAGTAGTTTTCGAGTTTACCTCGGACAAAGAAAACAAACTTTGCTTATAAATATATAGAAGATATGAAGTGCCGTAACTTTTTGTGTTCGAACATAAAAAAAGTTCTCATAATTAATAATATGTTATCATTTTCTAAAATAAATTAAATAAAAAGCCTTTAATCTATAACTTATAACTTAAATGACACATTAAAAATACAGAGAATTTAAAGAAAAATTAAACTAATAGGTTATAGTCGCCTCCTCGGCGTAGGCCTCCCCCATTACCCACCATACTTCCCTGTTCCTTAAAATAGTGGGCCAGCCTGGGCCAGCGCGCTCTCTAAAGATGTCTTCCCATCTTCTAAACGGTCTACCTCTTTTCCTTTGGCTACTTCTAGGCAGCCACTCAGTACTTAGCTTTGTCCATCTATCGCATTTCATTCTAGATACGTGTCCAGCCCAGTTCCATTTCAATTTCCTTATCCTTTTTATTACGTTCGTTATTTTTGTCTTACTTTTAATAATTTTGTTACCAACTCTATCTTTTACCTATTTAAATAAGATGACGAATTTTTATTTACCGTTACGCAACTAAACTACTGAAGAATATCTGGAAGCAGTCACAAATGACGGACAACAGAATGTTCAAACTCTCTACACGCTACAAAATAGATTATTAACTAACTAGCTCAATATTATTTCATTCCTTGGGGCAAAAGATATTTAAAAGATATTTATTTGTCTATATTTAAACAAAAGCTTTATTACAACGAAAAATTTGTTAATTGAATTTCGTTAATGGCGAATGTGTAAAAAGGAGATAAACATCTGTTACCGCAATGATGGGGAGCGGGGCGCGGACGGAATCCAAGGACATTCATTACCCCGGTCACCCGCCCCCGCACCAGCAGCCCGTCGCTCACGCACGGATCAGCTGGTCCGTTAATTCATTAATTAGCATCGCTTGGAACGTCTTACGCCTTCTATTTTATATATGTCTTAAGTAATTACACCCCCTATTGATACAAAACCGCTTTTTACTACGTAGAGGAGCTATCGAAGCACATCATCGTACAACATCTAAAGGTCGAAAAAAAATCACCTCAGTCACACCTTTTTTAAATTGACATCACTTGTTAACCGACTTGTATGAAACTTTATTGCCTTTGGCTGGTTATGGTCTTTCTTATCTATCAAGTAAAATGTATTTCACCGAACTAATAGGGCGGACTGCCACGGTGTCGCAGTTGTATCATGGTACGACTGTCGTTCCAAGGACTTGGGTTCGATCCCCGGATCGGGTCAAGTGATATTAGGTTTTTCTACTCAGTATCAACCCGAAGTGTGTAATTCGTGCCCGATATGACAACAGGCTCGCCCCCTGTCATATCTGGGACGGAACTAAGCTCGGCGAAATGTGGGTGCTGTAGGAAATAATAGGCCTGAGCTTATGTTATGTTAATAAGTAAATTTTACTATTTTCATATATACTGTAAAGATATCAGACAAAGATTCCATTTAGACTCCTGTGAAATTGAATTTGTTTTGTTTTTATTTGTGCTAACAGTTCCCAGTTTTTCGAAATATACCATTTCAAGCTTAGTGTATCTGTAGTGCCGTGTCACATGATATAGTTTGTTTAATTTGCATAAGTCTTCTTCTTCATAGGATCCTCATGACTGAGGGTCGTGATCACCATAAATAGCACTCGACTGAAGTGCTCTCCACGCCGGCCGATCTTCTGCCTTCCGTATACAGCCCTGGAGTTTGACGCCAACGACCTCCTCAACCGCGTCCATCCAGCGTGTGAGTGGCACAACTAAAGTGTATTGAACATAATGACACCGAGCACGAATTTTTATATCTCCCAACAATTTAATGGACAATCTCCCTTGGAACGATTTAATAAATGACCGCCACTTCATTGGAGCGCTGTAGATTCGTGAAATAATAAGTAGTCGGGCTTATAAAACTAAAATTCAGTGCCGTATGATATTATATAGAAAAATTAACTATCTGAATGTTTTATGTAATCTGTGACACAACCGTAAGCAAAGACAATATAATAAATATGATACTTTATATTCTTTGTCACTTACAGAATCTTAATGCTACAGACGAATAAATCAACCTTGACCGTGTGTATACATTTATTTAATATGTATGTAAACCTACTGCATAATGTTTAGAAAAAAAAAAAAACACACATTTGCCTTATAAATGTTATCTATAGTAATAAATAAAATTGGAGTGTCTGTTTGTGATGTCAAAATATTTTTTTTTTAACTAAATAGATATGAATGTATATACGATACCAATACTAAAAATGTAATTTTTAAAATTTTCGTCTGTCTGTTTGTTACACGTAATCTTCGGAACGGCTGGACGGATATTGACGGGACTTTTTTTTGTGGATAGCTCAAGTTACTCCGGGTAACTGAGGGTACATTTAATTTTCGAAAATAAATAAGGTTCCGCGTAAAAAATTAAATCTCATAAAAATATGAATAAAAACCGATTTAATGCACAGTTTTACCGGAAAGTGCTTGAATTTATGAGAAATATTTTTTTTTAACTAGTACTAAAATAAATTAGGGTTGCGTATAAAAAACATTAAAATGCAATGAAGAATATATGAAACGCAGGCGCAGCCGCGGGGACACAGCTAGTACATAAATAAGTTTAGCGTTTATAAAAAAAACGTTAGCATTGTGAGTCGTGCAGATTAAAATATTTTTTATATAGGGTAATAGTATAATATGCTCGCCTGAGTATCAAACGACCTCAAGTTTGAAAATCTGTCACCAAGCACCAATAAAGCGTGTTCCGGCAGCATCACTTGAGAACCAGTACCTCTAGGCTTAGTGTGTTTACCATCCTGGACTACATCGTCACTTAAAATCAGGTGAGATTGTGGTCAAAGCACTGAGTCTATACAGTGTAAAAAATAGCTCTTACAATTGTAACGTTAGTAATATTTGGTATAATCTTACAAAATCTTCTTAAGTAATTCAAAGTAAGTAAGTTTAGTCGACACATTTAGTGAAGGCAAATAAAAAGTGACCTTAAAATATTTACAATATAAACGAAACGGAAAATAATCTACACTAATATAATAAAGAGAAAAGATTTTTATCAAATCAAAACAAAATGAAATAAAAAAATCTTTATTCAATTTAGGTCCTAAGAAAGCGCTTATGAACGTCTAAAACAATACCACCGGTTCGGAAAACAACCCAGCCGAGAAGAGCGCAGGCAAGAAACTCGATCTGGTTCTTTTTTTTATAAATATAATATATATCACTTTTTTTATGTAAAAAAAATTATACAAACATAGTCTTAACCAATGTTAGCGGAAGCACAGAGATGTGGGTCGCATATACATTTTTATATGTAACGAATAAACCTAAAAACTACCGGACCGATTTGGATGAAATTTGGTATGGAGATAGTTTGAAATCCACGAAGTGACGTAGGCTTAATTTTTATTCCGAAAATCCCACGGGAACGGGAACTACGCAGGTGAAACCGCAGAGAGCAGCTAGTATTATATAAATGGAAGAAAATGATGTACATAACAATACATAGTGCATCTAGTTCTTTTTAAAAAATAGCACCCTATTCAATAGGGGTGAATGAATTGGCAGTCACATTGTTAGGTCACAACTAATATACTCGAACATTAAAACAAATAATAAAAGTTATTAGTTACATTCTTACAAACATTAAGTGCAGACATTATTATAAATGGGTACAATTTAACTTAAACAATTTTTTATCTCTAACGATCGCTGTGACATGATATTACAAGATATTTGTTTCTGTTAAACTTAACCTTAACAATTACAAACTAGATGAAAGCTCAAAGTAGTTTTTGGAACACATATTTTCAATGTTTTTTGTTTTGTTCCACTGTTCTGCGTAATATAAATTGACCTAATATATATCTATAAAGTTTAAATCTATCTAGTGATAACTCTCTAATCATTTATAGTAGAAACCTTAGTACAAAATTTACCGAGAGATTCTTTTTTCGGTAAGTTTACAAATTCCGTATGCGAGACTTAACTTAATGTTTTTTACTCGAACATTGAGCGATTTTGTTTTAAATAGAAAAGGAAGTGTTTCGTACTAAATCACGGACACTTTCCTCTCCATACTTTTGTGCAATCAAACGTATTTATTTTCTAAACCAAGTTCAACTTTATTGTAATAAACGAAGAAAAGACACTTCATTTGTGACATAATTACCAAGCAACATCACGTAAAACGCGGCCAACATTACAAAATATAGAAATAAAAATAGATTCAGAAAGAAAAAAACAAAAAAAAAAAACGACCACTTAACAAACTAAGAACGCTTCAAGGTCATATATATATTTACCATTTTATGAAAACAGGTGATATCATATTTCGACACGGCGTGTTTGAAATACATATGTCCCTTATTCTCCATGTTTTTGCATTAAAACGATATCTACGTCTAAATTTATCCGCATGTTTCCTAAAATTATTTTCATTCAATACGGTATTTTTCCTCATACGACATACGACAAACATATTACTACGCCCAACGTCACCTCGAGACTGTAGCTTATTATAGTTTCCTAGGCACTAATCATAACTTTTCCACTTTTGCGCCGCGTCCCTTAGGCGTGTATCTATTGACACTTCGCCCTATATTTGTACCGATATACGAGGAGTGGAATGAAACAACTCACAATACTATTTTACTATAAAATAAATTTTATGTTACGATACATTTTTTACGGGAGTATAACCTTTTTTTTTTTTGACGGGGGGAAATGCATTTACGCACTGCCCTTACCTATTGCATTAGTGAGACCGAAGTCTCCCAATGCAATAGGTAAAGGGGCACGGAGGGACGAGGCCGTGCCAGTGTGGGACTCACCCGGGTGTGAAGCGCCCGGAAATACCCACTAAAACCCCCCGGGGCCGTCCGCCGCATTTGGGATGGGGGCGACGCGGGGTGGCTTTCGCAAGCACCGCGTCGCCCCTGCGGCGAACCCACCGGGCCTCGACCGTGCTATGGCCCAGTGGGGATGGGGGGGAATACTTCCCCACGGGAGTATAACCTCCCAGATTATAGATGCCAGAGGGGGATGCAGGACTCGCCCTGGGTGAAGCGCCTATAATACCCACTAAAACCCCACGGTACCAGTTACCACTTTGGAGGGCGAGACAAGATTGAACAAAATGCTGCACGTCGCCCTAGCGGCAGGTCGACCTACGATATTTTTAATACTTACAATTATGGTGTAAGGAAGAATAGAAGGTCAACTTTCTCGAGGCCAGTTGCCCACAAGACAGTCAGATCTACGAAATGTTCCTTTACTGATTGTACACGCAGTACCAGGATTAAAGAAACATGGAGAAACCTAGCAAAAGCCGCACCAGACGATTCATGACCACAACCAGTACCCCAAAAGTGTATGACTAAGAAGAAAAATATTTTTTAATATTGTAAGTTTACCTTTTGGCCATTATCTTACCTGACAGTTAAGTGACGATAGGGCCTTATATGGTAATAAGCTAAGGCTATGGAACTTGAAGACTGATCTGTAACTTGAAAGAGATACCCAACGAGATGGGTATTGGAAAATACTACGTTGCGGTTTCACTGGTTTCTTTATAGAAAGCCTTGGACTTACTGTAAAATTCGACCTCACATCAAATTGACTTATTCTTCATGCAGCCTGTCAATAAGCCACCATCGTTTCAGCCTATGTGCTGTATCATTCTATACGGATTGGTCATAGCACGCAAAGGTAACTTTAGTGACCTGTAAATAGTACAGTCTTATTCGAGGTAACTATGAAAGAAGATACTACGTGCCGTTGCGCATACTTACTCAGATCCCTTCTAAAAATTAGGTGGAATTTTTAGAAGGAATACCGAACTCTCTCTCTCTTGATCACAAGAAATCAGTTTTTTTTTTCTTGAACTCCCCGGTTTACAACAAGCATTTTTAAGTAAAACGTTCAATCAGTCTAAGCAGGGTGCATATGCGTAATTTTATGAAAATCTATTTCATGAAAACCTATGGAAATTATTTCATTCATTACTCAACAGTTATTTTTTTTATTTTCATATAATTTCGATTCTAGTATGGGTATGTGATGCGCAGGGAGAAAGAGGATGTTGAAAGAAAGGTCTTGGATATGAATGTGGACGGTTTCATGGGAAGGGAAAAACCAGAGAAAACATGGAAGGACTGTGTGAAAGATGATATGCTTAGGAAAGGAGTGAATGCGGAGATGACAAGAAATAGAGAGGAATGGAAGAGGAAGACATGTTGCACCGACCTCAAATGAAAATGCAAAAAGGTTAGGGAGATGATGATATAATTTCGATTCTATAGTAAATGATCGATTTTTTATCCCGTTTATTGTAAAACTGATTTTATGAGATCAAGAAAGCATACCAAACACTTACTTATAACTGACCCGAAAAGAGAAACAGTAAGCTTACTGAGATGAATCAATAATATATCTCTGTTCCTGAGGTTTGATATACGTGGTATTTTTAAAAGACGCTATTTTAAAAAATATTATAAAGCAGCATTTATAATGTTTTACAGCACAGCTGCTGTTTTTAAACGTCATGTTGCGTCGAAGACCTACTTACTGCCCTTTCCCAAGAATGTACTCTGTGTATGTGTAAACAGCCTATTAATGCTTAATAAATACTTTTACCTTGAACTACCTTTTTTTAAACTTACCTTCAAACACTTTCTAAAGCTGTTATAGTTAAGTGGCCAATTTTGGTGCTGCCTTTGTATAATAAAATAGTTTGTCATACAAAAAAGGATATTTTAAATATAAGCAATAATTGGTAACTTGGTAGAATACCATACTAAAAGTAAATTTTGTATTACAAAACACGCCACATTGCCTTATAAGTAAGAAATATAAGTTGTTCAGATTGTCCGCTTGAAAAAAGAGATTGGTAATTAATTTCAAACGCATATAAAATCATAATCTTTATTTATAAATAAAAAATAAGCATTATATTTTCATTTATCAATCATATTCAAGACAAGTATAAATAAATTTGTAAGGTAATTTAAGATAAAAGTCAACAATAATTATTGACTTTGAAAAAAAAAAAACAATAAACAACTGGTCGGTACGTCGGTTGACGTGAATGCGTATTTGCATTAACTACGGAAACTTATTTATCATTGGGTAGATGTAATAATTCATCCAGAAGTGTCTGAGTCGATGCTCGGCAGAGTTAAGAATACGCCTACCATTCGTCAATTTGTCAACGTAACTTCCTACATACAGTCTCTGCACATGAGTTAACGATGCAACATTGTCATGAAAGTTCTAGTTAAATTATTTTATTAACAATAATGATCATCTTCCTGGCTTTCACATAGTTTATAATTACTCCCACCTATTTTGTTACATATGTACTTTAGGTGTGCGTGAAAACGTGATACCTAACCTAAAAAAAATGAAGAAAAATGACAGTCTTTTGTTTTTATTGGTGGAAAAATGTATATAAGAGTAACTCGAAAAAAAATAAGAAAGATTCGATGGAATCCAAAAAATAAATATAACCTACAACCATCTTGAAAAATTCCGCGTCGAATGGTAGTAGTCACATCCCTATATGTTCGGCAGTCTTGATTGAGGTGATGGTGCGTGAACCCCATTTCCTTTAAATAAATATAGACTAGCTGGTGCCCGCTGCTCCGCCCAAGTTTCATATGTTCTTTAGGTGTGATTGAAAAAGTGCAAATAATCTATCCTAAAAAACAAGTGAATGAAGAAATAGTGTTTTGTTTTATTAGCGGAAAAAATGTACATAAGGGCAAAACGATGGGAAAAAAATGTACGTAAGAGTAAATTGAAAAAAAAAGTGAGAAAGGGTCCATGGATAGATTTGACGGATTTTCTTTGGCAGATATCTGAACTTACTTCGGCTACTTTTAAAATTAAAGCTCATGAAATAAAACCGATGCAATGCACAGTTTTACTGGCAGGTATTTGAACGTGTGAATAAAGAAATGTCTTTGGTCTCTGTTAGTACCAAAACAATTTTAAGAAATTAATTACAGTTCCGTGTAAAAATTTAAAACTCATGAGATTGTAAACGAAACACAATTCAATGGGCAGCAACGTGAAATCATTATTTTCCTATGATTATTTAAAAAGTATATTACGCAGTGACGAACATATGAAACATATGCGGTCTTATTACAAAAACAAAAATAAACTAGCATTAAACACTCTTTTTTAATAAAGTGTCTAAAATTTAAAATTGTATAAAAACATAATCTCTAAACAACCCTAAAACAGTATTTTGTGATTGAACTTTTTTTAAACATTTGTTCAACGGGAGTTTAACTTTTTTGTAATAGCTCCGATAATGTTTATTAACTACTGATGATCTTTAACAATCATCGGAGTCAGCGCAAGATATGTTCCTTTTCCATTAATCTCTATTTGAGAACATACATACATTCAATCTCTTTCTAAGCATGTCATCTGTCATACAGTTCATCCATCTTTTCTTTGGTCTTCCACTTCCTCTATATCCATCCACATACATATCCAATATCTTCTTTGCCCATACAGGCAAACAAACGCCTGGTCCTTACCTTCTCTGTCTTACTGATGAACTTTAATGTTATCAATAAAACATTTTGCAAATATTTCGTTTTTGTTTTCAAATTTTCATTAATATTTATAGTCAAATTTTAACCACCAGGCGAACAGTATTACTAAGGGTCTTGCAAGTATTACGCAAGCATCTATGAGGGAGGTGTTAAGAGCTTTGATCGAGATGCTCGGCCTCAGGGTGGCGGCCGATAAGACCGAGGCCCTGTGATTCCATCCTCTGGAGCGAGCATCTTGGTTGGAGGGCACCAGGTCAGGGTGGAGATAAGGATGAAATATTTGGGTCTCACCCTGGATGGTCGGTGGCGATCCGAGTCCCATTTTGAGGGGTTCGGACCGCGCATCGCCGGTGTAGTCGCAGCTCCGGGCTGACTCCTTCTAAACACGGGAGGGTCCGATCAGAGGTGTCTCCAGCTTTACGCAGGGATCGTGCGCAGTATTGCCGTCTACGGAGCACCGTTGTGAGCGGACGCCCTTAGCGCCTGTAATATCCGTGTACTACGCAACGCATGGTGGCGCTAAGGGCGATACGCGGATACTGCATGGTGTCTGCGGTAGCGGCCTGTGTGCTTGCGGGATCCTGCCGTGGGAGCTGTAAATGGTTGTACTCGCCGACGTGTATAGAATCGCGGTGGCGAGGGATGGTGGTGGGCTCCGCTCCAGGTTCGCAGAGGTTAAGGCAAAAAAGGAGGGGAGTCGCTTTTCGACGCTGGGAGGAGGACCTGGCGGATGTGCGCTACGGTAGCTATACCGTATTGGACTCAAGGTAAATGCATATCTCCAATTAAAAAAATTGTTAAGAGCTTTGCTTTAGCTGACAAGTTAAAACTTTGGTTACATAACTCTTGAACGTTCCGTTATTAGATAAACAAAATAAATAAAAAGATAATTCACGTCTATTTAAAAGTGAACGATCAAGATAATTTATGACATTGTATTAACAAATAAAAACAATAGAAACTATAAACACGATGGAAAGGTCCACAGAGAAAAATAAATGTAGGAAGACCAATGAAACGGTGGGCTGATGATAAAACACAGGTCGCGACTGGATAAGTTTAGATAAAAACAGGGATTTATGAAAAAAGATAGAGGAGGCCCTGTTGTCTATTTTTCAGATAAAATCAAGGGAAATTAATTTTTACAAGAATTAATTTAAGTAATTTTACTAACAATACTCAAAATGTTACTGGAAATATGAAATAAATGGCTTTTTTATTACTGTTATCAACAAACAACAAAATTTTAAAGTTAAACAAACTAAAACCAGAACGCTGTTCTGTTCAACACAAACGTATTTTATTTCAAAGACTAATATATAAATACAAATAAACGTTTAGTTAATTAATAATGCATTTGGAATGTTGTTATCTTAATTGCTCATTCGGCGATATAAACCACCCATTATTTAAAATAACATGTTCCACGTTGACTAGATGTCAGAAACATTTACTCTAATCGCAAATTTTACATTTAAACTTTCATTTAGATCTAAATACACTGTGAAGGGACCACGGGGTTTCTGTAGTGACCGCTGCAGACAATGGTACGACTCTCTGCCCAAACTCATATCATATATACGATTTCGTGTAATAAAATATTCCAAGCTTAACGTCTTCATTCGATTTAAATACGTAGGTATACGTACGTAAACTTTAGTTTTTCTGAGAATTCTTGGTCTAAATAGCATCATATGCAGATGCAGTCCAATGGAGAGGTCGTAGGAATCATAACCGCGCCCCGCTTCTCCAAATGGTAAACATCGAATGGACAAATCTCTTAAAAATAGAAAGTTTACGAAAACATTAAATAAACTACTATCTTCCTCCTTAAAACGTCTGGTGATTAGGACCGACGACCTGGTGAAAGTCACGAGAATTCGCTGGATGCGGGTGACGCAAGACCGGTCGTCGTGGAGATCTTTGGGGGACACCTACGTCCAACAGTGGACGCCTTTCGGTTGAATAGATCGATACTGTCAATAAATGAAAAAAGCCTGAACATATGCATGCAAAAAGGTCACTCGTCGGTCACATCAGGACCGATGGTAAGACTAAATAGAGTGTAATTTGCGCTGGACTATTGAGTCCTGATGTCACTGTATTATGAAGAATATTGATTTTGTTGATGAATCTATTAGACACCCAGTAATTTAATTTTTTTATGATTAAAATAAATTAATTTTGAAAGCTGTCGAAGAAGCTGTAGCTGATAATAAACCAAGAGTATTTAAAGAAAAGGAGATGGATTACTAAGCTCCACCTGAGTAATTAAAATACGATATGTAAATAAAAGTAGCGCTATATTACAATCGCAAGCAACGCCGCGATGCTATGAAACACAGTGATTAAATCCCTAAGTAAACAGTGCCTAAATTGAAAATTAATAAACGACAAAAGAACACTATCAAGAAATGAAAAGATTAATTGAGACGCTCGAAGTCAAATCACAGAGCTTTGAGAATTGTGCTGCCCGATAACTATTTTCAAAATAACAATCTTTGGTCGTACATTACATTTTAGATGTTCACGACATTCAACAACTTTCAGCTATAGTTTTATTAAAAATCTTATCTCTGCCAGCTTTATTATTTCATTCGATTAAACAACCTAATTTCATATCTTGGTATATCGTAACGTCAACATTTTAATTAGTTTTCGTTAACAATATCATCCGGTGTTAATTAATCAACATCATTTTTTGGCAGGTTAACGTGGACGGACACATCTAATTTGCGAACATGAACTGTATCATTAACGCATCGCTTCACTTCTCACCTCTTCTCACCCACATAGGACAAACGCTAAGACAACGACCTATTCGATCTTCGCTATTTTCGTCTCAAAGTCTACGTCAATCTTGCGCACGCCTTGTCATATCCCGTCGTATTGATCAGTAGATTGATACTACTCCGCAATAAACATTATTATTGTATCGAATCGCAACTTATTATGGAAATAAGTTATTATTTAGATCACAGCGGTGTAACTACCATCCGGCGTGTAAGAAAATCTATCGCTAAACACCATTCAATCGGTTTCAGTAGATGCACTTTAGAACCACTACCACACCCGCAAAGGAATGAGTATCCATTAGTCATTATAAATTTTTAATCTATACTAATTAATAAAATTGAAGAGACTGTTTTTGACGGTACTTTTTTCGCCAGATAGCTGAAGTTAAAATAATTAGGGCTCCGCGCAGTAAAATAAAACTGTGAATAAAATCCGATTCAATGCACAGTTTTACTGGCAGGTGCTTGAATTTGTGAGAAATATCTTTGCTTAATATTAGTAGTATAAAAGAAATTTGAAAAATAATTAGGGCTCCGTACAAAAATCTTTTTCTTGCCTATAACTCATGCAAAACAAAAAAAATCTTAATACTTTTCAAAACCCTTTTTACGTTTAGATCTTAACATTACACCCGTAGTATCATATAGAACTTGTTTTTCACACAGGATGCTGCAAACTAGATATATATTATCTGAAGGTTTCGCCTTGAAACGATTTCTCTGCAACAAACTTATTATGTTAACATGCAAATTCCTAAAGAGTTCTCTAAGGCAGGACTGAATGGAATTAGAAACTTACACAGATAGACATAATGTTTGCTTTTCTATCTACGGTATACGGAAACATAACCTCTATATTATCTACAGCTAAAGAAAGATATCTTATTAAGTCTTGTGTTCTAGATACTTCAGTATTTGAGTTAAACTTCATTTTATAAAATATATCAAATAAATTAGTTAAAAAAAGAAAGGTTATCAAAAAAGATCGGGAAAATTTAATGTTTGCATGACGCGTTCCGCTTTATTGGAACTTTCATTGGCAAAATAAATCAATTTTCATCTGTAGTAGTATAAGGGAGTCTAAACGGAAGTCAATTTAAGAAAGAATGTCGCTCGTAAACATTAATCAGGGGCCTATCAAATAACATTTGATTTATTGGTAACAGTTTGCAGCACATGGTTTCAAGTCACGAGTGTTCGAAATATCTTCAACTGTTCGTGTCCCACTTTGATCACATGAAAATAATATAACCTATGACAACTTTACCGAAAAATTGTCGAGCTAACCATTGATATTGAAGCGGACGATGACTTTTTTTTCAGTTGTCACTTATTCGATCGATTGCAAACACTGCCTAAAAAGTATAGCTCTGTTTTATTTCCTCAAAAACACCATCGATTGATTTGTATATACCTTCCATCCTACAAACATTCCACTGTTGGTCAGAAGTCTCTTTTATAGGGGAATCACATTTTTAATTACAAGGCCAATCAATTCATAAACTATTAGCGATATTAGTAGTAACGATGCACTTAGATACGAATCTAACCATTCTATATAAGTCTGAGTTTTCGGCGAAGAAATATATCGCCATAAAATAACGATTTGGAATTTTTATGACATATTTTTAATCTCCACCTTACGACAGTAGCCAGCATCCTTTAGATTTAGCATGATTAATAATTTGCGCTATACCGCTGTTGAGATTTTGGCCAAAGCGCTGGTGACCCTTACGTGTGTGAAAAATAGAACATCGAATCGAACTTTGTAAATATCGAATCGATATCACTAAAGTGCTTACCATTTGACCATGGAAACCATCTAGGAAGCAAAATGTGCTGGTTTAGATGAGTTAATCACAAAGTGAAAAATACATTATGTCGTGAATTTGTTACCTACGGTAAATATCAACTTGTTCATTGTTCATTGACATGTTTCACCGGCATCATCAACATGTTCATTCCTAAATTCACATTAAGCAAATTTTAACTATAATATTACAAGGTCACAATTTATCCTACAACACAATATCATGTGATCTCTAACTTTCCAAAACATCTTTTACACACTCAAATTATTATATTTTCCTCAATAAAACTTTATAGGATTTATACCAAACCGAATGATCATAAATAAACACATATAAATCATTCGGCGCGATAGTCCATTCATTAAAATTTTCGCAAGACACGCTGAAATAGTTCCCGCGGTATCGGCCCAGTCGGCGTGACACATCTGGCAACGTTTCAAATATGCGCCTGTAATGATAAACGTTTCAGGAGCTGATAATGATATATTTTGCACGATTCTCTTCTTATATTAACCCCTTGAGCACCTTCCCGGCGTTTACGCCAGCTTTCCATTGATTTTCTATTGTCTTTCTATTGTTTCATTTTTACGGGTACTCGACATATTAATAATTCTTTATTTTATAATATCGTGTTAATTCATTTAAACTAGTGTTTACATAGTAAAAATTCACATAGTAGAAATTCAACAATAATCATTAATGAAAATTTTAAGAATTTTTTTATTTTATCTTATTGATCATTTTAAAAATGATATTGATAGCAACGAATACCGAATGAGCGAGCGACGTACTTAAACCCATTTATTCTATGTTGGGACGTATTCGGTCGGAGGGAGTGTGGCCCGGCTGGGTTTTATTTATTTATTTACAAGAAAATTCACAGCTCGTATACAAAATACATCTAAACTAAACCGATAAATAAAATAAAGAGCCATAAATGAATTTATACTATTTAAAAAGTAATTATAAGACAATGTTTACACGCATGTGCGTGTGCGTGTGTATGTAATGTGCGTTTTTTTGTGTATGTGTAATTTTGTGTTAATTGTTTACAAAAGAGATTTTCATTTGATTTCTAAAACTGTTTTTAGATATATTTCTGTTATGAAGTTTCAAGTTAAATAGATCTATATCACTGAATTGTTTATTATAAGTACGCGGAATTCTGCTCGTCAAGTTATTGAACCCATAGTTTGTTCGATGCTTGGGAATACGAAATAGTTGTGAGTGTCCAGTATGTGTGCATGGCGCATGTAGTCGCAACATTTTGTTGATGAGTGTAGGAGGTGCAGTACTTCGGGTGTAGAGTCCATGTCCATAAGGCGGTGGACTGCACAGCGGAAAGGGCGAAGAGCACGTTCTGCGCAGATGCAGGAAGGGAGGCTTCCATATGGGTGGCATTTTCATTCTGTAGACTTCCCTTTAAGCCGATCACGCCGTTTATGGTGGCGAGAGTACTTTCAGCAACTAGGCTTTATTGAGATCAGGCGCAGACTTACCGCCTGCGTCTGCTTCTTACCAGGGCAACTCCTTACACATGCAGGGGCTTAGATCCATCCCGCTAGAATGAAACAGAGTGTAGCTTGCTATTCCGAATCATCCTGATCAAGCGGTTTGTCGGTAAAGTAGAAGATGGTTTTGGTTGGTTGTTGTGAGGTGGTTGGAGTTATCGCGTTTTCTGCGCGGTTGTTTGTACCGCCGTGTGAATGTGTGAGTAAATAAATTTATTCCCCACTAAAAAAAGAAAATAAAATCGTATTTCTCATTGTAGTGATTTAGCAGGCGGGAGAGGTAATCGGGATTGTTAAGCCCATAACGATCACAAATTACCCTACCATAGCGGTCGATAATATTCTACGGTATTTTAATAAATAGGAATGTCATATAACCCGAGCAAAAGAAACCTATTATTTGACGTTAAAAACTAAATAAATTAATAAAGGTTTGGTTTCTAATGGGATGATATGAAAGTATAATACGTTTAACAGTCACAAAATCGACAGGTTTGTATTTATATGAATTTGCTTATTTACTTTTTACATTTATTTATAGAAGAAGGATTTAGAGTCGCATCTAGACACGTGTTTTAGATGCAATATAAAAACCATTTCAGACTAACCGCAATTCAACGGTAATTTCAGCAGAATGTTAGCGTCAAAAAATCATTTTTATTAGGAGAATAATATTTTAATATGAATAAACGATAATAATATTTATTATAGCATGCTATCTATTGATATGAATTATCGAGTGGTTATAATTAAAATCAGGGAACGTGTAAGTGGCATTTTTGTTTGTCTTTTTGTATAGTGTTTTAACAATATTTAAAAATATCAATATTTTATTTATTGCTTTGGTTATTTCAATACAAAAAAGTTAAGATTTTTTTTTGTTTTCGATTACGAATAATGATGTATTTAATAAAACTGTTTAAAAAGTACTCTTTATTAATAGACGTTTATATATTTTTTGCAATAAAGAAACTTATTGTAGAGATAATACATTAATTTTTAAGGAGTTATTACATATTAATAATCATATAGTTTTTCTCCAATAACTCATTATACGTAAAACAAAAAAGGCAATAAAAATTATAATCACGCAATTTAAATAACATCCGGCTCCTAGATAGCACGTGAGCCGTTAATGTCCAGAATAACAAGGTCTGTTGGGTATTACAAAACAACGGACAAGAACGCAACATTACCAAAGTAAACGACGGGAAAGCCGTGTCATTATATACTGGATATTTATCTACATACGTTTTACCGGCTCATATAAGTGGTACCGAATGCACAAACATGTTAAGTTTGTGTATTCTAATTTCCTTCTGTGATTGTTTTATATGGAGTAAGCGGAGAGGCTTATTTATGGTTACTTTATACTGACATGGTAACTGATTGATTGCGCGGTATGGCTCCATGGCCAAGTCACAATAGGATCACAAAATCCACTCGCCTTGCTTCTGGAACGTCCAGCTTCCCTTTTGAGGTATTGAATGGATCGTGTCTCCTTCACAAGTGGCTTATAACAGCAGTTCCATGCACGGCGCACAAGACTTCCTAAAAGTGGCTTAGCGGTCGAACAGTCGGTGGCGTCGTGATTTGACGTACGTCAAATTCGAAAATTGGTGCGGGGAGAGCTAGTCAGTATAACTGACTGTTCCGTCCCTTCGGTGGCAGATTATACGCGATCAACCGCAAACCTCGCGAACATGGGATCCACTAAATACTAAACAGTAACATTATAAAGACTCAGACAGTATAGTTTTGAAAAGCAAACATACTAAGTGGAGCTACCGGATACCTATTGATGCTTGAAGATAGATTATCAAACTTGAGGTCATTAATTTCTAAATCCGTAAATGTTGTAGTCATTATCAACGATATAACAATAAAACCCAATAATATCATTGTCTTTTATAGACGTCGCAGTGAAGCGAGGATGGTGCTGTTGGTAGTGCGGCCGGATTCCGCTTTAATGGACGCGGATTCGAACCCACCCATCCAACTCTAAAATCAGCCGAAGCTTTCGGTTAAGTAAAACGTCGTAAGGAAAGTATAGGATTTTAGGGCACTTTCTAATAATGCCCGCCTGAGCAAAAACCACCTTCAAGTTTGAAAAGCTGTCGCCAAATACCAATAACTATGTTCTGGCAGCATCACTTAGAACCAGTACCTCTAAGTTAAGTGTGTTTACCATCCCGGACCACCTCATCAATTAACATCAGTTGAGATTGTGGTTAAAGCATTGATCCTATAAAACAATGTAAAAAAAGTAATGAATTGTTTTTAGATTCAAAATTAATTTTTTTTTCGACTTATAATATATAGCATATTTTAACCCCTTGAGCACTTACCTGGCATTTACGCCAGCTTTCCATTAATTTCCTATTGTCTTATTTTTATGGGTACTCGACACATTAAGTTGAAAAAATAATTTAATTTGAAACACCTAACAGGATGCACTGGTACAAATTTTACACTTTTCTAAGAATAATTAAGATGAATGAATCAGTTATCACATAATAAACTATATACAGACGGCAAATTAAACTGAATAACGATTAAAAAAAGCCATCAATGACGCAAATCCGGTAGAAAACAAATGACTAGATGTCGTCGGGTGAGAACTGACTGGAAAATAACAATGGAATATAAATTCAATGACATCTATGGTTTTTCTTAATTACTTTACTGGAAACCGGATCTAAGGTTTCTATTCTGAAATCACATGTTATATAATATTAGATATAAAGATATCATATCATTACAATAAACAATGATTTTTTTGTTTTGTTCAATTTTGAAAATCTGTCTCAATATGTATGTATATGGGTTTTGGCAACATTATAGCTTTGAGAACTCTGAACTTAGACCTAGAGTATTGTATGTACCATATTGGACCACATCATAACTTAACATCAGTTGATATTGTGAGGTATTGTAGTTCGCTATTTCACCTCTGCCTAACGCTTCGAGGATAACAGGCGTGAGCTTACGTTATGTTATGATATTGTGGTCAAAGAGCCGAGCCTACGCTTAATATTTATAAAAAAAGTTGTGCGCCTTTACCGCCCTTACTGCCATGTTAAGGTTTTATTAAAATTTCCTTTACCGAAAGCCATAACACATTATTAAATCCATCCATTCATTTAATCGTAAGACGTCCATTACTAGACATAGGTCTTTCCCAAAGGTCATCACAACGATCGTTCTTGCTCCACTTGCATCCAGCGTATTCACGCGATCTTCTCCAGGTAATCGATCCCCCTTGTAGGGGGCCTTCTCACATTGCATCTTCCAAAGTGTGGTAGCCATTCGAGAAACCGTTGACTTCATAGGTTCTGCTAGCAATGTCCTCAGCCCACTGCTACTTAAGTTTAGCAATTCTTCGGGCAATGTCGGTTACTTTCGGGCAGATCTCCGCATCCCTTATTCGATCACGCAGTGAAACTTGAAGTACTCCAACTCCCTTTTCCATTATTGACCAAGATAGGTGAATGCCAACCTACGTCCATCAAACTACCACTAAACTCAAAATTTCATTCTTTTATATAACCCTTGTGTAATTCGTAAAGGTTTCAAATAAATAAATTGAAATAAATCTTGACAAGGTTGTACCTTTTTCTACATTTTTTCCAATGACGCATCCATCTATAAGATTGTCAGCTAATTTTCTCTGATTATCAATCGATTAGTAAGAAGTTAAATGAACAAAAAAAACGTAATGGATATCTGATTGTTTGATTACAAACGGTACAAAAAAAAACTTTAAATAGATCTACGTAAATCCAATTAAATCTGAACTGGTTCTGGTTGGTTTTATTAAAAAAAACTCAAACACGACTTTTGAAGGCCAGTGAAGTAATCCAGTTTTTAATATATTTATTTTGCATCTAACGGCTCGCTGTAATTAAATCATAATATGTAATATATAATACTAGCTGTGCCTGCGGTTTCGTCCACATAACGTTTAGAGAATATGCAACCTATATCTTTCTTCAGTATCCAAAATATATCAAGTTTTGTGCGAAATCTTTTTTTTTTTTCTTCACACGTTATTACAGCTTTGACCACAATCTCACTGATGTTAATGACGAAGTGGTCCAGGATGGTAAACACACTAAGCTCAGAGGTACTGGTCCTCAAGTGATGCTGCCGAAACACTCCTATTGGTATTTGGCGACAGGTTTTCGAACTTAAGGGTGGTATCTACCCAGGCGGACATTATTAGAAAATCTCCTACTACCATGCAATGGTTTCCTCACGATATTTTCTCTAACCCAAAAGCTCAGGTTGATTTTTTAGAGTTATAGGTGGGTTTGAAACCGCATCCATTGACGCGGAATTCGGCCGCATTATCCACTGCGCCATAATCGCTTCATCATAATTTGCTTTGGGGCTTAGACGTGAAAAGGACAACCAGTTTAAGGTAGCTAATGTCCTAAACTTTTCATAGACTGAATAGATTTGAATGAAATAAAAATATGATTTTACTCAGAGTATGCTTTCATATTGTCAAACAAACAGACACACACGACAGATAGACATTTGTATAATTGATAAAAAAATGCATTAAAAGACTATTATTAGTCCTTTGAAAAAAAAAAATATCGTAAAAATCGTATATGTATACGTATACAGACACGTAATATTGAGAATTTTATTATACATATATATGGATAAATTCGTTTTCATATGACATTAGAATTTAAAAAAAGGTACGATCCGGCAGTTTAGATAAGTTTAAATTTTGAAACGACATGTTTAATTTTAATAACAACTAATACATAGTCACTTTTGCCACTTTTTCAAAGGCAAATGAAAGTCTCTTTAGGTCATGGTATCTTGTTTACGAAACAGTCACAAAAAGTATACTAGGTACCGATTTACCGGACAAATAACTCATTGATCATATAAACTTAGTTTCGAAATAACGGACGATTGTGAGAATTATGTCGATGTCTGGATTCCTTCTTTGTGCACCCACCATAATAAATCATATTTAAGGGGACATGGGGCGGCGACATATATGAAAAGTAAATATATCATAAATTAATTGCGATCGCGTTATAAGACACGAAAGGGACAACTACAGCTCTGGTTGATTTTACCGTATGCAAAATAGACGAAATCATCAGTTCGTAGTAACCCTGTTTCCTCCCCCAAAAACTGAACCAATTTTTCTTTTTCAGTTATAGAATGAGAAAGACTTTGGCTATACCTCTAAGTTTTGATTTTTTTTTTGTTTTTAGCTTAAAGTTTTCCATTTTCAAAGGTTCTTAGATTCTACAATAACTAATTTATGGAAAAAATCAAAACGTACGGGCATGGCGGTGGTGGATATATATTATTTGCTATAAAGCCATATACCATAAAGCTATTCAAGGAGGAAACAGGGGACTACGTTTGTATGGAATAACCGGCGCTGGCATATCCTCCTAATGAATATAATCAATAAACATAAAATAAAAAAATCTCGTTTTTTTACCATCTCTTATTCATAGGTATTTTCGAGAAGCATAACGTGAATTAAGTATTTTTTATTTTGATTTCAAATGCAACTAACTCATTTGATTTATTTACAAAAATATATAAATTTTTAATATATATAAAAAAGTTTTATTGAAAATGTCTTGTGAATTTAACGATACGCGTAATTTACTTTACACATTATTCAATAAGGTTTTTCTTGCGATTTCAAATAATCATTATAAAAACTCCTACAAGCTCTTACGATAGGAATAATAATTAATTTAATCTATAATTTTTTAAACCTAACTATTAACGACTATGACATTAATTTAAAAGGTGTTAATAGTAACATACATACCATATCCAACTATAGAGTTTGAACATAATCTCATTTGATTTAAAGTGACGAAGTAATACACTACCGTCAGGTCACTCCCGCTCGAACTGGAGAGCGACCTTTGGTTTTACTATTTGCGAAATCTACGAAGATGATCTAGTGAGTGTACTGTTTCAATAGGGCGAGACCACTCACCTTTACCACCGCTGCGAACTCGTTGATCTGCACCGACGTCTTTGTTATGGGCTGCGAACTTATATCACATATACTATGAAAGGAAGTTGTATGTCCAAATTATCCATACACGTGTCACTCCGATATAATCACTGCACACGATAGTCCACACGTCTGTACGCCGAGGTTTGTACGACGAGACTCTTCGGGTAGCGGGTGCGAGGTGCCGGTGGCGGCCACGACCAAAATGTCCTACTACCCTCTCTAGATTAATTCACGATGTCCAACCAAAAAAACTAAAACTACCTACCCGACCTACATGAGTAAATGCGCGGCTCCAACACTAAGTCTATAGGAACTGGGTCTTAAAAATACTGCTGAAACACACCTACAATAGCTAACCATCTTTCAATTTGAGAGTGATTGCTAGTCAGGCAGACTTTAGAAAATTTCATACTATTAGGCATCGTAAAAGGGTCACGGTTTTTATAAGATTCAAACCCATATCAGTGACCGCGATATCCGATCGTACTACTTCAGAACCTGGAAACACTCTAAATCTAGATTGCTCAGAGAAAAACTATAGCAAGATTAGTATAGAGCAGTCAGGCTTCCAATAATAAATGCAGAAGCATTCCGCTTACTGCATACGTGGCTACAGATTTTACGCACGGCAATAGTAGCTAACTAAACTTGTACGTATAAGTAGAAAGCCTTAAAAATTATATCGTGACATCTTCCCTCGTGATCCCTTCACCAAGAACCCAGGTTTATTTTAGTACCATCACTTTTGAGTAATAATCGAAATATATGATATTCGATTTTACAGTTTTACCAGAGTCATAGAAGTCAATCAATAAGAACGCATCTTTAGCAAAGTTGTAACATTACAACATTCGATGAAGCAATGATGCGGTTGGATTCCGCGTCAATGGACGTGGGTTTGAGCCCACCTATTCAACTTTAAAATCAGCCTGAGCTTTCGGAGAAGAAAAACATCGTGAGGAAACCATAGCATGGTGGTAAGGCATTTTCTAATAATGCCCGCCTGGGTAGCTACCACCCTTAAGTTTGAAAACCTGTCACCAGTGTGCCCCTTAATGTGTTTACCATCCTGGACAACATTGTCACTTAACGTCAAGTGAGATTATGGTCAAAGCACTGAATCTATACTATGTAAGAAAAACAGATTACTCAGAGAAAAACAGTAAAAAGATTAGTGTTAAGGCAGTCAACCTTCGAAGAATAAATGCCGAAACATTACTGCATGCGTGGTTATAGATTTTACGCACGGCATTAGTAACTAACCAAGCGTGTATCAGTAGAAACCATTAAAACTTACATCGTGATATGTCCCCTCACCAAAAACCCATGTTCTTTTTAGTTAGTACTTTGAATTTTACGCAATTATAAGCAATAATTAAGAAAATACATATATTCCATTTTATTGTATAGTGTTTTTGCCTGAATCCGAAAAGTCAATAAATAAAAACGCACCTGTAGCAAATTGTATTATAGCAGCATTCTCGAATATAAAAGTATTCTTTATTAATTTTAACTCCCATAATCAAGGATACGTCCACCCAAATATAGAGTTCAAAGGTGCGAAGAAATTGTCATAAATAAGAAACAGAATATCTTAAATGATTGTAATAATAATGAATAAATTACAAAATTTACAACTTTAGATGAGTCAACACTCACACAACAGGTGGTCTTACATTTGCCAAAGCCGCTGTGACATTGCAAAGTTCACGGTTAATTGTCGATGCCAAGTTTTATTCAAATACGAGCCGGTTTCACTGTATTCTGTCGTATCTCCTATAGTGACCTAGTCAAAATATTATTGAGGTGTCAGCTCATAACACTCTAGTTATATGTATTAATTAGCCGCTCTATTAGATACTTAGATATAGGTAAGATTTCTGTGCGTGACTGAGTAGCACATTTAGTGTTATTATCATTGTGGTAATAAACCTATGTTTACGCTGATATTTTTCTTTAAAGCAAGAGTGCTTAACTTTATTATCCCGAAGAATCCGACATTTTTACTTTTACACTTTTAGTAGGCCAAAGGGAAGTTTTAGACATCTTTGGCGGGCTACTGACGGTTACTATCTTAGTAACTTTTAAGACTAATGCAATAAAAAAGAGCATATTTTATACTATAAACTGCTATTTATTACAATGATTAAATAAAGAGCACCCTATGTTAAATTAACAATCAAAATTGGTGATCATTTAGAGCGTGGATCATTACGTGAGCGATAGTGATGCCTGGAAGTGACATCCCTCGCTGTGCTTCCGCTAAAACCGTTTATTGTTATTAGGAATTGTATAAGACTTAAAAAAAATATTTAAAATAAACCAGATCGAGTTTCATTTCGGCTATTCTCGACTGGGTTGTTTCTCGAACCGGTGGTAGCTTTTTGACATGCATAAGCGCCTTCTTAGACACTAAATTAAGTAAAGAATTTTTGATTTTAATTTGGTGCAGCTTAAATGAAAATTTAAATAAAAACGAAGGTATGTAAAAAATACATAAATAATGTAATTTCTTATATTGCTTCTAATTTAATAACTTCTTTTATGTTAGTCTTCAAATCAGATGTTTATAGTAACAATAAGTCACATATATCTGGATCAGTTAATGAAGTGCGGTAATTTTACGTATGTATGTCTTATAAAAAAGTTTTTCACAAACATAATAATATGTTGATCCTTGATGTCTTTATGACAGCTTTATGACAGGGGAATCTTATGTTGGTGTCCGCGTAGTGTTACGCACTTTCTACATGGCGGGAATATGCTGACTTTCCTATACGAGCCATTTAAAAATCGTACGTGGGTCTTAAGCCCCTCGGACATAAAATCAAAATCAAAATCAACATTTATTTATTCAATTTATGCCCTAAGAAGGCGCTTGTGAACGTCTAAAACACTACCACCGGTTCGGAAAAACAACCCAGTCGAGAAGAGCGCAGGCAAGAAACTCGATCTGGTTCTTTTTTTTTATAAATATAATATATATCATTTTATTTGTCATATAAAAAACTATACAAATCGTAGTTTTAATAATGTTAGCGGGTGCGCACAGAGATGTGGGTTAATTCCAGACATCACTATCGTTCACGTCATGATCCACCCTGTAATAACCTTTTGAGATTAAAACTTGCTTGACATAATACTTGAACTTATTGTCAGGTAAATCGGTAATTGAGCAACCTTGCTTTAAAGTAATAAGTTACAGTCTGAAGGAAAAAAAAAAAAACACTATTAGCAGACATTAGTTGCGGGACCCCTTTCGTTTTGGAGGCCCCAGTCCTACTTTTTTTCCGTGAGAGATCCGCTTATGTTCTAACTATTATATTTTTTTATAAATTATTTTTAATTATATACCCAAACCTTTTCCAAAAAAAACTACATTATTTATTATTCTCTTTTATAGTAAAACTGAAAATATAAAATTTTGAGAGAAATACATAATGCCGGTAATAAGAATCAAATTTTATATTTTCAATACCATAGTACTGTCATAAAATACAAAAAAAAAAAACTCACAGAATATTGTTTTTGCTAACGCTCGTTATTGAAACTACGGTACAACAGAAAAAAAATAGTACAAGTAACTACGTTTTATAAACTTAATAATGAAGCATGTAAAAATAAATGTATTCTTTTTTATCTCGTAATTTCAATGTAAGTAGGTATCGACGAGAGTAATGACCTTCAAATCGAAAACATCTTTAAAAAACCACATCCTGGAATAATAAATGATGATATCTATAATAACAGAATAATTATAGGACGGCCCTTTCACTGCCGGAACATATCAATGGTATACAAAAAAGGGTTGGTTTAATCGAACGTCGTCTTGATTAATAATAACCTTTTTCAAAATTATATAATAGGTCGGGGAAAAAGTAATTTCGCATATAGTATGTATAAACATGTAATAAAACCTCTTTGGCTGTACTATTTGTATCTGGCTGATTTGGATAACATTAAAAAAGGTTACATTAAAAAGTTACTAAAATGTCAACTATTTTTACTTGTTTTTTTCTTTCTGTAAAACTAAATTTGTACTATAAGCTAATGTACTTTAAAAATTCGATATATTTTAAAATTTTATTACAAAAAAAAAAGGGAAAAATGCAACGCAAACGGTGTAAAAAATGAAAAAGATCGCGGTCAAAGATGGGTCAGGCTTCACAGACTGTGGCAAAACGTGGGTTTACTCGAAATAAGGTGATGCTTTCTGTATGGTAGGATTGGAAGGGCATTGTTCATTATTAGCTTTTACCGCCGGGGAGCACTATTGATTGGGATTTGCCAACAACTAATGTAATTCATCAAAAAAGTTGAGAGGAAGCGGCCGAAATTGATCAATAGAAAGGGCGTGATCCTTCATTACGATAACGTTAGACCACACACATTTTTAGCCCTCAAGAAAAATAAGAGTTTGGCTGGGAGATGTTAATGCATCCGCCATATAGCCCTGACCTTGCACTTTCAGATTTCCACCTGTTAAGGTCTCTTCAAATTTTTTTAGGTAGTGTCAGGGTAACAGAGGAATGCCAAAAATACTTGTCGTGTTTTTTTGATCAGAAGTCTAAAATTTTTACAACAACGGGATCATGGCACTACTTACAAGATGGCAGAAAGTCATCGAACAAAATGGCACACATTTACTGTAACTAGTGCTCGCGTGTGATCGAAATTCTACAATAATTCATAAACACGCTAACAATTTTGTTTGGTTTTCATTGTCAATTGCTGAAATTAAAACCTTCTCAAATGTCAATATTCTGTCTACACGGTAAATAAATGTCAAGTTTGACATTGACATGTGATTGATAATGCATTTGGTATTCGTAAGGGATAATGATAGATGTGTGTCTGTGTCAAACTAATGGTAGTGTGTGAACTGTATTACTTTATTAATTTGATGTATTTATTATGCATAATTTAAAAATATATATTAGTATTCTGCACTCCGTGTCTATATAATCTATACGTGTGCGAAATTTCATACTCCTCTGTCCTCGCAATTTTCGTAAAAAAGGGTACAAAGTTTTTGCTTCACGTATTAATATTATGATGATGATTAAATGTAAATAAACTATGGGAAAACATGGTCTGACTTTTCATATAAAATGCGAAGAAACTTTTCTCAATATTTTAAGTGTGAAAAGTCACACAGTTGCTAGGAACGATATGAGTAAATTACATAAATAAAAATTACGGCGGCTTATAAGTTCAATATTGCTTTCTTCATAGAGTTGTATCGTCGTTAAAGGACGATAAATAATTTTAAAATCTTTAAAAATTGTCAATTGTGACGTCAACCGTGAAGCGACACGCGACATCGCTGGTTGAAGAGGATCCGCGTATTCAAACATACCATTAACTGGTTGTATTCGCATTAAAACTTACACAAATCTATACGAATTTATATTTTCATTTAAATGAAATTAACAAACAATCTGCAAAAAATTGTGTTTATTTACTAATAGACTAGCTGCTCCTGCGGTTCCGCTGGCGTATCATATTTTCTATTCCACACAATTATTCACAGTGTAATATATAAATAATCATTTATATATTATACAAATTCTTTTCTACATGACCTAAATTATTTTTGGTACTAACAGAAAGCAAAAATATTCCTCACAAATTCAAACACTTCCCAATAAAACTGAGCATTGAATCGGATTTTCTTCATAACTTTATGAGGTTTTTTTTTTTTACGCGGAACCCTAATTATTTTCCAAATATAATATTAGCCTCAGTTACGCCTTATAACTTTAGCTATCTGTTAGAAAAAGTCCCGTCAGAGTCGAACCAACCGTTCCGGAGATTAGCCGAAGCAAACGACATATAGGCCGTTATAGGAATCGTACATACATTCATGTGTATTTAGAAAAAAGTTGATATTTTGATATTACAAAGAGGCATTTCAGTTTTATCTATTTTTATATTGAATTATTTTAAAGTAACCAGCCTAATGAAATTATCATAAACAAACTTTGTTCATGATTCATCAATATTATACTTTTAGGTCATTCAAAAGACGTGACTTTCTCGGACGTGTATTGACAATTTTTGTTCCGTCTTTCTTAAATTAAGTAATTACTTCTCTTAGTAAATTTATACGCATATTAACTCCATTGTTTGGATATTCCGTGGATAAAATGAAGTGGCTTAATTGAGGAAAACATTATTCCGTATAATGTTCAAAGTATTTACAAATATTCGAACAAGATGCTAAGGGATAATCCATGACACATAATTGAGTTATGTGTGGTTCATGTGCGCCAATGTATTTCAGGTATAAAATATAATTTCAGATATTTACTGATGATTAAAGTAGTATGAAACGATGATGTGTGATCGGAAACCGTGTGGGTGGAATCACATAGTATTCTTCCGGTAGTCGAAATTAGACTATAATTAAGACCTTTATTGCAAAACTGTTTCGAATTTTTTTATTAACAGTACTAAACATCATCAATACCAACTAAAAAACAAAGAAGAATGCCTTACTTACTAAGGAAAAATGACACTGAACTGTTTAATTTTTAGCTATTTACAGGTGATCATTATATTATATAAAACTAAAAGGAAACTCTGATCTATCACCTCTATGAGACGGTTCATAAGGATCCGCTCATAGAGTTTTCCTAAGGTATTAAGAAGGCTGATGGGACGGTAACTATCGGGTTGCCTGGCGTCTTTGCCAGGTTTGTGTATCCCTATAACTATTGCTGCTTTCCAGGCGGCTGGAAAGTGGTTGTTCTTGATGGCCGCATTGAAGATGCAGACCAGCAACGCGACCAGAGGTGGAGGAAGAAGTTTCATGACTTCGAATTTAATTTCGGCATCGCTTGGCAGAAGTAATGCGAAGTACGAACTCGGGTACCATCGAGCGTTAGACAGTTGAGCTAGAGGTGCCGCCGAAACCCCAAGCATATATTCCATTTTTGATCTAGTGATTTTACTCGAACAGTCTCCAACTTTTGTTAAAACTTTACCAAACAGCTCTGGATCTCAGCTTCAGTCTCACCGACAAGGACAATATCGTCCACAAATAGCATACACCTGCATATCCGCTGTCAAGGTATCAATTATCAACAGGAAGAGGAATGTACTTTAATACCGACTCTTGGTGAAAGCCAGCAGTTAACCGGTCAGATGTACGCAGTTGTTCAAATATAGCACGTATTAACTGTAAATACTTCACAGGCATTCCTTTTCCTTTTAGAGCCCACCATAAAACCGCTCATTGTACCTTGTCGTATGTCTTTTTCAGGTCCACAATTACTACAAGTTCTTTTGTGTAGCCTATATTTTTTGCATAGCTGACAAAACATTCCATCTATGATATCTCGACCTGACATAAAACAAGTTAATTAAACAATAATTTAATGAAATATTAAATATAATACAAATTAAGGTGTAATTAAACAATCGCGGATGCGAACGTGACCGCCTGTAGAAGCTAGTGTGAAAAATTTCCCAACAAAGTATATACTACAGTAGTGAAATTATCCAGAATAAGAAGTGAAGAGGCCACAATACTTGAACGTATCGTGGCCGCGATACTGTCTTCAGTAATGGGGCTTTTATCGATTTAGTGATGTGCTAAATACTTCCATATAATTGTCGATGTTCATTAAGTTTTTGTTTTATATTGAATCGGTAAAAGTCACACGACGCTGAGTGAAAGCATTGGACTACGGTCGTCTTTCCGACCTATACTGAACACATGGACTACATCTCTGTAGGTTACTATTTAAGAAATTAAGAATTTATTGATTACTGCCGAAACACGATGCATTAAAACAAGTCATACCTAACGACTAATTTATTTATAATAAAATTAAAAACAAAAACAGCCAACAGCAATGAAAACTTGAAACTGTAAAAAACTGCTTTTTAATATTAGTTTATTCATAATTAAAACATGCGATAGCCTGCGTAAGTACCTACCTATAAATTTTATTATTTATCTCTAGCTACCAGCACTTAAACGTTATCTTATACTTGACATACTGTTGTATGTTCACGGCTGACGTCATAGCATTGGTAAAGTGAATCTATAGGTTTTTCCCCTAACGAGAATCGCACAACAATGCTAAAGCAGTTCTCATTTCAAAAAGCCTTTTATTTCTTTGGAATAATTTGTAATAAAGACTTTACCTAAATTTACACCAACTATTTATGGCGTTGTATCGTTATTTTTACAGATCACAACATAACATTTCAAAATTCAAACAAATTATAGGAATCCTCAAAGTAAGTTTGTTTCATAAAACACCTAACTAATTTCAGGTTTCTACCACGATATGCGCTAAAATCGCTTTGCTATAGCCCCACCATACACTTCGCACGAACCGACGCGAATACTGGATTTATGGTTATTGTACTTATCAATAACAAAAAAACATTGCTAATATTTTCATTTTCACCAAACTGAGATATGAGAGTAAAAATATAGGTATTTAAAAAATGTCTTTATTAATTTTATTATGTGAATAAAATAATACAATAGATACTGATTTATGCAGTCACTCGTATCCATTTTTTTAATATTCGTCCTCTATTGCCTACATCGAGCTATTCTCAGATGCCTGCCCTGGTTTCCAAAACCCTCAATTTTGAACCTAAATGCAAGCATGTCAAGAAGGTAATATCACTATGTCCATCTATTCATACATTCAACCGAAAGTCGTCCAATGCTGGACATAGGTCTCTCTCAAAGATGTCCACAACGACCGATCTTACGCCACTCGTATCCAGCGGATTCCCGCGACCATCACCAGATAATCTGTACGCTTTGTACGACCCACGCTGCATCTTCCAGTACGCGGCAGCCATTCGAGAACCCGTTGGTCCCACCGGGCATCGGTTCTACGAATAATGTGCCCTACCCACTGCCACTTAAGTTTAGCAATGTCGGCTACGATTCGATCACGCAGTGAAACTCCAAGCATAGTCCGCAAGCATAGTCCGCAAGCATAGTCCACATAATGTATATTACTATGCTTTATATGCTAATTATGCGATACAAACGATTAATCGATAATCAATTGATTATAAGTACACATACGTACATATGTAAACAGTATCACGGCTCTGTCCCATGTGAGTAGGCAGAGACTACGTCCTTCCACTCGCCACGGCCTTGACACACCACTTTCGCGTATTCTACTTTCATGAGCGCTTTAATACATGCTCATCGGTTATGGCTATTTTTCGCTTAGTCTTTCTAAGTAATGCTTTATTTTTTGGTTTTACTGTACACATATATATAAAACATGCGATAGACCCGCGTGTCATGTATATCCTAAATTATATATAGAATTTAAATGAAAATAAGGTTCTAGGTTATGTTATCCAAATGTTTATATGTGTGTATGGCTTTAACTATAATTCGGATCTAAAATAGTTTATAAATCTATGATTTAATCTGTCAAAATGGCTCTATACAAAACTTAAAGAATTCCTACTGCAAATAATTTAAAAAACCTGGCTAATTACTTATCGATATATAACGAAAATATGGTTAATAAATTATAATTTATCGATAAATCATTTTCATCGACAATTCGGAATCACTAAAGTTAATCTGACAGCGCACTCAGACACAAGATTGTACGCAAGGCTAAAAATCTTACGATTAAATATAATTTAATCCGTTAATGTTACTAAAGATTAATTATTTCGAGTGTTAATCCATATTAGTCATCGCTTTCTATTTTTATCAAAATTGAAAACCGTAAAAGAATAAACTTATTCTTCCTAATTAATGGTAATAAATAGGTATAATAAGTACACACAATACAATTATATAATAATGTTTACTTTATGTACAACACTTTAACAAAATGGCGACTATTTTACTCGAACTATCTAGAGAGTTTTAGTGACACATCAGAATTTATAACGAATTTGAACGAAGCTCTGACGTTTCTATCCATGACCTAATGATTTTTAAACATTGTTGAAAGTTGTAAGTTAAAGAGCACTCTCTATATATTTAATCCTATATATTCTGAACGTGATAACAAATATTAGTAAACAACAAGCGACTTCTTACCATAATTTCAATAATAAAGCCAAGTAAACAGCAAATTTAAACGTGAATTAAATCGTATACAGCATTGACACAATTCACTAATGGCAACGATGCTACTGCCCTGCTTATTGTTGTACTGGCGAAAGCAGAAAGGTTTAATAAAGATCTATGTACACAATAATATTCAACTATAATCCGTTCATAGTTATTTTACCTCTGTAGTCTGATTTTGGTATGTTGGCATTACTAGCTGTCAGGCAGTAAAATTGTTACGTCAATTGTTTTGGATTTTTACAGTACAATAAAATCGTAAACCTTGTCAAAGTTAATTCAAAATAAGGAGTGCTGAATATATTCTTCTAGCTGTACGTACAATCTGTGAAAGGGAAAGCTCCGTTAATTCCAATCAATAAGGTAGTTCAAAGATTTACCGCCATGACTTGTACGTATAATATTGTTGTCGGCGATTTAAAATTTTCTATATTTGATAGAAATAAATATCGAAAAAGTAATCACGATTTATTATAACATATTAATTCAAAAAGCTTTATTTAAATCACAATGCAATGCTATAAATTATATTAAGTATATCTATTTATAACATAGACATATTTATATAAAATTCTGGAAAAATGTCTGCAAAGAAGCAGAAGTTGCGGCTTCTGTGTACAAAACACGTATCTAAAAAA
The DNA here is from genome assembly GCA_014132275.2 of Samia ricini. NCBI lineage: Eukaryota > Metazoa > Arthropoda > Insecta > Lepidoptera > Saturniidae > Samia > Samia ricini. Next base: position 26,840,647 of record AP028168.1, read on the forward strand.
GGTAATTTTAATTTATGTGTGATCAGAAATAAAACACGAAATCTTTGTGGTTTTGATGTGTGTATAAAAATTTTAGCGAAAATCTATATTACAACTGATTTTGTGGATGATCAACGTACATACAGACCCACCAACATACCAAATTGGCCATTAGTTACATAGTTTTTTTATGCTGTGAAAGCTAAATATTCGTGTTTCGTGTAAAAAAAAATGAAATTGTGCACAAAAAACGATTCAACGAACAGCACTATCAAAACTTTATTTTCTTAAGATTATTTAAAATATAAATATATATTACTCAGTGAAGAATACCTGAAACGCGGGCGGAGCCGCGGGCACATAGCTAGTAACAAATAAAAACCACAACATGGCAAACTAAGATAACATCTAAAACTTCAAGTATGATGGTTTCAAACTTCTTAACATTGCCAAAAGTAAAAAAAAAACGGTTGTTTTTTTTAATAAAGGGTAAAAACTCATGATGATATAACTATATAAACTAGTGCTCGGGTTTGGCTTCGGCTCGGTGTTTGGTTTTCATTGTCAATCGCTTAAAGTAAAACCTTCTCAAAAGTCAATATTCTGTCTACACGGTAAATAAATGTCAAGTCTGACATTGACATGTGATTGATAATGCATTGGTAATCGTAAGGGCTGGTGATAGTTGTGTGTCTGTGTCAAACTAATGGTAGTCTGTGAATTTGTCTGTGTCTCTATAAGTACGTATACGAAATTTGATACACCTCCGTCCGCGCAATTTTCGCAATAAAGGGTGCAAAGTTTTGGTTCACGAATTGATATTAGGATTATGATGGTTAAACTTACTTATAATTATTATTATCTTTTAGTTCACCTAAAACAGTAGGCCTAGGCACCGTTACAAGATAAATCTTTAGGCATAGTTTACACGCGTATTAACGAGTCAGCCTGAACGCCTTTCAGAGTTAATTACAAAATTTACACACTGTGTGTAACGTAAATTATATTAAGAAAGTGAGTACCCATTTTAAATTTTAAATATCGAATCTTAAAAGTTTGTATTCAAACCAAAAATATCTGGTTTTTTTTTACTGATTTCTGACACTGACACTGACTTTAAAGAGAAAAAGATATGAAATTTGAGAAAAAACAGATTGAGATCGCATATTGTAACCGACCGTCTAACACTTTACAATATAAAAAGGATCTCAAGTAAAAACTCTTTCTTAAAACAAAAAGATGTCCGATCTTTTTACATAAAATGTTTGTGTTAGCGACAGTCTACACCCGCTGAATGTTGAAAAGGCCGTAGGTCTCGTGGTTAAATCGGAGGTTAAATTGGATACATGTGACTTCATAAATTTGTACTACACTAGCTGGATGCCCGTGGCTGCACCCGCGTTTCACATATTTTCACTCCGTAATATAGTTTTGATATAGTTTAGATGAGTGGAAGAGAGCGACCTTTCTTCCTATCACAGTGGTGGGAGTTTTTCTTCTGTTTTTCTTTTGCCTGTCACTGTCTCTCCCTTCTTCTTTCTTTTTATTAGGGACAGAGGTGGTGGTTAACACGTCATCGCTTGCCCCCCGGACGACCTTTTGAATCTTCTCAACTGAGAAGTGGGCGAAGAGGTGGGTGGGGAGAGAGCCTGTGGGTCAGACATCAACATTCCCCCCCCCCCCCCGGCCCTAACGGTCTAAAGTTTATGGACGTGGCCCTGTTGGGCCTGCCGCAGGAAGCGACGCGGAGTATGCTTCCGCTATCCCGTGTGTCGCCCCCACCCCAAATACGGCGGGCAGATCCTGGGGGTTTAGTGGGTATTTCCGACGCTTCTCGTCGGGTGAGTCCCACACTGTTGTGGAGACGTCCCTCCACACCCCCTTACCTATTGCATTGCGGGGACTTGATCCTCCTAATGCTATTGGCAAGGGTAGTGTGTAAATGCATTCCCCTCGTCTTAGACCTATGTCCAGTAGTGGGTGTCTTTCGGTTGAATGGATGGATAAATAGCATAATTATTCTCTTTCGGTACTTTACCAAAACATATAATTTCATATAAAGAACAGAAATGAGAGAAAAACCGCGAGACACACCTAGTTATTGAATATATCAATAATAATATCAAATCAGTAAAGTTAAAGGTTTTAATAACTTATAAAGACCCTCTTAAAACCTTGGACATATGATCAAACTATCGAAGTAAATATGTCAGCTGAATTTAACCCACTCGAGAGTCGAACGTAGCAAGAGCGTAATTGGGTTACCTACTTTGTTTGTGCCTAATTGTGCCTATGCGTTCATCTATATATTAATAAATAATCAGCACGTCTTTATGTTCATGATTGGAGTGTCGGTCGCGATATGGGTTTGTCGACTATTATATATTATGTAATTTTTATGGTATTATGCATGATATGATTTAGTTATACCTGTATACACAGGTGAGTTGAATTAAAATTAATGACACTTAGCGTGAATTCTGAGGTCTTCCAACAACTCCCTTAAAATAGCTGTAGCAAAAGGCCACTATTTCGTTACTACATTTAATGAAAAGTCTTCCTAATAGACGGCTGCATGGTGTAGCGCCTTTGCCTTTTCATTAATAAGAAATTGTAAAAATGTTTATGATTATTGAATATCAAATAAGTAAAGGGGTGCTTGGCGCGATTTTGGTCTGTTATGTTGTCGTACTTGTTTTTAATTCATCATTTTCCAGTATTTGACTGTATGTTATGTAATTTTGGTGCCATTTTACGTGATATAGTGTAGTTATGATACACAAGTGTAGGAACGTGAAAATAATGACATGGAGCGAGAATTCTGAAATGTCCCAATCATTCCCATTGTGGTTCTAACAGAATGCCACCATTTTGTTACCGCCATTCATATATTGATAGTGTTCCTAACGTCTGACTTGGCTACACGGTCTACTAGTACCTTTGCCATTTCCTTAAAAAGGAATAAATAGAACCAAAAAAAAGAATCAAATTGGTAAAAATATTGCAGTTGGATTTTGGTGGGATCTCAGTCTGACATGTAGCAGTTGTTTTCTTTAATTGATAATAATTAAAAAGTTTTGTATGCTATAGTTTGGTTATTGTGTACAAGTGAAGTTTATTATAGAAAATAACTCGTAACATTTATTCTGAGCTGCCGACAAAGCTCCATGGAAAGTTCGAGCAGAATGAGCCACCGTTTTGCTGGAGCTTGGTAACGCTGATACAAGATTGAAACCCACACGACACTGGCACAAAATGTGTGTACACAGATTGCCATTAACTAAGAAGAAGAAATATTGAAGTTGATTCAAAAATCCAGTCCAAAAATTCCGTTAACCTCTAAGAGATAAAACATTCTATTACTATATGTTATAAGTTACTTGTGTAAATTTGTAATGCCATGTGATGTCTTACGTTAGTGGTTAATAATAAATAAATAAATAACTTCACGTGAGATTGTGGTCAAAGCTTTGAGTTTTTAAAGTATAAAAAGGAACCATCGTGCCTTTTGACCCCTGTGAGATCACTTCCCACAGTGGTGCACTTGGCTTCAAATGCATTTCCGCCCTAAATACAGAACGATCTCGCTCCGTATAGTTAAATAGTGCGCTGCGTTTAATGTTTTCCGTTCGACATATGTTTTTATTTACTTACCCTGGATAGAATAAGATATCTATGTTTTTTGTATAGTATGTAATTTTATGGAAAGAACTCGCTGATGTTTTACTTGTTTTAAACATTTTTGCTTTTAAAATCAATTTTATTTTCGATACAGAATAATCCAGAGGAGATATCATCTGTAATGTTACTACATTGTTCTATAAAAGATCGCATAATTTTTTTAATTTATCGATATTTCATATTTTAAGTTATAGACTTTTGGGCTCTGAAGGGAAGGGAATAGTAAAAAAATGACTTAAATTTTTTTTTTTTTAATTATGAAGGTTCTACTGTAATATTTGAAGTACGTTTGTGACATTTGAAAATAGTTTTTGAATTTAATCTAGTCCCTCTTACCACGCATAAGTTAAATTATGATCCATCAAAATCTCTCTAATTCAAATCCTCGTTAAGAAAAAAACCTCGATACCTTAAATTATTTACTATTTCCACTGGTCTTTTATCGAGGTTCCATTGTACATATAACCCGGAATGAACTGTCGGTGAATATTTTTCCACCGTATTTTGTCATATATATAAATACTTCGTCTATATGTTTACATAAATGTGGGACTTATCCTGATTGTATTTCAAATTCATGATTCCCGTACACCAAATTTTATCCAAATAGTATGTCTTTTTAATTTTTAACAAATATATTGATAATTTTGATAACCCATCAACCGCTAATCAACATAAACTGCACGCACACATTTTATCAAAATCGGTCAACCAGTTATTGAGTAAAAGACAAACAGATTTTTTTCTTAGTTTAATTTTTTTCACGAATTCTAAAAATAATTTTATAAATCTCTATGGAGTATAGATTTCTCGTTGTCATATACTTCCTATGTACAAAGTTTGATCAACATCGGCTTAGCTGTTTTTGAGTTAAATTCGGACAAACACACAAAACGTGTATTAACGTCAGATTCGAGATTAGTTATGTTTAAAATAGACAATTATGTTTCAAAAATTTATAAAAAAAAAAAAATATAATTGTACAAACTAAACACCACTTTAATTATTAATATACATTGTAAAAATATTCTATAAACAAATATAAATAATACGGATTTGTAATCAGTCCAATACTGAGCGAACACCTTTGCGAAATAATCATATTTAATCACCGCCACATTTTTTTGAAATATAAAACCCTACGTATCGTGGAAATATCTACAATTTAACTAATTTCTTCGATAAACAATTGTTGTACAGATGATACAGCGGAATTTTGAATTTATATACATTTATCCAAATTTTCTTTATTTATAACACTAAAAAAAGGAGAAAATCGATTGATAAACATAGAAAAAAGAAGTCTTCAGAGGACGTTCGGTCGGAAAAGTAGGTATTTCAGAAATCTATTGCTATCGCGTCGCCCCAAAGAAAAAAATCTAAAACACGAAAGGGACAACTGCATCGCGGGCTGATTTTACCGTATGCAAAATAGACAAAAACATAACTTCGGAGTACCCTGTTTTCTCCTCCAAAACTGAACCTATTTTAATTTTTTTTTCAGTTTTAGAATAATAAAGAAATATGCCTGTACAAAACGTACAGGCTTTTTTTAATTTGACTTCTTTTATTTTTTTCTTTTAAATTTGTTTTAACGAACGGTTGTAAGCGACGGTAAAAATTGAACATTGTTTTAATTTTTGAAAGGCTCCTAGTTTCTACAATAAACTGATTTATGGAAAAAATCAAAACGTACGGGCATAGCGGTGTCGATATATATTATTTGGTATAAAAACATTTACCATAATGCTATTATCCAGGGAGGAAAGAGGGGACTGGGATGGTAATATACACACAACTTATAGTTTGCTGGACGATATATTTTTAAGCTCAGTGGTGGTAGCTAGCCAGGCGGGTGTAAAAAAATACGCTATTACTTATTACTACTACTATTACTTCACGTATTACGTTTTCCTTTACCGAAAGATCAAACTCATTATGAAATAGTATTCAGATTTCAACCTACGTCCATCAACGCTATCTCAAACTACATTTCAACGGAGCCATCACCGCTCGAAAAAGTTCATTATAATACTTAATTTATAGGCCCTTATATCTCTACCCTTATCCCATTTTAATTTGGGGTCGGCGCAACATGTCTTTCTCTTCCATTCCTGTCTATTTCCAATCATCTCTCCATTAACCCCCTTACTAAACATATCATCTTTAACCATCCATCTTTTCTTTGGTCTTCCCCGTTCCTCTATAACCGACCACATTCATATTAAATAGCTTTCTTACAACATCCTCTTCCTCCACATCACATATCTATATCAGGACAGACGACTGCTCCTTAACTTCTCTGTTACTAGCGCAACTTTCAAACTGCTCCTAATGTGGTCATTCACTTAATTTATGTGAATAACGTAAGGAAATCAAAAACACGAGTTACAATAGCGTTTATAATTACACACGACCCTACAAAGCACGAATGGGCAATCCGTGGCGACTGTTTCCCGTCTACACGTCACGCAAACGACACACAATGCCTTTTCGTGCTTTATATAAAGATAGTGAGGTAATTAAAATTCTGAACAATGAAACTTAACATATCATTATAGCATTTTTTGTTTCATACAGTTTGCTGTTACTCACCACAAGATGGTGTTGCAGAATATTAATCTATACTTATATTAAAAGGCCAACGAGAAGAAATCTGTACATTGAAGATATTTAACATAAAATACTATTTGAGGCTTCAGAATCGACTAGAAAACATATTTCGACATTTTTAATTTTTTTTTTGTGTGTCTATTTATTAATTTGTTCACCAATCACACAGACACTACTGAACAGATTTCAATGAAAGTTGGTAATGGCATATAGTATATCCAGGGGGAGAACGTAGGCTGCAAAATGTCTGAATTCCAAGCGGGTAAAGCCGTGGGCACAACTAATAAATTCTACATACACATAATTTACTTTATTCCAATTGACTAAATGCTGTTTGTTGACCGCAAGGACCTTGACAACTTCACCGAACTTTTGAGCCGAATGCTTCGTTACGGCGCTCAGGACAGATAGTATTAAACGTATGGTACTTCTACAGATTCGAGAAAGCATAGTTAATCCAAATACGGCATCCGAATTTGCGCAACAAAAAAAATAATTTTGTAACGTAGATAATAAAAGTATATTAACATTATTTTATATTTACCGATATAACGTTTATTTTTTACGTAAACTGTTATAACGTTCCTTACTTAAGATAACCGCATTTAAGTAATGCCCCTACGCAATAGGTTTAAAGCGATTTCTTCATTTAAAATATATATATAATTTTTTTTAGTCCGTGTATTAATTTTGATTTGAAATAAATTTGAGTAAAAATAAACGAATTGTTTTAGTAAAGCTTGATAGCTGGCAACATTTTATTGACTCTGTCTACTTTTGAGTTTTTCTCTGGAACTCTGGACCATCGACAATCTGTTATTTCTTGTTTTTAATTTATTAAATTGCTTTATTTCACCATATATTATGTGATATTGGTAGCATTTTAATTGATATAGATTAGGCATTGTGTACAAGCGAAAAATATTGAAAAGGAGCATGAATTGTGACGTTTCTCAAAACTACTGGGAACGAACCACCATTTTCTTAGAACACAGTTGGAAAATAAAGTAAAACACAGAAAAACGTTGGATCAAATCAAATTTATGGCCTTAATAAATAATAACCGTGCGCCTTCGTTTGTCGACGACTACAATACCTACATATTCGCGTACGACTTTTAATTTTTATATTTCGAAGGCGTAGAAAAGTTAAAAGAAATTCAATAGGTTTCCGTTCTTTTGACTCGTTTCTCATATTTAGAATAATTTATTTTACACGCGGTTATTATTTGCTGTTTACTGTGTTATACTGTGAATAGAGTTGCCAACCATACTGTATAATGACGTTTCCTAATTAATTACTGAACGAAATATTTCATGAAATTATACAAATAATTCCATTATTTTACACGCTTTATTATTATAACTTAAAGAATCCATTTTAAAGTAAATATTAATAATTTTGAAACGCTTAACATGTAACGTAAAATTAGGTTTTTATAAAGAGGAAAAAATGTTTTAAAGGAATGAAAAGATAAATTGGAATAATACTTGTTTTTCTTCTTATTAAAACAATTTGATAATTTTTTCAAAACAAAATGTTGCCAACCTTTAAAGTGAAAATAAATCTATTTGAAAATAAATATTATAACATACGTAACAACTATTAGATAAAACGGCATTACACCAACATTTGCTTAGAATATTGTTTTTAAGACTACCTACTTACTATCTGTTATCACATTTGGTAACATTCCAAGCTTAACAATGCTTCCGACTTAGGTGGTGATTTGACCCAATAATTAATGACTGGCCGCTTCTGATGACGATCCTATTGTTGCGGAACTACACCGCTCCCATCGCTGCAGACGGACGGCTAGTTTTGTCCCCGGCAATGCCCCAAGTCGTGCTCCGATCCCCCAACCGGGGACGCTTTGGTAACTGTTGCCAGCGCAATAAAATGCGACTGCATGAATTAACAGCATATTCATTACACGCAGAGTACATATTCTTATTAACTTGTTCTAGCCGTTTTCAGCTTGTAGTTATTTTACAATATTTTTCGTGAAGTTTGATTCAGTTAACCTCTACCGTAACATAAAACTGTGCAACAGTCTCCCTGCTGCTGTGTTCCCTCCTTACTACAAAATTGGCTCCTTGCAATGTGAAGAGACACTTTTGCAGGCCGGTATAGCAGCATGTCTGCGATCGATTGATGATCTTTCGTCGTGGATTCTTCTGTTACGATCAGGCACAATGCCGCCATTTTGGCGTGCTAGTATTAAACAAAATATTAATCTTCATTATCAATGGTCAACAAAGTGGTGGCCATTTGTTAAGCGTTCCAAGGAATTTGTTTGGGAGATTTCAGAATTCATGCTTTGTGTCATTATTTTCTATACACTACATTAAAAACCATACTATATATTTATTTTTCTGGATTGGTTAAACTGGAAAGAATCTCGGATAATTTACATGCTAGTAACGGTTCCAGTCGAGGTTCTTTTTTACACTGTATAGGTTCAGTGCTTTGACCACAATCTTACCATATGTTAATAGACAATGTCGTCCATAATGATAAGCATACATGACTTATAAAGACACAGCTAAAACATTTGTATTCATTGGACTAAAAAAAAATATTAAACAAAATCCCTCAGTTGTGATAAAGATGCAAACTACGACACGAGTTAAGAGTAAAAAAAAATCACTTAGGAAGTACACTTCAAGGACTTAGCACTTGATTGATTAATCATTTGTGAAAAAGAAAACAATTTATATCATTGATGGTAAAGGAATGAAGGAAGACACGAGTAAAAAAATCCAATTGATCAATTTAAACGTTTTTATCGAGCCCTTGACACTTTTTATATATTAACGAATTAAATGTTATTTAAGATTACAATAGGTATAATTTACTGGCGAGTTGTAAACAAGTGTTTTTGTTTAACCTTTTTATTGCTCGTACCTTTTTTATGAAAATCATCCGACTAAATAAAACGACGAGTTTTTGGCGGGATCTCAGTCTGACATGTAGCAATTGTTTTCTTTAATTCATTAAACTTGTGTACTTGACTCTATATCATGTAATCTTGGTGGCGTTTGTGTGAAATAGTTTAGTTATTGTGTTCAAGTTAAGTTTATTATAGAAGACAACGCGTAGCATACATTCTGAGGTGCCGACAAAGCTCCATGGAAAGTTCGAGCAGGATAGGCCACCGTTCTGTTGGAGCTTGGTAACGCTGATACAAGATTGAAAATCTTACCTACATGACATTGGCACAAATTGTGTGTACACACAGATTGCCATTAACTAAGAAGAAGAAGAAATAAAACGACATTCGATGAAGTAATTATCGAATTGTTAATTGGATTATTAGGCTTCATAATTCTTTTTTAATATCGCCGCCATTGATTCTGCGAGTTAGTAATTTTGTTGTCATATTAAAAGGAGGTGAAACTTAAGAGGATATGCGGCGGCGACAAATTTGAAAATTAGGTATTAAAAAAATCTATTGCTATCGCGTTTACAAAACACGAATGGAAGGACCGTAGCTCGGAATGATTTTACTTATGCACAATAGACGAAAACATCACTTCGTTTCCTTCTCCAAAACTTTAATTTTTCTATCACTTAAAGAATAAGAAAGACTTGATTATACCTCTACCTTTTGCTTTTTTTTGTTTTTTATTCATTGAATTTATTTGACAGGCGTCTGAAAGTTAAGATAAAAATTAAGCATCTTTTTTTTTATTTTTAAAGGCTCTCCTATTTATTTAAAGGTTAAAATACACTAAACCATCGCGGACTCCTTTCGCACGTAGTGAAGTTGATCTATATTTAACAGACTAAAATGTAAAAATAACTTGACAAAATTTCGTAAAAACAAATAATACGTCCCTTATGTTAGAATGATAGGTATTTTCACATTCAGTCTTACAACGTGACTACGATTTTGCTGTCACGAAATCGGATATTATTTTCGGTGCCTTTATATCATCCCTTACTATTTTTGTCCTTTAAGTATTTATTCTTGGGAAGGGGGTCTTTTAGAGGTCAATTCATTGTATTTCCTTTAAATTTTATTAATCAGAAATTTCGGTGTAATTCGACAGTTGTGCTATATCGACCAGGGCTTTCCTATATTTGGACTTTTCTTTTCTTTTCATCTCTGTTAAAAACTTAAAAAATATATGCCACATTTATTTACTTTACTTGTTTGTTTCTTTATTTTTTAATTATTTCTAATTTATTTTCTATGCTATGTAATTATTCATTGATTATACCATGCAGCTTGAGACAGACGTGATAGTTGAAAATCATCTCATTTGCTAATTAAATAAGCTATTAAAATCAAGCAAACTAATTTGAGTGTTTAATAAAAATCACTTTGTATCGAAAAGCCAACAACCAGTAGATTACAACTTAAACTTTTTTTTTATAACTATTATAACGTTTTGACCTCAATCTCACTCTATATTAAGTGACGATGTGGTCTGTGATGGTAAATACACTAAACCTAAAGGTAATGATACTGGACCTAAAAAGGTACTGGATCTCAAGTAGTACTGCCTGCACACTCCTATAGATGCTTGGCGACAGGATTTAAAACCAGTGGCAGCTATTAGAAAATACCCTTTTTTTGGTTGAAAATACTTCTACGCATATGCAGGGAGGTATGTGGTAATCGCTTGACGTGAAATGCGAAGAATTCTCACTAAAACCCACGGTACCATTTACCGCTTGGGAGGGGCGACACGGAATTGAGCAACTTGCTCCGCGTCGCCCTAGCGGCAGGCCCGACCAAAAGATATGCCATGAGAGATCGCCTCCTCTCTATTTTTCCTCCTGGAGGAGCTCAGTGCAAAGCAACCTCCTATTATTCCCGCTTTCCCACAGCCAGCACAAAGGTCCCGCCTCTCTCTTCCTTGGATTCTTATAGAGACGAGATATTAGAAATAACCTAGCCTTATTACAGACATTAACTACGTAAAATATAATAAAATAAAGCTTCCCCTTAATAAAAATGTCACTATGACGTCACCCTGTCTATTGAACGCAATACATTATTTGTTTAGACAAGCTGTCGACAACAGAAAAAAAACATCTTTCAGATATTATTTTATTTTAACGTCAATAGAAGGGTTTTAAAATCCCACAATATAACGTTCTGTTAGGTAACCGTTGTTAAATTGGTTGTATAAATTTATACTATGTTACAATATGCCTCTTACGCAATGTTATATTTCTCGTTGACGTAATTTCTTATACCCTTTGACAATAGGCATGAATGTTATGACTGGTTACGAAAATCGACTCCATAATATTTTTACACATTTAATCAAAAGGAAATTAATGTGACGGTGCGTCATTATAACCTTCTTTTGAATGATTTTGAAACGAAAATTAACAATCAGGTAGTCTGGCGAATCATTGTGTCGATGGTCGGTGAAGCCATGACAGAAATCACTTCTTGATAGACGTCAGAGAGTTTTCAAGTCTTCACCGCAAACTATCATGTAGTAGCTGTTGTCTTTATTTCAATAACTTGTGTTTCTGTATCCTATATTGTGTGATTTTGGTGACGTAAGTTATTGTGTACAACCGTTTTGAAAATAATGGCACGGAACGTTTATTCTGAGGTGCCGCGAAAATTCCATGGAACATTCTAGAAGGGACGCCATCGTCTTGCCAGAGTATTGAAACAATATTGAACTTTAGAATAGGCATTACGGTTATTACTTTTCTGCTACACTTGCAACACTTTTAAAGTTATTGACGGACTTTTTTGTATACGTTTTTTCTTTCAAACTCACTAACACTTGATAAGAATGACTATGACAGTTTCACCTAGGCTTTGTACCGGCATGCAAGGAATGCATAAAATAGAAAAACAATCACAAATAATCACACAGAACTTTTCTCCTTCGCGTATAAGGTACACTATACATAATATAACGTAAGCTCACGCCTGTTATCCCCGAAGGGTTAGGCAGAGGTGATGTAGCGAACTACACCACCCACATTTCGCCGAGCTTAGTTCCGTCCCAGATGTGACAGGGGGCGAGCCTGTCGCCATATCGGGCACATAAGGTACACTATACACATATAATATATAAGTATACAATATTGATTGGTAATACATGAAGAGTCACTGTAATCGCGCTGGCAGAGGATACAAGGCTATCCCAGTAGGAGATAGGAGCACGTCTTATGTCCCTGCTTGGGGTAGACCAGGAGTCCATCTATTCATCTGTTCAACCGGAAGACGTCTACTGCTGGACATAGATCTCGCCCAATGATCCCCACAATGACCGACCTTGCGCCACCCTTATCCAGGAGTACGCGTGGGATGTTTTAAGTTTTTTTATTTACATACGCAAAGGCAAGTGACAAACTATAATTATCGCTATATATTTTAAAACGGCGCCATCTATTGGTAACATTTATAAACAGTTTATTTGATAAGTGTATATTGAAGAATAAAAAAAAAATAAGATTACATTTGAGGTTTACTGTGTCTTGTGCATAAAAAAGGAATCCAGGACAATGAATTTTGTGAAATTTTCATGACCCAGCCAAAGTTCGAATCTATTTGGTACCTATTTCGCTATTTACCTTTTCGATCTGAGTACGCACTTCCTAAGTCCTCACCACAAACTCCTGGTGAAACAGTCAAATTCCTTCCAGTCAGTATGGAGAATAAGGATTCGAGTTCAAAATAATTACCAGTTAAAATGACAACACAGGTCATTGACCAAAATGTAGCTGATATATTATAGTATAATTCATTTAGACGAAATAATTGTCTGTATAAACTTGAACAGCGGCCGTAACCACCATCTCGTACATAAACTGTTTAAACGTTTTATCATAAATAAGATATGAACAGTATAGCAACGTCAGTGCGCCAATAGATGGCATCATCACGTTTTGAAATTGACATCAATATATGGTAGTAGGGTGTAATTTTTTATACCAATAAAAGATATTTGTCGCCATGAGGCGCTATCTCATACTTAATAGTAACAAAATATATAGACCATCCCATCTCGATAACCAATAAAAATCACGAATGGTTGTATCTCAGAATTTGGAAATGTTTTTTTAAATAACGTGTTTACCTATTATTATTTTGAATTATATTTTACATACCAGTCTATTTTGACTTTTGCTACCTCGAGTCACTCTTATAAGGTGATATTAGATGAAATTTTAAAATGGTGTCTTTGGTACAAAAGATGAATGAAAATTGATAGTCGTGTTATGTTATGTTATGAGAGGAGAGGAAGTGCATGATAATAAGATAGGATTTAAATCAAACCAAACATTTTTTTATTCAATTTGGGCCCCTGAAAAAGCACTTATGAACGTGAAAAAACTACCACTGGTTCGGAAAACAATCCAGTCGAAAAGATCTGGTTCAAACTCGATCTGGTTATTTTACATATTTTTTTTAAGTTTTTTATAAGAACAGTTTACAATTTATAAGAACAATAAGCGGTTTTAGCGGAAGGTTAACGAGGGGTGTCACTTCCAGACATCACTGTCGTTCACGTATTGATCCATCGGATATTAAAACCTGTGTGACATAGTGTTTAAATTTATCGTCAGGTAAATCGGTAATGTGCTTTGGTACCATTTTGTAGAAATGATGTGGAAGGATAGAAAAGTAGAGGAAGGCCAAGGAAAAGGTGGATATAGTGCATGAGAATTTCCATGAAAAAATAAGGAGTAAAAAATAGATAACGGCTGAAGAGGAAAACATACTACGCCGACACCAAGTGAGTTGTAAACAGGGCATTAGGATTATAATGACATTCAGTATTTTAAATTCAATAAATTCACCGCCAATAGTCGATTACCTTTTTGTCGGAATATCTCAACATATGCCTGACAACAGAGAAAATTTTCTCGGAATAGTATATATTATCTTAACATCACATTCCTTAGTTCAGTGACCACTCGAAAGCTTGCAAAATTAACGAGGCCGACTTGGGAAAATTTATAACTCCAGGTATATGATCTCGTTTATTTTCCGTTTTATTTGCCAACTAAACTATTCGGTACAAATGTCTGAGTAGCGATGACAGCTCAGTCTTATTGGGTTCAAATAAGCGACGTCGGTAGTTTTTCCTCTATCAAAATTTGTCGATGGGCGCCTCTATCGGAGTCTGGCAAAACCCAATTAGAAATCAAATATTCTCGCAAAAGACAGAAAAACCGTTCGCGTTTACTAAATATACATATGAAATATGAATAAGAGAGAAAAAATATTTTGTAATTTAATTGTAATAAATAAATAGGTTAGTAATTATTTCTAATTTGTGCTACTGAAAAACAATTAGCTAAACAATTCAATTTCTTTATGGGCAAACTTAATTTTTTTATTCGTAAACGAATAATAATGAATAAATTTGTAAACGACTGAAGACGATTTTAAATTTTCCATATTTTAGCTGTTAGTTATGTACTTAGATTGTAACAAGTCTGTAAGGAACTTTAAATTTCAGAGTTAAGCGTGTAGCTAAAAAATTTAACAGGGATTAGTTTTGTTAATTATTGCTTACATACGGTCGGGGCCCCTTTAGTCCGGGGACCCTATAATATTGATACGATGGATATGGGGATAGCTACGCCTCTGATTAGAATCATACAATGAACCTAGATTTATGTAACCTTAGCATGGTGGTATGGAATTTTACAATGCGTCTTAACTGGCATCCATCCGCAAATTGTAATATCTTATTGCCAAGCATTTATTTACCTGTGATTGATTTGGTCCAAGATGTAACAAGAATTATAATAATTTAAATGTCTTAATAAAAAAAATGTAATAAAAATTGAAACAGAAAAAAAAAACATACAGATCATAATTTATTTTGATATCAATCTTTTTGTTTATAAACAAAGTCATAACTAAATGTTTACTTTGAATTTTAATGTGTTACGGAAATATCCCAGGAGAGATCTGTATAGGAGTTATGTTACATATTTGATCATACACTATAAAGGTTATAGATAACTAATAAATAAAATTGAAGTGTCTATTTGTAATATTAAAATATCATTTTTTTTTTACTTAATACATATAATATGCGATAGCTATACCAAAATCATTTTTTTTATTTTTGTTTGTCTGAGTATTTTTCAAGGTAATCTCCAAAACGGTTGGATCGATTTGAACGGGACTTCTTTTGGTAGAAATATATAGGCTAATTTTATTTTTCGAAAACTATTAGGGTCCAATTTTAAAAAGTTATAAATAATAAAACTTTTTTTATTAAATTCGAATCAATGTACATTTTTGCTGCAAGGTATTTGAATTTATGAGAAATATCTTTGCTTTTATTGTTTTTTTTACATTTATTTATATATACAGTACATATCTTATGTGTATTTCCTTGTCCCACAAAACCGTATTATCGGTTTGTCTCTGGGATCTAGTCTCCGTACGTCCGTAACAAACAAAACAATCCATATTAGTTATAATGTTAGTAGCAAAAACATTTGGAAAATAATTAGGGTTCGGAAAAATATTATTAAAAAACTATATTACGCAATGAAAAAAATATGAAACTCGGGCACAAAGCTGGTTGTGAATATAAATGTAAGGCACGATCGCGTTGTAACCGACACAGATCTGTCCCGATCCCGGTAATCTAAATACATTCAGACCTAGTAATGTCTTCACGGATGAATTTACGCCCGACGGCCAGGTATGCCATTACTCCGTTCACACTAAACTTAAAGCTACCACACAATACAAATATATCACTTAATTACGTACGAAGAAAACATCCGAAGTAACATATCTATTTATAAATAATTAAATAGATCAATAAATATTTTAAAAAAAGGTAAAAAAAATCTCTCTTCAACGTTCAATACTTTGAAAAGTATATTGTATTTATCTAATTTATAATTTCTCTCAAGCGTTATGATACTTAATGTGTCGTGTACCCATAAAAAAAATGACAATAGGAAAACAATGGAAAGCTGGCGTAAACGCCAGGTAAGTGCTAAGGGGTTAATGAACCTGTAAATATTACTCTCACTACACTCATACTATCCTCTGAATTCCTAAGACAAATCCATCCAAAGGTTTCCTTGAAGAAATTGCTGGCAGCAATAAGGCCGCACTTTGTACTCTACATGAAATAGGTTTATTTCAATGTATTTATTGGAATATGTCTCTAATTGGTGTACAATAAAGAATTAAAAACAAATCCGACAACAAAAGAATAAACTATAAAAATGAACTAAAAAGTCAATAAATAATTACTCTATACATCTGTTTTTTTTTTTTAAATTTTGAAATCGGTGCCAATTATACGTCGCTAATTATATTCAATTTTGTGATGTATTGTCGTTTATAATCACCCTAGTCCTTTATTTAGCTTATTTGTAATTGTGATAAGTTTAGGCAGTTACTTCCCTTTGTTAATGAGTTGGTTAACTTTGGTTAACTCTAGCTAGTACCGACTCCAAAATTAATAAAGTGATTATTTATTGACTTGTAGTACATTTTTATAGATTATTCTATTGAAGTCGGTTTTGTTTTTAATAAAAAAAAATATTCTTCTTTTTAGTTTAAATATGTACTATAAGGTATAGTTGTGAAGACTACTTCATAGCTTTGGAAACGAATATATGAAACAGTGTCTATAATATTCGAGGGTTTTTCTCAATTTCCCTGGGTACACTGATCAGGTCCTGATTTGATGGAAATGGGACCACAAATGACGGAGAAATCGAGTAACAAAAACATACACAAAAAACATACGAATTGATAACCTCATATTTTTGAAGTCGGTTACATAATAAAGTAAATAAATAAAAAGAAAATGTATCAGAGAATATTGAGTTCATGAACATGTACCTACACCTTTTGAATACAGTTTTAGCCACTGAATATTATTTTATGAAATATCTTTATGTAAAAAAACCCCTTTTAAATTGCAACCGTCATTATTGAAAATGTCGACAACCAATAACAACTGATTACAATTTTTTATATTTACATTTTTAATTTTTATATTGTGTTAAAGCCCTCGTCAATTGGCACAAAACAATAAATGTAGGCAGTCATGGGACTGCCAACAGAAGTGAAAACAAGAAACAATGGAAACCTGTTTTTTTTTTGTATTTAATTTTCATACTTTATGAATTGTAGTAAATACCATAACCCAACATTTAACACATAACATTTGTCTGAACTTCACACCTATTGGGGCTCCGAGCAAAAGTTACAGACATTTTCAAATAGTTTATTTAATAAATAAAACATACTACAGGCTACGTAAGTATAGGTTTTATTATTTATATCTGACCCAGCACTTAAACGGCATCTTATACTTGACATACTGTAGCATGTTGACGGCTGACGTCATAACATTCGTAACGCCAATCTATAAGTTTTCGCCTACCGAGGATCGCTTAATACTGCTAAAGAAGTTTTCGCTTCAAAACACGGTTGATAAAAATAAAATAACTCCAAATTTTTTAACGTCTATTAATATAATTTCAAATTAAAAAAAAAATCAACCCAAACTTATTTTACGATGACGTGTCTTTTTACTGTATGACAAAGTTATTATTGTTATATAAATACCCTTAGAAGTAACAAACTCTCGGTTCATATTCAGGTCACGCCTGCATATTACCAAAACGATAAATCCTGATAGAGCGAAATGGCTTTTGAACCGCGGCGCATACTTAGAATAATCGACCTTGTTCTCGATATGATCCGATCCGATTCATTCATTTATTTATACAAAAGAGGCGATGTTAACAGCAAAAATGTCTTTGCATATTTCCGGTCGTGTAAACAACAGTATTCGTACAAAATAAAACATTTCTCTTTGTAAAATTACAGATGTGTTATTATTTATTATCCACAAACATTGGATGAGTTTAAAATTTTATTTGAAAAGAATTACGAAAATTTTATTGACACGAGCGACGCTAAGTCGCTTCGTTTTTGGCTGAGTTCAAATAGCTCGAAACAATAAATCAGAGATGTCACCGTGATTTAGTCCTAGATTAAGCTTTATTAATGAACTAGCTGCGTGCCCGCGGGTACGGTCGCGTTTCATATGTTCTTCACTGCGTTTTAATTTTTTTACACGCATTTTGTAGTACTAAAATAAAGTAAAAATATTTGTCATAAATGGAAACACTTCTCGTATAACTGTGCATTGAATCGGATTTTATTCGATTTTTTATGAGCTTTAATTTTTTCAAACACTATTTTCGAAAATCAAGTACCCTAAGTCATAAGGAGTAACTTCAGCTACGAAAAAAAAAAAAAACTCGCAAAATCGGTTAACAGATTAAAATTTTAAAAATTATTTTTTCATTCCAAAAGACATTTTATTTTTTTTAATGATCAGTATAGATTATGTATTACAAAGTCTCGTAAATTTGTTTACATTTTTGGTGACAATGCTTAAAAGAGTAGACAAAATGACACTTGCAATTACATATATATATGAAATAAACGCATTTTCGTTCACGTGAAATAGTTTGTATATCACACTGCAGTGCCTCATTGAGCGTAATGTAACCTAAAATCATTCCTATAGTATGTATAGATCTAAAAATATCTTTATAATGAAGTAAATTCGACTTTTGTGACTATAATAATTTTCTAGATATAAAAAAAAATGAAAGATTAAAAAAAAATTATTTCTTTTCGTTGTTTGTTTTTATAGGTTGAAAGATAACTCCAGAACAGTTTTTTCCCAGACCGTGAGGTGTGGATTCTAACTATTGGACCCATATATGTATAAAACGCACGAATGTAAATAGACCTACATAAAAAAAATGGCTAGAATGTATTGTTTTATCGGTTTAGTCTTTCAATTATGTGCGCCCACTGAACAGAGAATGGCACTTCCTGCGCTTATGTAGCTAGACGTGGGGGATATCATGACAATTGGTCACTTTATTACGAACACTAGAAAAGTATATAAACGAAGGTATTTGTAATAAAGGTTAGATTTATTTATTTGTAATAAAAGAAATCGATGGTAAATCCATATTGTTAATATTTTTCGATACATAATTTTGTAAATTTTTCATTTTTCATCGAACTAAACCTAACTTCTTAACTAAATGTAATTCATTTCAAATTATATTTTTATTATATTAAATATATTTTAAAGGATGAAAATTAATAATTGTAAATGAATAATTATATTCTAAGACAATAAAAAAAAAGCACTCATAACCGACGAGCATGTATGAAAGCGCTCATGAAAGTAGAGGAAGCGAAAGAGGTATGCCAAGATCGTAGCAAGTGGAAGGACGTAATCTCTGCCTACCCCCACGGGAGAAAGGCGTGATGATATGTATATATGTATGTAAAAAAAAGATCTAATAGGTAAGATTTTTATCGAAGTAATTAATTTGCTTTGTTATAAAAATTTTTACAACTAATAATTTATAACTATTCCGTCTGGTGTCCGTCTTAACTATTTTTAAATAGTACGTTATATCGTTCCCGTGGGTGTCGTAAAAGGCAACTAAGGGATAAACCAGGGGATGGGCAGCAGCATCCTCTGAGCACCACAAACACCTGACTGCGATTGCCGACCCCTTTGCCAAAAGTCTCGGTTAAGGCAATTCCTCCCATTTTTGGAGGAGACATATGTCCAGCAGTGAACTTCTTTCAGTTGAATCAATCGATCAGGATAAAATTTACACATAGCGATTTATGTATACGCAACAATATATTACTTCATTCTTTATACGGAGTAAAATACGGCCAGACGTTAAGGTATGTACTTAAGCACTGGTTTACGATAAACAACGCAACGCTCGACTTGAGATAGATTCTCATCTCTCAGTCTAACAACATATATGCGAATAAATAACAAAAACACACCCCGTGAACGTAATTTATTTAAGACCCTATAAACGGACGAATAATACACGTGAATCGTAAAGACAGGATTGGAATCGTTTCAACCGTGATCCAAATGTCAAGAGCAGCGAACCAAAACTCTTAAACTAATGCCTCGTGCATTTAAAGGTACTATTGTACCACAAAACCGAGCTTTAAACATTTTTTATTAGCGTTCTCTTTCCAGGTTGAATGGATAATAACAGTTTGTAGTAATGGACCTATATAAAAACGAAGAACTCGTAACCAGAAGTGATCACAAAACATTTTTACGAATACGGGTGAATGTATGTATGTATGGGGATTCCTGAGACGAAATAATAATATTTAAATGACACCGCGACGTTACGATTGAATAGCGTCCTTAAAGTGCTAACGCACGCACAGACCGGAGCACTTACATGGTACGGCGACGATCAAAATGGCCGAAGTTATCAATCGCCTTTGTACATACAGTCAGGTACCGAAGTCATTATCGGAGTGCGAAAAAGACAGAAATTGCTATTTATGCAAGTAACAAATAGAAGTGTCTGTTTGTTTTGTATACACAACAATATTATACAAGCTACCTTTACCAAAAATACAATTTTTTTAATTTTTGTCTGTCGGTTTGTTCCGGGTTTTGACGGAACTTTTTTTGATAGATAGCTGAAGTTTACTCCGGATAACTTAGAGTACTTTTAAGTTTCGAAAATAATTAGGGTTCCGCGTAAAAAAAATAAAACTCATAAATAGTTGAATAAAATATGATTGAATGCACAGTTTCAAGGGCAAGTGCTTGAATTTATGAAAAAGATATTTACTTTATCTTAGTATTAATTTTTTTTGGGTAAATAATCCGGATAAAAAAATTAAAACGCAGTGAAGAACATATAAAAAGCGGGCGCAGCCGCGGGTGCACAGTTAGTCATAATTATAATCATTACATTCATGTCTGTCAATAAAATATTTATAACTAACTATGGACACAATGCTCCCCTCGCTTTTTTACAATAAAATCTATTTTTTTCTCTTATTTATTTACATTATTCTTAATTTATATTTATTAAATATTTTATATTTATTTAGATGGATTTTTTTATAAAAGCATGTTTTTTTTTTTAGTTTTCGGATATCAGATACTAAAAAGTCGCTAATTCTGAAAATCCTGGTAAGAATAACGGGACTAACTGTTTAAAATATTGAATTCTCATTGGTCTTTGATAATGCCAAATTTCGAGTCAATCTGATGATTTGAAGAGGGTCAATATCATGTTAAAATTTTCCCTTACATAGGCACAACCGTATGAAGCTAATAAAAGCGTGTTTTTTTAAGATCAAAAGCTAACTTTCTGAATAATCTCTCGAAGCATGCACGCGATTGCTCTACAGCTGAATCAACTAAACTGAGCCAAAACAACACGTATTTATTCATGATGATATCGTCCGTACACGCTCATATAACAATCAACACTGCAAAGTTTAATAAACTCACTGAATAAATCCACACGAATCTGTAGGTATTAAGTCCCTTTTATTTTCGTGCATCGTTACCATGTGTGTGTGTGTGTGTGTGTTTTCAAAATAATACAGTAGCTTTATATTCGGTAGATTCGTTCGATCTTTGAACCTCATCATTCATAATTCTTATGGCCTGTTGCCAACTCATAGTATGTTTTCTTTCTTCCATACATTCCTATCGGCCGTCATCTCTTCATTTAATCCTTTTTCTTCCATACTATCCACACTTACTTTGACCTTCATCTACTTTTCCATTCCATACATATTTATTACTATTTTATCAGCATATGCTTCCTATCCTCTCCTAACATGTCCATATCACGACAAAGATTCCCCTTTCAACTTTCCTACCACTGGTGCCACTTTTAAACTCTCTATCTGATATTTTTATACCTGATTTTAACCATTCATATCACTCCACAAATCCATCTCAACAATCGCATCTTAACTACACGCAATCGTTTCTTATCCATCTTTTAAATAGTCAAGCGTTCGATCTTTAAACCCTGTATAAAAATAATTAGTAGCGACAATATTGTCTACGCAGATTCGGGGAAGCGTTCACCGGTGCGCCTTGCACGGCCAAGGAGTTTGTTAATTTATGTTTCTGTTTGACCGTCCCAGCAAGTACTAGTGTATTACCAGCCGGGGACGCACTCGCCCGCTTAATATTATTAATATACATATATCTAATTGGAATTGAGATTATATACTGTTTTTATGATTATGCATATATAAGCAAATAAGATTTTTATATTTAACCACTGACAACCCACTAAACAAAATAGACCGTCAATATCAATTTCAGTTGATGAATATGAGAGGTTTTTATAACTTGGTGTAGCTATTTCAAGTTATACACGTTCTAATATTTGTATATATTTACTTAGCAAAGTTACGGCGATGATGGTGCAGCTGGTAATGCGGTCTGAATCCACGTCAACAGGCGCGGGTTCGAGCCCGCGTATCCAACTGTAAAATTTGTCTGAGCTTTCGGTGAAGATACCATCGTGAGGAAATCATAGCATGGTGTTAGGGCATTTTCTAATAATGACCGCTTGGTAAGCTAGCACCCTCAAGTTTGAAAACCTGTTGTCAAATACTAATAGGTGTGTTTCGGTTGCATTCCGAGTTCTTGAGAACTAGTACCTCTAACCGTAATGTGTTTCCCATATTGGACCACATCGTCACTTAACATCAGGTGAATTGTGGTCCAAGCAATGAGCAAATATACAGTGTAAAAAAAAAATATTGTACAGAAAGGAATGTAAGGACAAATAATTTTTTTCATTAAAAATAAAAACCGACTTCAAAAGAATAAACTTTGAAAATGCACTAAACATTCAATAAATACTTTATTAATTTGGTTTGTTAAATTTGAAATCGATGCCACCTTATGGATAACAAAGTGGTGTAAATATACGTCGCTAATTATATTCAATTTTAATTAATTGTTCTTTAAAATCATCCTAGTTCTTTATTTAGCGTATGTGCAATTGTGATAAAGCTTAGGCAGTTATTTCCGTTTGTAAATGGGTACATTGGTTAACTCTAGCTGGCACCGACTACAAAATTAAAGAAGCAGATTAATAAAGTAATAATTTATTGACTTTTTAGTGCATTTTTCATAGTTTAATCTTTTAAAGTCGGTTTTATTTTTAAATAAGACAATCTCTTTCTAATTTTTAGTTTAAGTATGTACTGTTAGGTACATCTGTGAAGCCTACTTCATATCTTTGGAAACGAATATATGAAACACGTGTAATTGTCTATAATATTCGAGGGTTTTTTCTCATTTCCCCTGAGTTCCACTGATCAGATCCTGATCTGATGGAAATGGGATTAACTTCGTTTAAAAAAAATTGCAAATCGGTTCACGATTGACGGGGAAATCGCGTAACAAACATACAAAAAAAAACATACAGACGAATTGATAACCTCCTCCTTTTTGAAGTCCGCATCATCCCTTCCCTTGTGGCATTCTATCTGCTATACTTTGCTAAAAACATTTGCACTAATTAATTTCACATTATGCATTCTATTAGTTCTCACGAAACGCTTCATTTATTAAACGAAGAAATGAAACTTGACGGACTCCATGATGGATCACTGTGACCAATCGTAGCGAATTACATAAACTTCCCATAAACGCAACGCTCATAGAAAAAAATGTCGTAAATTTATAAATTTGCGTTGTTATATGAGTGTAAATATCTTACGTGTAATGAGTAAAGGATAGAAACAACTAGTTTCCAAAATACAGGGATTTTTCGTGAAAAAAATAAAGAACTCAAAGTTTGAAACTCGTTTTTTTATCTGAATGTTCAAGTGGTTCTCAATCAAATTACAGTGATTTGAAAATCAATATTGTACCAAAAGATAGTGAATCTGACCCATTGATAGCACTAAAAGTTTTTGGAACTTGTCAATTACATTAATAAAACCTAAAACTAATTATGAAAATCATTCTAGTAACGTCTCTCTGAACCAATAGTGGCATTAGTCTATTTTTAAAATATGTCATTTGAAATTCGAATTGCAATGCGCCGTGACCGTTTTGTGCTAAATATGCGATCGTATAACAGAATCGAAAACGGTTCGTTGTATTATTTAACTATGTTAAAATAAGGTCTTGTTAGCTGAAATATATACAGCATGGTCTAAATAAAAACAATTTAATTTTTCCCTACGGAATCGACCAAATCTCCGATCTTCAAGTGGGATATAATTAGCTCATCCATGTAAAATGTATGTTTCTTATAATACCAAAATAACATTTTTTTTTCTAAATTGATACTAAAGTACATATACGATACCTAAACGAAAAATAATCTCTTAAACGGCTGGACCGATTTTGAAAGGCCGTTTTTTGGTAGACAGCTGAAGTCACTCCGGGTAATTTAGGGTACTTTTGAATTGCGAAAATAATTAGGGTTCCGCGTCAAAAAATAAAATTCACGAAATTCTAAATAAACTCCGATTCAATAGTCAGTTCTACGGATAAGTGGTTTAATTTATGAGAAACATTTTAAATCTTATTACCAAAACATTTTGGGAGAATAATTAAGATTCCGTATAAAAAAAATAAAATGCAGCGAAGAGTATATAAAACACGGGCGCAGCCGAGGGCACACGACTAGTGTCTAAATAAAAACGTTTCAAAAAACACCACTTGTAATATAAAAGAATAGAAGATAAATTAGAAAGTATAACTGTTTAATTCATAACGTCTGCAATTTCTTTATTCGCTAAACATAAATTTGTTGACGGAATTAAAAAAATGCCGCCATTTTGAATTTTTCTATACACCAACCTATTATCTGATTTTGAGATCGTTATATTTTTTAATCTATTACTATTTTTTATATGCATACTAGCTGTGTGTTCGCGACTCCACCCGCGTTTCTTAAAATCTTCACTGCGTAATATAGTTCTTAAATAATCATTTGAAAATAATATTTTGATGATGCTGCCCATTTAATCGTATTTTTTTCACAATTTAATGAGTTTCAATTTTTTTTACACGGAACCGTAATTATTTTCGATAATAAAAGTAGTCTATGTTACGCTGAGTATTTTCAGCTATCCACGCTATAAAGTCCCGTCATTATCGGTGCAGCCGTTCCGGAGATTAGTCGGAACAAACAGACAGGCAAAATTTAAAAAAATTGTATTCGTGGTATAGTTGTCGTTGATATTACCAACAGACACTTCAATTTTATTTATTAGTATAG
Source organism: Samia ricini (assembly GCA_014132275.2). Classification (NCBI taxonomy): domain Eukaryota; kingdom Metazoa; phylum Arthropoda; class Insecta; order Lepidoptera; family Saturniidae; genus Samia; species Samia ricini. Next base: position 26,866,003 of record AP028168.1, read on the forward strand.
ATTAGAGCCTGGGTAAATATCTATTTCACAATGAATCAGTTGCCTGATTAAAAATACAATACATTTATATTAATTTTCAGAGCTTTAAACGACCAAAAATATTTATGTTCCCAAGAAATTTATTGAAATGTAGAAACTTCGCAACATCGCAAACTTGTTATTTTGTCTTAAGTATTTTAAATAAACTTCTATTAAGATATTATTGTTTGTCTTTTTTAGTAAGTCGAGCTTTAAATAACTTTTGCAAAAATTTACAATACAAAAGTTGGTGACCTCTGTCTTAATTGTTTTTGAAAAGTTAGTTTTATTTCTTATTAAAAAAAGACACAATATTTTATAATATATAATCACACACCAATATCCTTGTAAAAAAAACGGTTATTAAACTGTTAACTTTTATGCTTAAGTCAAAGTAGTAAAATAGATTAAGAAATCACTTTACCCCCTGAAAGTATAATAATAAGATATAGGGATAGATATATATAGATAGGTGTAAAGGATTGCATTCTCAACAACAACTACACAACGAAAACAACGACAGGCCTCTTTTGAAAGAAAACTAAAATCGTCCACTTAAAATACCATTAAAAAGTAAAATTTCCGTTTTCGCCTAGTGCAAATACGTTAATTTATAAAAAAAAACAACAACAATAGAGCAGCCTATATATGTCTCAGATCGAAATGATGTTACAAACTATCCAGATATTAAATAAAACGGTGCAAACACTGCATACGAAAATTGAATTTAAATTATGTGATTTTACAATATTTATAACATCAACTATAAAATCCGAACATAGTACTAGTTCCTTAGACCGTAAGATTCAGTCGGAGTTTCTATAGAACATAAAAAATCGGCCTCCGGTAAACAAATGAGAATGTATTCGGAGCAATTCAAATAGAACGCAACCGAATAAACCGTTTTACGAATACATATTGTTTACGAATTTATGAATTTCAAAAGAACTGAACGTTGACATTTTATCTTGAAAGTTCGAAATTTGAATTTATAGATACCCGTTATACGTGTCTCATGACACGTATGTATTGATGTAAGTTGTAAACGATTGTGAATCGCATCAATTAAAATTTTATATCTGCTTGTTGTCAAGTCAAAATTGAGTTGTTTTTTTTTGCGAAATTTACTAATAATCTAATTATATAATAATGCACTGTAAAATAGGTTTTTTTTCATTGTTAGGTTATTGCTTCCTTACATATGAAAGTGACATTTTGTCGAACTGGCCACTTTGAGCTCAAATATATTGCGCTAGGTTAGGAATTCCTACTTCAATTTTATTTTAAGTTTAAGCTTGTGTATTTGTGTTTCGAATTTAGTGGTTCATTTCTTTTCGCGCTATTTAATTTATCTTTAGCACGGTTCTGTTAATAATAAAAATGAACAGTTAAATATAGAAAACTTAAAATATCGCGTAATTTACGAATACAAGTTCCACCTTGGTATCGGCGCTGCAGAAACAGGTCGAAGGATTAATGATGTGGATATGGAAGTAGGTGAAAGAAAGCACGGTACGGTTTTGATTCCAGCGTTATCGTTTTGGAAATTTTGATCTACGGACCATAGCGGACGCCCGGAGACCTTAGTTGGCACTGAAGAATTAATGGTAATCGTGAAAGCGGATACATGATATCAACCCAGAGCTAGCTGGCTACTTAGCTTCGGTCTGAGTAGTAATGCAATTTTAATTAAGGTCGAGAAATGGGTACCACATGCTTTGACTGAATCATGCCAACAAACACGCATTGAGTGCTGCCTTACAGTACTCAACCGTTAAAACAACGAGGCAATTTTGAATCGTATTGTTCTTGTGACAAGATATATATCCTTTACAACAATAGATGCTTATCAGTGTGCTTGAACCTAGGAGTACTGGCCCAAAGCTCTTCCAAGCGAAAGTTGACTCAGAAAAAGGTACTGGTGTGTGTTTGGTGGACCATTACTGGTGTCATCCACAACGTCTTCCTAAGATCCGGCCAAACGATTACGACACATCTGTTTAGTTAACAATTGCAAACCATGGTGAAAAAGCTGGCCGTTAAACATACGAAACTAGTCAATCTCCCTAGCTCACTGCTGCTTCAGGACAACACTAGACCTCATACTTCACGACAGACGATCTCTAAATTAAAGAAACTGCGGTTAGAATTTCTCCAACACCCACTATAATACTCCCGGACATTGTTCTAACTGATTACCACTTTTTTTTCGGAATTTGGACCACTTCTTGCAAGGAACAAAATTCCGATGGGGCACTCCGAACCGCCTTCAAAGATTTTATTCTATTGATTCTCATTCCCATATTTTTTGCAGCAATGAAATTAATGAAGTGTCTTTAAAATGGCGAAAGTGCATAGATAATAATGGTACTTGGACAGATTAATTGTACAATTTCATAAATTTACCTGGCGTTTACGCCAGCTTTCCATTATTTTCTTATTGTGTTATTTTTATGGGTGAGAACAAAATAAGAACTAGTTGGCTAATTTTTTTTTTTTTCTATCTCAGACGTGGGAAACTTTTTTCGCACATTGGAACTGAAATTAATTCAGCTAACACAACATTTTATTGATTCTAAGTTCGCCGGGACAGCTAGTTCGGACATATATGACAAAAAAACATCGTAGTAAGTGGCTTTAACTGAAAATTGATGAACGATATAATTCAGAAACGAATTATTAAAAAAAATAGATTATTATAAATTAATAATAAATTATATTTTAATATTTTATTTCCATCTAAAGCGCGTCTTATATTTTGGATTTTAATAAAATAAATAGCACTTACACGTGGACACTTGAAGCTAATTTTGCATATAAACAAGTTCAGAGTTTGATAAAATCGCGGTTCAATATAAAGTAAGACACGTGCACAAATTTATTGGTTTATTTATCCTTGGAGATAATATGACTACGTATCAGAATGATTTTATAGGGTGCCTTATTCTTAAACATCAATTTTACTTTTTGAATAAAGTCAACGAAAATATAGTCAAAGTAAATTTACTTCTATTTTGCCAATATTTTGACATGTGCCAATAAATAAACTCAAAGACGATAAAATTATTTAAAAATTCTTATCATATTAATATGTAATTAATTGATATGTTGTATAATTAATCTAAGCAAATAAAAATAATAAGATAAGAAATACATATTGATATAATTTAAGAAAATACAACATTATTAATTTCAGTTTTGATTATTATTTATTTATTGAGTGACGATGTGGTAGAAGTTCCACTGTTCCTAAAACACAGCATTATTCCTAAGGGGCATGTCTATCAATGGTTTTGGCGTGACTCTAGATCCTGTATTGGGTGGTTTTGTCACAAGCGCAGTTACCACCCCACGCGGAAGCTACTTGAAGTCACCAGAAATGATACCTTAGGCCTATGCTGACAATGGTGCAAGTTGGTAACAATGAAGACATAAAAAATATTAGCTCATCGACCAGGCCTTCAGATCTAAACAGAGAAACACAAACACCTCTAATCTTTTATGGAGAAATATTTCTGATAACGCTTCTACTGTAGTCAAGCCTACAGAAATCCTATCGTACTTAAAAAAACGATCTATATTCTAATTTTTCCGTGATAAGAATTGACTTCTTTTTCGATATTGCTTTATACGGCTTGCCGCCTTTACAAACTGTCTTTCAGTTTATTAATGCAAAACAAATTTATAGATGCTTGGCGGCAGAATTTCAAACCTGAGAGTGATAAAAAGTCCAGGCGAGCGTTTCTAAAATATCTTACAATCACACTTCGTTTTTAAGTTTTTTTTTCCACGTCTTTTCAGATCTATTATCAATATACAGATTCTTTATTCGTTTTATTGATAATGATGCGTGTCAATAGTAAAACAAAAAATAATGCTACTGAATACAATAAAATTTCTATTTTTCTATGGATCCTAGAATATGGACATTGTCATAAATAAAATATCCTTGAGACAAATATCAGCTGCGCGTGTATCTCTACGGGACACAAGCCTACATTACCTTCGAATGTATTTCGAAAATGCCATCATTAACTAGACTGGCCTGGAACTCGTGTACGCCTACGAACGTTCAGTGAATGAGGGAAAATTTATTGTAATTTTGTAGAAAATGAAAATTATTGATCATTATAAATACCTATCTTAGAATATCTAAGCAACCTGATAATTATTATTTATCTGTTCTTTTATTTGACTTTTAGAAAGAAAAAGAACTTAAAATATATAGTGTTCTATATCATTTTTAAAACATACAATTTCAATTTAAACAGAGCAAAGTTTAAAAGAAAATTGTTGCCATAAAATCAATCGTATTAAATAATGTTATATTAAAAATGTTATTCGAATTGAAGTAACTTTTTTTTCAGTATATTTTTCATGGAATAACTAATTTGGAGACCTTTTTAAACCAGTGCGCGCACTGAGGAGTTTGTGATTTGCAATATTTCAAGTTTATATGGAAAAAAAATTACAGAAAGCTAAAATTTATATTTAATACGTATTTCCGAAGACTATTAGTAACTTATCTATGGTATTACGAACATTTTAATTAAATATAAATAATACACTGTTTACGTTCATAATTCTAATGTCGAGTCCGTCATTATACCTTATGTTAACCAATACATTTTCAATTACTGACTTGTTATTCATTTATCCTATAGAATTAAGATAATCACCAAATTCAAGACAAAAAAAAATGTTATCATTATTGAATGAATATATAAAAAAACACTAAACAATGAAATAAATTACTGTCTAACTTTGATTCATGAGCGAACGCTACTTTATTAAAATTGATAATTTTAACCTATAGGGAGTCTTAACTTGAAATTTCTGCTATGTCAGGAATAAAAGCGAAGATGTCCCAGTGGATAGTGGATAGTGTGGATTCCGCGTCAATGGTTACGGGTTCGAGCCCACCTATCCAACTTTAAAAATCAGCCTGCGCTTTTGTTGAAGGAAAACATCGTGAGGAAACCATAACATGGTGGTAGGGCATTTTCTAATAATGGCTGCCTGGGTAGCTACCACCCTCAAGTTTGAAAACCTGTCGCCAAAAACCTATAGATGTGTTCCTGCAGTATCACTAGAGAACCACTGCCTTTAGATTTAGTGTATTTACCATCCTGGACTACATCGTCACTTGTGGTCAAAGCAATGGCTTTCGTTATCCGTGCATTTTTTTTATTTGTTTTATTTTATTGCTACCTTTTATACAGTAGATAAATGCCAGGCAGTGAAAGATAGATTACGACAAAGCATTACGGACTAAAGCCTCATGACGTTCCTTCGTGTACATATTTGGCGGAGGAATAAAAACTACTTTCGCGTTACCTCTAATCTCCGGCAGATAGAAGCTTTCTGTGACCTGAAAGGTCAGATATTAAGAGGCCCTTCAAAAATGTCTGCCCACTAGTTAAAAATTATTTTATTCATCACATTCACTTTAATATTTATATCTAAAATTTACATATATATCATGCCCTATATCATTTCAGTTCATTCAACCAATAAATCTTTATCTTTACTGAAACTATAATCAATAATTATCATTTTTTTATTAACTAAGAAACTACTGAATAACCATCTTCATTGTCATAATCATCCTCATCATTATTATTAGAATCCTTATTTTTATTGGCGCCGAAATGTGTTTCCTCGTCATTGAATCTTTGCTCGATCTCTTCTTCATTTTTTGTTATAATATCATGGTCTTCATAATTTACAGAATCGTCATTAAAATCGGCCCTTGCATTTCCTTGAGATTCTATCTGTGTACCATCGTCTGAATCATCGGAAGCATCAAATGATTTATCAATAACTGCTGCAGAGGACTCTTTATCGATACCTTCAATATCGTCATCGTGTTCACTTTCTGGACTGTATGATTCTATTTTAGAAATGACGACTTCGTCGGATTCCCCTTCACCTACATTATAATCCTTTATTCGGTGATCTTCTTGGGTAAAGCTTTTACGGTTACTTTCTTCATCATAATCATTATTTTTTTATTGCTTCGTTACGACTATAGGCGTATACATTAGAACTGGATTGTGTCAATTCGGCGTTATTTTTCTCTACATAAACTTGACTCGGAATTTTAGATACATCTAATCTCTCACCAAAATCTTCGGCGCTATTATTGGGACCGTTTTCTCCGGACTCGTCGCTTATATTGCTCTGTGTATTTAAATCGATTTTGTCATCAGAAATTGTTTGCACTGTTAGAACAGCATCGTATGGTACTCCTGAATTACCCATGAATACTAAAACAACGTATTTGGAACCAGGACCGCCGTCTATTATGGTTGCTTTTAAATCAGTCCCAAAATCTATACCGCTAACTCTTAAGTGGGCTATGGTCTCTCCTTCACCAATAGCTGGATATCTAAGAGCGATAGAACCTCCAGGTACAGAAATTCTAATTTGTTCCGTATTTGTCTTCTGCAGTTCTTCATTACCCACGTCTAATAAGAATACGAATGGGTATTTATGAAACGGATTGGCTATTGTCAATACGAATAACTGACAGATCGCGATTGCAAGTAACATCGCGGCGATACTTCAAATTGTAGTGACTTGTTACGGTTTGATAATTAGATTCTTATATAACTAAATGTCACGGTCTGCACATTCCAGTTTTTGTTTGACCTTGATTATGGGGCGTGACAATTCCAAAGTCAAACGGATCTTCATTGATCGATAAGATCAGGAAAAGTAAACGAAAATTTCCTAGTAATTGTTACGAAAGGGGAAATAAAGCATAAATACGTTTTCAATCAAGGATAATTGTTAGGTAGCATTTTATAAATTGTTTTGAAGATTTAAAATTTTGTTTAGGTAATTGCCAAAAGGTTAGGTGGCACTAAAATGTCTGATAGCTTATATAAGTGATCGCTAAACGAACTTTTGTAAATCTAGTAAAATCGAATTCATTAGAATAAAATATCAAAGTAATCGATATAGGATATAGTTTTGTAACTATGTTGTATTAGATTTGATAATTAAGAAGAAGAAGAATAATAATGACGAACTTCTCGATTGAAAATGGTGCAAATTTCTTAGTATTTTCGTTGTGCTTAGAAATAGGAAAAGCTAATCAGGATGAGAAGCGATGATTACCCTGTGGTAGTGTGGTCGGATACTGCATCGATGAACGTAGCTAGGTTCAATGAAAGTTCAGGGGGCGACGCGGTGCTTGCGAAAGCCACCCCGTGTCGCCCCCGTCCCAAATGCAGCGGACGGCCCCGGGGGGTTTTAGTGGGTATTTCCGGGCGCTTCACGCCCGGGTGAGTCCCACACTGGCACGGAGCTCGTCACTCCGTGCCCCCTTATCTATTGTATTTGAGGGACTTTGATCCCACAAATACAATAGATAAGGGTAGTGCGTAAATGCATTTCCCCCCGTCATTGAAAGTAAATCACCTTGATAAATTTATAATATGGTGGTAGGATTTTAGCCCATGGCTCCTCCCTAGTTTTTGCTGTAGTTTGCATATAGCTGTGTGCAGCGTCAATTGAAAACCAGTACCTCACGTTTAGTCTGTTTACTATCTTGAGCTACATTGCCAATTAATATCAGGTGAGATAGTGGTCAAAGGAAAGGAAAAAAAAAAAAAAGTAAAGGTTCAGACAATAAACCGATATAGGCTTATGACAATGATGATGATGCGTATTAATCGAATTAAAAATAAAACTGAACCCGAATAATCACAGCTTTATTTCGTTTAAATATTGCTAATAATCTTAAAATACAGCATTATTTATATATATATATTACATTAATATAATATCACAATTTTATAACGAACAAAAAAAACAGCTAGCAATACTAATTTGGTATTAAGATATACTTAGAATAATAGAAGAATAGTTGTCGGTATATTGGAAGAACAAGCAAAACACTTACATGTAAGTGGATTATACATCTTACACTATATTTAACATAATGTGGGATTACAACTAGTAAGAATTTGAAAAAAACCGTTAGAGTAATGCTTTAAAAATAAATTCAAATATGAATGTAGATAATCGAGTGAGAACCAGAGATAGAAAACTCACGTTCATTACTTATATAGGGTAAAACCAGGATAGATACCGCAGTACGATTGATATCAATGTTAAAAAATCTAACTTCCCAGCTTCACAGTTAGTAACAAAGAATTGATCATTTAAATAAGGAGAAAGAGTCCCGGACATCTCAATATCCCACAAGTCAGCTTACTTGTCCATGTACGAGTCTACAACCAATGCACATAATTAAGTATTTATTGTAGTTTAACTTTATAAGTAGTAATTTATTTCCTTCTATTTTTATTATATCAATACAATGGGTCGTTGTGTGGCACACCTGGGTGTTAATAATACCACGTGCCAAAAAGGATAGTTGCCCCGAATACCCACGGCATCTATCCACTATATCCCACTTACGTCAGTCGTTAGATACATTAATATTTGGTCCTTCGAAAAACTATTCAAATTCCAAAGGTGAAAATAAACAGTTGATATACAAACGTATACGAATAAAAAGATCAGTCGCTACAGACCCGGACGAAGCTCGTGACATTCTCTATGTTTAACGACAAATAAAAAAAGAAATATCTAGATTTTTGTGGAAATAAGATTATGAAGAAATACTAGATCTTACTTATTCTATTCCATAGGGCAGACGCCTATGTATCCTTCCTACCATTTTTATGATGTGGCATCTATTTTCAAATAAAATGGTTTGACAAAAACTCAATTTCTGCTCAATGAGTCATTATTAGGTTAACAAAAACCAAGTCATAATACTATGTGATTGATTATACTGGATATATTCATGGGAATTATTCAGTGACCAAGATAGAGAGATTAATGCTTAGTTCGTTCGGGCACATGGAGAGGACTGATGACAGAAGAATGACGAGACGAATTCACAAGGTGAAGGTGGCTGATAACGTCGGTAAGAGTCGACCTAGGCGAACTGTGAGGCTTTGGGAACGTTTATTTATTTAAATATTTAAAGTCATTTTACTTTATAAAATTAAAAGCTTCTTATTATTGAATTGTATATTTTATTACTTCTTTTATTTTAGATTGACATAGAATGTAATGTTTTTAAAATTAGAAGTTACATATTTTTAACATATCAAGTAAAACCTTGGTCTTTTTGGAACATCCTCCAAACCAGACACGAAACAACAAACATACACATAAATTAAATTAAAATTATTTGCGACAATTTCTCTGCCATATTTCCAATAAAGCCGTATGAAATAAATTATATATAAACATCGTATTTAAAGTGAGTCGCTGCCAATAGAAAAGGACTGGATGTAAGGACAAATACCACCCGACCATGTCTGTAAGTTTTTCTACTAAGAAAAATATCATTTTCCCACCATAAAAATTTTAAATAGTTTCTGTCAATCGGAGGTAAACTGATTTGTAAAAATTCTTTTTCAATACCAGCTGTTATTCCTATAGCTCCTGTTCTAAAACTTATTAGTAAATTACGTATTAAAGAAATAAAATTATAACCTTTTTCCAAACAGGAGTTGGGACTCGGTCCATTTTTATCTTTTGCTGACGCATCGAAAACTGGTCTCAGAGTACATGTAAGACTCGACTCTTTAATAATAGCTTTATGTGGCAAATAATGACCGGTATTATGTTTTATATCTATTGGTGGTACTTCTTCTATAATACCTAAACTATGCCACTTTTGAAAGCATTCATGATACTCTCGAAACTTGCCATTAGAAATTAATTTATTTGTAGTTGAATAAAGTCTTACTTTTGCTTTTTCGCAATTTGATAATAAATCTTCATGGCCTACTTTGAAAGGAAGTTTTACTTCATACCTGCCTTCTTCACTGCATTCGATATTTTCTTCTTTTGACTTTGTTTCTGCTGGATCCTGTATCCCCATCATCTCCAGTGACCAATAATCTGTTAAACTTAAATTGTCATTCTGAGAGATAAATAAAGAAGTGGTAAAATTGAAATTTTCACTCACCTGTTTTCCTTGTAAGGTCCATCCAAATTTAGTATTTATGGCTACTAACCCATTCTGCAGTTGTTTTAACTCTCCTGTCAAATAAAAGCCTAAATAATCAGCACCAATTAATAGAGATATTTCATTTTCGTAATGTTGTTGATCTGTCAGAGATATTTGGTTATTTTCTAAAACCTGTCTTAATACATTATTAGGTCTAAATCTAGGAACATTTTTACAAATAACACTTTGTCCTAATGCTAATAAATTTGTAGTATACGAACTATCTAAACTAGAAATATTTAAATTAAATAGTTTGTATGCTTGAGAATTGGTTTCAGTACCACCGAACAAACTATGTGTTAATATCTGTTCATCAGCTTCTGGAATATTTAACTCTTCTATAATTTGCTTTCTAATATATGATCTTTGTGAGCCGCTGTCAAATAGAGCTCTGATGGGTAGTTTCTTCCCTTTGTACTCTATTTGAATAACTGCTGTTTGTAGAAGAGTGGTATAGTTTTTAGAATTCCAGCTATGTGTTGAAGATGCTGTGGTAGTGATTTCCTTTGTAGCCTCCATGGTTTTTGGTAGTAAGTTTTGGCCATAACATATTGTGGTAGAATGCCTTTTCCCACATATTAAGCATCTGATGTTGTAGGCTCTACATATTTTATAGTTATGGCCTTTTCTTAAACAAATTGTACATGCTTTCTTTTTAGTTAGTACATCCTTTCTTTCATTTATAGTCAATTCATTTAGCTTGTAACACTTTAAACTAGTATGATTATCTTTATCACACCAGATACATGATTTCTTAAAATCTTTTTTATTAGACGTAGACGTTAAACATTGAGCTGTAGATGGTGACATTGTTTCTATTTTTTGTTCTGGTTCTTTCATAGAAAATGTGGTACTCACAATTTTAATACGCTGGTCACTTTCTACTTCTTTTTGTAAAAATATGAGTAGGTTTCCGAGCTCATCTTCCATCTTATTATCATGTGCACCTGTACGCTGCCAAGTTTTTAATACTTGTCGAGGTAAAGCTGATTCAACCATCGGAAGGATGAATGCTGCATGTTTTTTAGTAACACCAAGTGTTTCAAGAGCGCGTAAATGACCACTAACCTTATCATATAAAGTTGCTAAATCTAAGTCCTCGCCGTTAGTTTGTTGTAAAATTAACGACAACAGTTCTCGCACATACAGTTGTATTAAAAGATCTTCTCGCGCATACCTTGATTTTAGATGGTCGATACACTTTTGATAATTATCTCCATTTATCGGATAGCTTTCAACTAGATTGCGAGCCTCAGTATTGGGTGTGATGGACTGTAATAAATAAACAAATTTATCTTCTGTGTCCAAATGGACATTTTCGTGAATTTTCTGGAACTGCCCCCAAAATGGTAACCAATTTTTACTATTGCCGTCGAATTTGGAACTTCAATTCTCGGTAATCTCATCAATTGTAAGTTATTTTGATCTTCTTTCTTTTCATCTTTTATATTTTCTTTTAATAGGGAATTATATTTTTCAACTAAGAGGAGCCATCTACACTCATATTTTTCAACTTCGTCAAATTCTTTTTCAATTAAACTCTCGTCTTCTTCGAGTAATATTTTGTTTTTAATTTCCTCATCTAATTTATCAATTTTCTCTTTAATATTGATGAGTCCTTTATATGTTGCTTTCAATTCAATTTCAGTTGGAGAATTCTTTTCAGTGATTAATAATGTCTCCAATATATTTGCTTTCTTTGTAAACTGACCTCTTAAAACTGACCTGTGTTTTTCCATATTTATTATTTTCAGGCTCTTTTAATATCACGGTCGCCACGTTGTGTTTTTTCTATATTTATTATTTTCAGGAACTTTTATTATCACGGTCGCCACGTTGTGAGGCTTTGGGAACGTTTATTTATTTAAATATTTAAAGTCATTTTACTTTATAAAATTAAAAGCTTCTTATTATTGAATTGTATATTTTATTACTTCTTTTATTTTAGATTGACATAGAATGTAATGTTTTTAAAATTAGAAGTTACATATTTTTAACATATCAAGTAAAACCTTGGTCTTTTTGGAACACGAACGTATCTTAAATAAAGGACAGGTGATAAGTACCCATAACCAACGAGCATGTATAAGAAAGCGCTCATGTAATATCTGCGAGGGAGAAGCGTGATGCTATGTATGTATGCATTCATCTCTCTTCCAAAAAGTTAGGCATCTATCCCGGTTACACTCTAAACTAATTAGCAACCTATTTATTCATTACTATCCAGTGGCGTAACTATACCATCTGAGGCCCGCGGCAAATCTATTGAATGGAGCCCCGGTAATAATTGTTACTTTGTAATTTACCTTTAATACTGCACTGAAGTAGTTACCTAACACGTCTACGTGGATTCGTACTAAAATTGAGCCTTTTTTTTTATCTTGAATGAGTTTAAATCTTAATAATTTATTGGAATTTGTATATTATCTTTCAGTATTTTTACTAAATTTTGTTATGATACTACTAAGCTCGCGGGCTCTCGGGTCGGAGCCCGGTCGGACCGGGGCACGTGGTATTTTGCCAGCCCTCCCACCCTATAGTTACTCCACTGTTATAGTTACCCATGTATTAGTTTACTAATGTATAAACTACGTATATTATATTACAAGATTATTTCAGTAATACGATGTGTGTATTTATATATGTGCGCATATGTGTGTAGTGTAAATATGTATTTTCTTTCTTTTATGGCCTGCTCATATGTATTAAATGATGTAAATTTTATCTATAATTTAATTCGTCATTTAATACGTCTGAAGGGGGAATTCCAGGAAAATTAAATTAAAACAGTTCTCTTTCAGTGGGCGTTTGTTTTAACTATTGCAAAACTTTACAAAATATAAATAAATCATTTTCAATACATAGACAAATTAGCGTTAGTATTATTACAGATAAATCAAAATATATTTACATGACATAACATAAGCTCACGCCTGTTATCCCCGAAGGGTTGGGCAGAGGTGAAATAGCGAACTACAGCACCCACATTTCGCCGAGCTTAGTTCCGTCCCAGATGTGATAGGGGGCGAGCCTGTCGCCATATCGGGCACAAATTACAAACTCCGGGATGATACTGAGAAGAAAAACTCAATACCACTTGACCCGACCCGGGGATCGAACCCGAGACCTCAGAACGGCAGTCGCACCGTAATACACCACAGAGGCAGTTAAATATATTTAACTATAAAACATTAAAGCCTGACCTTATTAAACGTCATAATTAACGTAAACATAATACTGTAATGATAATGCCGTATTTATTTATTGTAAATAATACCAGAGAACGATTTCCGATAATCAATAGCTGAACGTATAATTACACTATTTTTTTTTCATTAAATAAATGTATATAAATATTAAGCGATTTTTTTTTTAAATTTACAAACAACCCTATTTATAATTGATAAAGACCAACATTGATAAAGATGTCACTTATCGGAAGTTCATAGCAATAAGTTCAGTTTTCACTTTGCTAATTTCGCTTGGAAATGATTTTTAATTATCACGTCTTCTCCTAAAATAATATGAAGTAAACGATATTAAAGAAATATAAATACATAAATAATCAAACGGATAAATAGGAGAACAGTTCGTATGCTTATTCCACGCGAACAATGTGCATCAATAAGTCGTCAGCTTTTAAGCTATTGAAGTAGGTACATTATTTCGAATACATTTACCGACAGGCACGTAAGCTAATTTTTTAAATTAACTTTAAAATACCAACAATATCTTGAGCGCAACGCGTTAAATCATTTTATATAGCGTTTACCTCAAAAATGATCTCATCTGTTTGTTCTGATGACTCATAGAAGCCTGTGCTTTGTCGGCTTGGAAAATCAATTGGTCCAATTTGCTTATTTGCGTATTTACTTGCTTACTTATATCGCCGACAGTTGCTTTGCTCACCAACGGTGTATTCTCTGCTTGTTGCATTGTTTTTAAATCGTCTATAGCTGTGTTTATGTCTCGTCCATTTTGTACAGCGCCGCCATTTTTTGTTTTTGGCGCGCGTAATTCCAGCTCCTTGTCATTGGGACCAAGGCCTTCATTTATAGAGCCAATTTCAGTTGCGAGGGGTATGTAGTCTTTGTCGTAATTTGTCTGCCCTATATAACTCGGTTCACTCGAATAAGAAAGATTATCTTTCGATGTTAGTTTAATACGAAAGAAGTTCGTTATGGTACCACAGACACCCTGGAAATAATTTTATTCAAAATATGTTAAATTTCAGGTAAAACCAATCTATACTAATTTATACTTATAATTACAGGCTAGAGGAACGAAATCTGTACAATGAAGATATTTCAAATGAGGGGTTTCAGAATTAACAACAGAAAACATTTCGATGGTTTTTTAAACTTTTATCTCTCTGTCGGTCTGTCTGTTTATTAATTTGTTCACCAATCACGCAAAAACTACTGAACCGAATTCGATGAAACTTAGTATGATTGTAGTATATACTCTGTAGTAACATTTAGAATACATTTATATAATGCGTGAATAGCGTTTTATCTACATTCATATTAAAATATTATAATAAATATATGTTTGCTTAATAGTAATAAATGAACAGTGAAGTGGGCAGAAATAAAACTAAATTAAATCAACATAATTTTTATTACATTTAATTTAAATAAAAAAAAAATGTTTCTGACGATTGATAAATAGATGGCGCTATACTTATTTTTTTAATAATTTGGGCTGTTTTGAAACATTACAAGGACATAAATAATCTATAATAATAAAAAGCTAAAAAAAAATTATCTGTCTATTCATTAATTTATTCAAAAACTACTGAACCGATTTCGATGAAATTTGGTATAGTAGTAATTTATACTCTGTAGTAATATATGAATAATAATAATGTATGAATGGCATTTATTTAGATTAATTAAGAAACCATAACAATAAAGTGTACGCATAATAACATCTATATTAATATTGTAAAGATTGTAAGTTTGGATGTTCGGGTTATAATCTCCGGTACAGCTGATCCGATTTTTAAAATATTTTCACTATTAGAAAGGCATATTATATATAGGCTAATTTTTAGGTAAATATAGGTAAATTTTATTTTCAATAATTAACCACAATAAACTTAATTGTAGTCGGTAAAAATTCTATAATATGGCGTGCGCTGCCTAAACGGTTTGATCTAAGCCCTGCGTTGCTTAGGGTGTTTGGGTCTGGATCACAATCGCCCAGTCTGGCCTTCGGGGGTATAACGTGAGGCCAATGTTTCAGGGTGGGGAGCAAGGCTATGAGAACGTTGATTTTAAGGGTGAGGCGGGAGGTGACACTCATCACGATATGGGTAGTATGCTGTGCATTTTGCCATTTAGGCCTGTTAGGGCAAGAATGACTGGGTGTATAGTTTTTTTGGCGGTGTCTGGTCTGTGCCGTATTAACAAACCAAGTGGGGAAGGGGTGGGGCCTAGACCTGTACTGAGAAGGCTGTCTGGGAGGTGGCCTGGACTGGACGGAACGTGACGGGACGTGACGGGACGTGGGACGGGTCACGGGACGGTATGCGGGATGGGATGTGGGACGGGTCATGGGATGAGACGCGGGACGGGACGGAACTAGAGAATATAGGATGTCGTCTATTAGAATATAATTATCTAAATTCCACACGAGGGAAGTCGCGGGCACAGCTAGTAACTAAATAAAATTGAAATGTCCGTTTGTGATGTAATTTTTTTTTTACTTAATAGATAGAAATGTACGATACCTATACCAAAAATACAATTTTTAAATTTTTTTTGTCTGCATGTTTGTAACGGGTAATCTCCGGAACGGTTGGACAGGTTTTGACGGGACTTTTATTGGTAGATAGCTGAAGTTACTCCGGGTAACTTAGGTCACTTTTAATTTTCGACAATAGTTAGGGTTCCGAATAAAAAAATTAAAACTCATAACAAATTGAATAAAACTCGATGCAATGTACAGTTTTACGGGCAAGAGCTTGAATTTATGGGAAATATTTTCACTCTATCTTAAGTACTTAAAAAAATTAGGAATCCGTTTAAATTAAATGCAGTGAAAGTATATATGAAACGCGGGCGCAGCCCCGGGCACACAGCTAGTATTCTATACGTTTGCGCATCGTTTTGGCACTCGCGTAATACTTTCTAACATAGTCCCATCCACATACCGTTTAATAATAGACTTGCCTAAAATGAACCTACACTATATCTGTTTTTTTTTTTTTAATTTTTATCGCATTACCCGCTTTGTTAGATAACGCAGTCCAATCTTTACTCACCTTCATTCGATTGACTTTAGTTTGAGTTGAGTTTAATATTGTATTCAATTCCGCGAGGCCGCTACTCCCTTCTTTCAACTGATCGTTTAACATGGCAGTATTCTAAAAAGTATTAAGAATGCTTTATCAGTATTTTTTTTTTCTCAATTTAATACAGCAAGATGAATTTAAAACATAATCGTATTATTAGTATTATGAACATTTTTATTAATGGTACAAAACATTATTATCTCCCTGCCCTTATGTAATTTTTATTTGGGGTCGATGCAACATGTCTTTCTCTCAATTTATCTGCATTTGAGATCGTATCCATATTCACTCCCTTTCTAAACATATTACATACATTTTTTACAACATCACCTTCCCTGCCCATACCAGGACAATCGCCTGCTCTTTAACTTCTGTCACTGACGCCGCTTTTAAACCTCCTCTAATGTGTTCCTCCCTAATCCTGTCCATTCCTGTTACCCCACACTGCCATGACAACATTCTCATCTTGGCTGAATGTAGCTTCCTTTCATCCGTCACCTTTCTGGGAAGATTCTATCCTAATCTTTGGAACGGTTGGACCGATTTTGACGGGACTTTTTTTGGCAGA